>JAZDUA010000465.1:1077500-1236044 GCA_038098605.1 Gryllus longicercus
AGGAGTTCATGAGATACTCTATACATAGTGAATTGAAACTCTGATTTAAACCAACCGTTACAAAAACACAAGTCTGATTATAATGACAAAATTTGAAGGTTCAAAATATTACCAGTAATCTCAAAATATCTGTTCTTATCTTTGTACCTTCATATGCAACGCTATGGTTTGACCATTAAAACGTTTTTAATGTTAAAAATGTAAAAAAAGTGTTTACTTGTTAATATAGAAAGATTGAAGGTAAAAGTTCCGAAGAGTTTAAATATATATTAACATATTGTGTTACTTCTAAATGACATATACATTTTAAAAACATTTTAAATTTAATTAAATTAATAAAAAACAAATTCCGGCTAATTCAAGCTTTTGTTTTAACCAATATTTATCTTTTACTTGGAACATTCACATTCCAACAAAATCTTAATTTTATCTTATAAGATTTAGTTATGTTGATTAACTTTAAACGCGTCAAATGTTCATTGGCCCATTACAAATAACTGTATGAAAGCGTGCATGAAATTAATTTTTTGTATATTTTACTTGAAGATATGTTGTATTCACTTAATCTTCCAGCGAAGACAATGTGCGTTAGCCCAATCGTTCATTTCCTAGTGTTTTAGTACAATCCTGCTATGAACTACTTCCACAGAGGTGAAAAACTTTTCCCATTTACAAAGTCGAATAATTTAGGAGGCAGTAATTCGCAGGTCGTTAAGGAGTTTTGTTGTTTGTGCCAACGTGATTATGAGGATAACTTTCAGACTCCACCGCAAAGTAAAATAATCCAATCATCACTGACCTTGTTTTCGCTCACAATGTGAAAACAAGGTTCAAATTATGCCACTTTATTTCCTGGCGAGTTTAGTAGTATTAAAGAATTGCAACAATGAAACTTCAGGAATCGAATTCAATATTTAATGAAATACCACCACTGGTACACATTTATTTGTTTATAGTTTCTATTTTAATATGGCTAATGCAATTATGAAGTGAAATGCAGTTTATTTATAAGTGATCTATAAATTGTGTTAATACTTTTAAACATAATAGCAACTACAAGTGGAGTAGTTGATGCGTAGCAGACAATAGCTCTCACCCTTTCCATGAGACACGGTCTCACCTCGACAGCTAACCCATCTGCATGGGGACGTGTCCACTAAAGCAGATGCTAACAGCTCCTTTTTTGGATACTAAGGCCAACCTCTTGGCTTCCTCTGAAAGGCGTAAGGACAGTCCTTTACTCCTCTGTACCCCTTCAGCGTGGGTGGGTGGGTGGGTGGTGACGAGCATAGCGTGACTGGCCGCGGAGGGCATTCGGAAGCTGTAATGCGCTGCGGTTCGGTCATTCAGGAAAGGACTACGAAGACGGCGGTCGCTCTGCTGTGGAGGGCCGCGCGCCCTTGCGACCACAGCAGGTACGTTGGTGCCAGGCGAATAACAACTCTATGAATGCTCCCTACTTCAGTCCATGCTATCCTTGTACATGACTTGTAAATAAATGTACATACCCCATGACATATTGTCGTCTTATTTCATCACGACGCCACAGTGGCCTGCAACAGCGAAAAGTTCGGTCGAGTGTGTGGAAATAGAGTTCTGGATCAGCAACAAATGGCTGATCTGAAACGGAACCCGTGGAAACGGAAGCCTCTTTATTCCTCGTTGCTTGGCGTCGGTTGTGTTGTAAGCGTGGGTGGACCGAGTATGATCATACAATAATATTGTAACACCATATAAGAGAAATTGCGAATTAAGATATTTAAATATCTGAATTTTTTACTAAAATTTTAAACTGTTTCATTTTTGGTATTTTTTAAATCTTCCGAGGTATTTAATGCTAGTAGTGAAATCTCAGACTTAGCCAGAGTGTGCTTAGCCAGAGTTAGCTTTGAGTCTGAAAAATGTAATGTTGACAAATGTGTACGTTCAAAATTGACGATCTTGAAAAGTCAATTCATCAAATGTGCAAGACATGAAATGTAAAATGTAAGAATATACTCAGAAAGCAGATGATTTCATAACGCGAGTGAAAGTATTCTGTAATTGTATGTTAAATATTTACTTAGAACTACATGGATTAGGGTACCCTCCGAACAACCAAATTATTATTTCAAAAACTCGTGTCAATCATACGCATACAATCGTAAAACTCTCGTAACATAGATATAGATGTATTAATATGTGTGTACATCTCTTTATATAGGCATGCCAAGTGGATTTAATCGAAATCATTTTTACCACAATTGCATGAGCAAGCTGACAATTCCGTATATGTAACACACACACACACACATACGCGCGCGCACACGCACACACACACACACACACACACACACGTAACGATTGACATAAAATGTGATATTGTCTGTCTGCAGTTTCAGTTCGAGCCCAACTGACTGTCAACGACATCGTTCGAATAAGTTCATAAACATTTGGCGGCGTTTGAAATTAATTTTGCAATATATATTGAATTAAAATATATAGAAAAGCAACAAAACTGTTAAAAATATTTATTCATGATTCAATACTTTCTCTGTATTATGTGTACGAGAAATTAAAAATGTATTTTAATATTAAATATTACATTAACGGGTACGCGAATAGTATGTTGTGTTAACCCGTTTGATTTCATTTAGTTAATGGTTAGTGTTTTCGAAAACATTCCAAAACCCCTTTGTTTATGTTAAGAGAACTTCAAATAAGCATGTCGATTAATTTGTTAGTTTTTCAGAAACCATTTGAATGAGATTGCCAGATCCAATTATAATTGACATATAACTCATATTGCAATAATTGCTATTGTTAATGTTGTAGAATTTTACATTCTACTAAGACTAAGCGTGCTGCAGCACACAACAGACTATAGGGAAGAGAATAATTGTTTATTTATATATGTGAAAATAAAACACGAGTGATATATACAGATAAACCCGTTTTCAAACCACAAAAAAGAGAAATGTAATATTCATACCCAAAATTAATCAATTTCGGTGTCCAGTTACGCATTAATTAAAATTTAACTTGGAAAAGGTCACGTCAGTTTTACCCATACGATAATATCGTATAAAACATTGCGTACACTGAAACGGAAACCGGTCTTTTCATGAGAAATTTTCTAAAGTAATGATGGAATACATTTGATATTTGAAGAAAGATACATTTCATTTAATCTTCGTTGATGACAAAATAGTGTTTCTCCTTTATGTAGCCCTCTGATCTGAATTTGACATTCACCAACATGTAATATTTAGCCACTTCATTATGAATACATTATCTAAAGATGAAGAATGAATGACGGGAAACTGTAACAGTGGTTGAGGCTTGATTGTCCTATTATTTGGATTTATTCACATGAACTGTAATATGCATTAACTGTCAAGGTGAATTTTCTGCTTCCCACAGAAGAAAAGGTGAAACTCGCCTCATCAACGCCCAAACGTGTCATCAAATATTGTAAGGGTCACATGCTACCCGCAGCACGTCTTTAGCTTGCTACACTCAGTCTTGCCCCTCAAAAGATTTAATTTATATCTATAAAGTGCTAGACGTTGTATTTCTTATGACGTAATGCAAACAATGCTATTTTGTAGTCGTTTCAATAAATTTTCAGAGGGTCTCCTCGTTCTATAACACGACATTTTAGAAACGTTTAAAATTTAATCTCAATATCAAGCTACTTTCAGTATGAAAATATTGACTTACACAGTATGGAATGTTCACAATAATACAAAAAGAATACGTACGTTTTTACAGAAAATTGCTAGTTTGAAATTGTTCGAACCCGCGCCACCTACATCTGTTACAAATCCTAAAAGTCATGACATAGAATGCGAGTGAAAGCAAGCGTTATTTCAAATGAATGAATCATAAGCATCTTCTCCAACTTGCTCATTTTTTTCACGACTACCGTCGGCACTACTCCGTAGTACGCGTCGCCATGCGTGTCTTGGTCGGCATAACGCGTTCGAGCTCAGCCGCAGCCCTCTACCCGGCTTCCAAATCCGACCCTCCGACCCCTTACTGTCCACGTCCCCCCTCCGGCTCCAGTTCGCTACCTCATTCCGGCTACTAACACTGCCACAGCCTACCTCACCACTGTCCGTCCCGCTCTCGGCCCCGCTCTCGGCCCCGCTCTCGGCCCCACTCTCGGCCCCGCTCTCGGCCCCGCTCTCGGCCCCGCTCTCGGCCCCGCTCTCGGCCCCGCTCTCGGCCCCGCTCTCGGCCCCGCTCTCGGCCCCGCTCTCGGCCCCGCTCTCGGCCCCGCTCTCGGCCCCGCTCTCGGCCCCGCTCTCGGCCCCGCTCTCGGCCCCGCTCTCGGCCCCGCTCTCGGCCCCGCTCTCGGCCCCGCTCTCGGCCCCGCTCTCGGCCCCGCTCTCGGCCCCGCTCTCGGCCCCGCTCTCGGCCCCGCTCTCGGCCCCGCTCTCGGCCCCGCTCTCGGCCCCGCTCTCGGCCCCGCTCTCGGCCCCGCTCTCGGCCCCGCTCTCGGCCCCGCTCTCGGCCCCGCTCTCGGCTTCGCTCTCGGCTCCGCTCTCGGCCCCGCTCTCGGCCCCGCTCTCGGCCCCGCTCTCGGCCCCGCTCTCGGCTCCGCTCTCGGCTTCGCTCTCGGCTCCGCTCTCGGCCCCGCTCTCGGCCCCGCTCTCGGCCCCGCTCTCGGCCCCGCTCTCGGCCCCGCTCTCGGCCCCGCTCTCGGCTCCGCTCTCGGCCCCGCTCTCGGCCCCGCTCTCGGTCCCGCTCTCGGCCCCGCTCTCGGCCCCGCTCTCGGCCCCGCTCTCGGCCCCGCTCTCGGCCCCGTTCTCGGCCCCGCTCTCGGCCCCGCTCTCGGCCCCCCTCTCGGCCCCCCTCTCGGCCCCGCTCTCGGCCCCGCTCTCGGCCCCGCTCTCGGCCCCGCTCTCGGCCCCGCTCTCGGCCCCGCTCTCGGCCCCGCTCTCGGCCCCGCTCTCGGCCCCGCTCTCGGCCCCGCTCTCGGCCCCGCTCTCGGCCCCGCTCTCGGCCCCGCTCTCGGCCCCGCTCTCGGCCCCGCTCTCGGCCCCGCTCTCGGCCCCGCTCTCGGCCCCGCTCTCGGCCCCGCTCTCGATCCCCACTCTCGACCCCCACTCTCGACCCCCACTCTCGACCCCCACTCTCGACCCCCACTCTCAGCCCCCACTTTCAGCCCCCTCTCTCAGCCCCCCCTCTCGGCCCCCACTCTCCGCCCTCCTCTTGTCTCCGGTGACCCAGACTCCGCACCGTCGCTCCTCCCTCGTTTACAACCCCCCGGCTCGCACCCGTCTCAAACTCGACCGCCCTTTCCACACCTCGCACGACTCTCCCGCACGACCCTAGCCCCACTCCCTCCGTCACATCCCTTCCTCACCACCACAACCACCACCGCCTTCCCATGTCCACTACCGCCGGCACCCTCCAGCGCCCGCCGCCGCCACCTCGCTTCTGCCCGCCGATAAGCATCGCGCCAATGCATATTTTACGGCGCCATGCATATTTTAGGCCGTCGGCGCGTTAGGAGCACCTGTCGCGCGCCGATAAGGACGGAGGCGGTGGCGGCGGCGGCGGGGGCAGCGTAAGGCGAGAGGCAACGGGCGTGGCGGGTCCCCGCGGACAATGGCAGCGGGCGCGGACGGGGCGGACGAGGCGGTGATGACATCTCAGAAGACAGGGGAAATGGTGCAGATGTCGTAGGCGGTGGTGATTAAGAACAAAGGACGGTAGGGTCGGCTAGTTGTGCGGACAGCGGGACGTCAGAACGTGTTTGTATATTAGTTGGAAGTTCACCACACGGTTACAGCGACCGATGAATGGAGTAGTATGGAAGCCGCTAAAATAATGGAGAAAATGAGCCCGGAGACAGCGGAACTGACAGATGTTGGAAGTGGGAAAGCAACGCAGACCAAGTAAAATCCCCTAAAGATGGGGCTAGTGAAAGTGGCTAACGTGAGATGAGAAGGTGTTGACGAATGGCGTGAAGATACGGAAGAGAATGCGATTATTAGGTGGAAATATAAAGATTTGTAGTAGGAAGAGAAGAGTACGGAGATGTCGAGGGACCTGCAAATTTAGCAAGAATTTGTGAGGCGCATGGGGGGTTATTGAATGTGATATATTGCCATAAGGCGGTAGAATTGTGTGCGTGCGGTAGAGTTCTGTGGAGGCTGTGGAAAGGGCATAGAAGCGATGAGAATGTTGTGCAGATAATGAAAATCCTGTGGAGGCTATGGGATACCGTGGACGCAATGGGAACCAAGGGGAGGCGATGGGAAAGCATTCGAGGTGAGGGGGACGCAATGAAGGCGTTAGAATGCCATAGAGGCGACAGAATGGCGTGAAGTCGATGGGATGCTGTGGAGGCGTTGGGGACTCAGCAGAGTCGATGAGAAATCATCAGAGTTGATGGGAAAGCATTGGAGGTGATGGGTCCGCAGTGGGAGCTTTGAGACGCTGTGGATGCGACAAGAGAATGGCGAAGGGGACGAAAGTCTGAAAGTGAGAGGCGCTAGCTGGGGGAGGCGGGAGGAGTGACAGACGCGGCGAGTGCGAGCAGGTGGTTGAATGGACCTCGCGTGTCCTCTTTCTGGCTCTCCCTTTCGCCCGCGCTGCTCAGACAGCTCCGCTGAGCCGGGGGGGGGGGCGGGGCAGCAGAGGATGATCCTTCCGGTCCTCCACTTGCGTTCTTTTGTTGGAGAAGCTGCCGACTGGGGAATCTCGAGACGAGGTTTGCAAGGAAGCGGGGAATGGAGGTGGCTCCAAGTGGACGCTGACAGAAGGTTGGAAAGTAACGAAAGATCTTGGCTCCTGGAGGTAAATGGCCAACGATTTTTAATGGGAATATTTTCTTTGTTGTTAGTCCGATAATGAAGACTGACATTAACAAACGTTGCAGAGAGGCAATACTGCACTTTTGACACCGGCTAGAGAGCAAATTCAAATGTCATGGGTTTTCCCACGTTGCTTGGGAAAATCCAAGCACTGGTAATGAGGGAAACACCACGAAACATGTATGTGTGATCTGAGTTTATTGTAAATAGTTTTTTATTGTGGAAGATTACTTTTACCAATCCACACTTTAGTTTTATAACAATTCTGTTTAATTATCTACATTATTTTAAACTGTTGAAGAGCTAGATGAAAACTCGTCGTTAAAAATTAGAAATTCGTTCTCTTGAGAGAAACACTCACAAATGTGGAGGTGCATGACCTGTAGGGTAACCGAAGTAAGGTCATTCAGGAAAAAACAAGGCGACATCACTCGTCAGGAATATAACAATTCACCCCCGTTTTTACTTTGGCGTACTGCAGTGAATCAATGGAAATTTCATAATTATGAGTACAATTTCAATATTAAGATTGTTCAAGAATTTATCAGAAACAAGATCATCATACACATAACACGTCCTATTATATTCAATAAACATTCAAATATCAGTTGGTCTCATTCAATATGTTGTAAAAAATTTTATTTCTTGTTCTGAAATTACGTAAAATTATGTTTATTTGCAAAACGTAGTGAATGGCGAATGTGATACAAATTGCCTTTATACGAGCAGCTTGTGTAAATAACAAGAATAAAATGCGTTGTTCGACTTCATGACCAGCCATTATAACGCTCAATTTAACATCGGCCATGTTTTTACATTATGCGAGAATGGGGTGAATAACACGAACATATTGATAAGTTAGCGGAAATGAAATGAATGTATAATGATGAAAAGTTTGTTTACGCATGCGACACTATTATAATTATTGTCAGTTAATCAGGCGTTTAATTCATAAATCGTATCAGTACTCTGGGATGAATGCTCAATTTCCGGATGCTAGATTAACAAATCAAATGAGAGCAGTCAAATTCCGATGTGGATGTGAAATTCCACCGTACGAACTGGAAATGAAATTTCTTTACGAAGCGAATAATAAATAGAATGAAAAATCATTTATCATCTGAGTTTTTACGTTGTTTAGACTTCTTGAACGCAAGGGAAGGGAATATTTAGAAGTGACTTATGAAATAGACACAGTTTGTCACAAATAGATATTTTCATAATTTATTGCATATGTGGATATCATTGTAAACTCAATATTCTATTACACTCCGGAAAAGTAATATGATTTACTACTTTAATACTTGTGTGTTATATATTGCATATTTCATGTACGAAAACTGCTGTATCAGGAATCGTGGACTATTTTAGTTTTCCTTGACATATTAACTCGCGTATTACCCCAACAATTAGGATATTATAAGTACGTAGATATTATAAGTACGTAGATAAAGAAATTAATTGAGTATAATTTGTTAAAAGGTAGGATTACAAAACTTTACCTACGTCGACAGTGTTCAATCAATGGTAGTGTCCAATTAGATTCTAGTGTAGATTATATCCCCAAACGAACTTGAGTGGCATTAAATCCTAGAGACTACGCGCTGTTGAAACTTCCAGAGAATTGTATATTGCGAAACAAACCGGTATTAAGACTGAACATTACATGAGATGTCTCATCACGCTATTAGACGAAATGTATTGTATTCAACGTCATATCGAACACAATGTTACGTTTTACGAACAATTTGGTAAATAAGAGTAAGAGTCTTTTTAATATGGAGTATTGTTTTGAACGTACTTCAATAATTATACCCGTGCTCGTTTTCCTGTTGTTGTATCGCTACACTCCCCGCCGTACATCTAATCGCCACCACGACCTCGGTGCTTACAGACTTCTTCATGACCCCCACAGACTATCTTTACAAACATCTCCAACTTCTATTACTTCTGTCAACAATGCTACGGCCAAAACCATCGTCACAACCCGCTCATACCATCTCCAACATCACGATTACAATCTCCACTACAACTACTCTTTCCTTCGTAATTGCTAAAATCGTATTCTTTCTCCAATTGCCCCCGCCCAGTCGATTTTACCGCCATTTCTAGGCACCTAGCACTAGCCTCTGTCATAACCTCTCATCACTTTGCCATCACTACGCAATAACTCCGCAATCACTTTACAATCGTTCTGCCCCTACTCCTGCCCTTGTTCTACACAATCACTTTGGCATCGCTGTGCCATCACTGTAGCATCGTTGTGGCAACTCTGTGTCTTCGCTGGAACATTGCTATTGCATCGCTCTCCTACTGCCATCATTCTCCTCATGTCACGACCACTGCTCTTGCTGTCCACATAACTATTTTTGGCATTGTTTATTGTTCTCTGCCCTCATTCAAATTACCTACTCCTGTAATGCCGTCGCTTCCATTTACGTCACGTCTGACATTCCGACTCCATTTTGCCTTTTACTTCCACTCAGAAGACTCTTCCTTCTCCTCTTCTGCCTCCTGCTCCGCCTCTAACTACTTCTACTTCTCTTCCTCTGCCTCCTGCTTCTCTTCCTCGACCATCGCCACCGCCACCACCGCTGTCGCCACCACTACCCCTCTGCGACCAGCGCCGCCGCCTCCGCTGCCGTCATGGCCTCCTCCTCTCTCCGTTACCTCCACCGCCTTTGAGCGAGCTCCAGGGCCCTGAGGCGACCACCACAACTTGGCGGCGGCGGTGGCAGCGGCGGCGGCGGCTGCGGCATGCTCTCCCAAGAGTTACCTCCGGTAAGCGAGCGGTAAGCGCCCGCTAACCCGGCGGCCGGGTGCTCGGGGAGTTACCGGGCGAGTGCGGCGGCCGCCGCGAGGGGCGTTGGCGCCGGCCGACCGCGAGGGCCGTGTTGAACTTGGCCGCAAGTTGGCGCGTGCCCTCTCGGACGCTCGGGGAGGCTTGCGAAGGGGACGGCGCGCTCTGTTGGAGCGGTGGACCCATTGAGAGCTGGAGGTACGCGCAGGTAACGCTCGGGGTAGTAAAATGATGGGGAAAATAAATTTCTCTACACGGAAGGAGAAGGAGAAGAAGAAAGACAGAGGGAGAAGGAGACAGAGAGTCATGTAAATGATCTTGGCTGCCCAGGTGACGCCGCGTCGGAGGCTGTGTTGCCGACGTTTCGACCAGCTTATCTCGGTCTTCTTCAGGACTAGTCTGCATGAAAATTGTAATGCAGATCAGCCCTGAAGAGGATCACGATAAGATGGTCGAAGCGTCGGCAACACAGCCTTAGAGCCTACAGCAATTGCCAAATCAAAAGCAGTGCGACTATGTTGCAAATTCACGTGACCTCTTGGTAGCATCGAAACAACCTTATTTTTAAAAGACAATAGCTATTTAAGAGTACTGAGACTAATATTATACGAAAAGAAAGCGTCATATATTCTGAAGTTTTCTACTAGCATTTGTACAAATAATATTTGCAACAAATTTAAAAAAGGGGAAAAAACGTATATTATAATGTATGTCAAGTATGTCCCTGTTATAAGTGACTATTTTAAAACTGTTTATCTTTAATATTTGTTTTCATAGTGGGAGTTTTGAGTGTTATGTGTTTATTACATACAGAGTTAAGTATGTTACGTGTGTTGAGGACAACATCCCATATTCCACCACCCCCTTTTATGTTGCTTCATAAAGAAAGAAAAATATTATTTTATAGATTTATCTTTTTCTGTTTATATCAGGACTTAAGATCCTGACAATTCCTGCAGATGAAATATCGCCACTAGCAGCACAAGTTTGTTTAATGGAGCTAATAAATCGGGAAAGCTAGTGAATTTATCTGTGGATCTACAGCGCTTGGGTGGAGTATGTCAGGGCAATTCTAGTAAAATAATCGATTCTCCAATAATATCTTAAACAACAGAATTTATATTAGCATTAATATCACAAAATATAATTTTACGTAACATTATAATAGTATAGGCTTAAGCGAGAAACAAAAACGTATAGTGTGTATGCATCAAAACAAATTACACAAATTATTCGTACGTATATAACGAATGGACAAATGTATTGTAAATAACTAGTACATTTCGTAAATATACTAGTACAATCACGCCAATGGCGTCATTGTTCTAATCAAACATTATTAAAAACTACAGGATGCATACAAGAAAACTACAGGATAATAATCAAACATGATTACAAACACATTTTTAAAGTCAGTGGACCTTTCATATCTCGCTTTTTGTTATCAGTTACAATATAATCTGCAGAATAAAATGGTTCGATATTGTGGTACATCCCTTAAATCCCAACCCTAAATGAATTCAACTCTGTGACAACTACAGTGGTTTCGATTTCGTTGGCGACGCGCGGGCTTTTCGGCTCATTTCCGTCCACTGTGCGGTGTTGCGGAGGGCGAGGGCGAGGGCGAGGGCGAGGGCGAGGGCGAGGGCGAGGGAGAAAGGGCTAGTGGCCCGGTCGATGGCGCCGAAAATACCGCGGGCGCGTTGGCGCGAAGGCCGATGGGCCGCGCCGGTTGCTCTCTGTAGACGCAGCGGAGGATTTCGGGTCGGAACGTGGGGGGGGGGGAATTTCCCGGAACGGAACTCGTTTGAAATTTAATCGATCTGATTCCTAAACTGCGCGAAACAAACGGTGAAAGAATGTCGCTTTGGTGTCGCTTGAATAGTTGAGCAGTAGCATTGAGGATGGGCATGTGACGTTAATTTATTTATCACGTACCTGTTTTAAGCACAACTTTGTTAAAATGTTTTTACAGTTTGGGTATTTAGTATTTGTTCAGTGTTTGTGGTGATTTATCTTATATAAATGTTGAAGTTCCCTTTCGTGTTTGTTTTATTTCGTAATAATGATGTAATAATCCGCCACAATACCCGATAAATACAGGATGTCTAAAAATAAAGGTTACAAATTTTTAAAAAGTAAAATATAATGATAGATTTTCGCCAATGAACATGAAATGGAAATATTACGTTACGAAACTACACATGTAACATTTGTCCCTGAATGAAAAGCAACATCTCAAGGACTGGTCGCGTTCTGACGAATCATAGGGATGTCTTGTGTCATCCTGCATACAATGTACTAACGGCTTGTATAAAATGAACCCAGGCCGAATGAGGGCCCTCGAATCTGTCCAAGGCATTGATTGGTTAGTTTAATAGTTAAAGCAACTTCAACGTATACCAAGAGACTAGGGTCATATTCCCATCGCGAGTCACAGATTATCTGACTCCGTGTATATTTTTCTGCAGATATAATTTTTACTTGTGTGTAATATCTTGTGAGCAGAAGACACTAAATGAAATAGCTTAGAATTGAGTCTCCAATACATTAAAACCTTTCACTGGTATTTCCATATTTGCTAATACGAAATTTTTTAAGGAAATTAACAGATTACAAAAATTGACAGTTCCCACTAGTAGACCAGTCGATCGATCCATTGATATCTTACTTGCGCTATGCAGTGAACCGCAAGGGGACTTTCCGTGGGTGACAGACAGACAGACAGACAGACAGAGAAACGTACGCACGCGAAGATTACCCGATTACTATACAAAGAAATATTGAGGAAAATGGCCGTGCCATGGGGTATTATTTCTCATTGCAAATATTAACGAGTAGTTAACCATAAACGCGTCGCGCTCGTCTACATGATACGCTTCCGATTCCACGGATTCGTCCCTCATTTCCAGAACACGTTTCGATTTCACATCTACTCTTTAAGATGTCTACGTTTTCTACTTTTTTATTGGTACTACATTTTGAATTTGCTCTTTATCATCAGTGAAATAATTATATGTGTCGTTATTGCCAACAATATTGTTTATTATAATATCAGATTTCGATGGATTAGCCATCATCATCAGTTATATAGTACAAGAAAAAAACATAATAAAAAGTGAGAATAAAAACATTACAATAAATGGATTACTAATTATTAAAAATTTAGAAAATAGAATTAACATTTTAAGAATAGAATGAAAGAAACGAGGATGTTAAATCATTTACTATGAAAGAAAGAGAATGAAATTGAAACAGAAAAAATGAAAATGTAAGTTGAGCCGTTTCTTACCTGCTGTATGGAAGTACCAATATCCTTAACATCAACTACTCCTAAACGATTTCAGAGATTTTCCATATGTATTTTGTAGATTCCAATAGAGAGTTTGTTTGCTTTTCCGTGTTTCAGCCTTGATTAACGCATGCTTCAATTCTACCAGACACTTCAAATTTGTAATTATATCTATAATTTACAACGAGCTGAAATTTTTCAATAAATTAGTTACTGAAATAATCTTCACTCGGAGTGAATGGGATGATTAATTGATGGAGTGGACGTGTGCGATTTTTTAATAAAAACAATGATTTATTTCATTTTAAATACTATCCTTCAAAGTTTCCGCCATTCGTTTTACGCATATTTTCATTGACAAAACCTTTTGGCAGAAGACAATCTGATTATAATATATATTTACTTTCAATTATTTAGTTCATAAATATCGTGGAGCCCATGGAGTTTTGCAGCAAAGGTACCAATAACTGTGAATACAACTCGTGACGAACAAGCGTGCCCAGAACTGAGAGGTTGAGAGTTGTAGTGGACTGGCCTGCACAGAGTCCTGACTTGAATCCTATCGAACACCTGTAGGATGTTTTGAGACGCTGACTTCGTGCCAGGCCTCACCGACCTACATCGATACCTCTCCTCAGTGCAGCACTTCGTGAAGAATGGACTGCCATTTTTCAAAAAAACCTTCCAGCACCTGATTGAAAGCTTGCCTGTGAGAGTGGAAGCTGTCAGGACGGCTAAGGGTGGGGCAACATCTAATTAAGTTCCAGCAATACCGATGAATTGCGTTACGAAGTGGTATGTCAATTTTAGCCACGTGTCCGGTTACTTTTGATCACAAAGAGTATTTAGTTACGAAGTAGGGGAATAATAATAATAATAATAATAATAATAATAATAATAATAATAATAATAATAATAATTATAAGAGGAAGAAGAAGAAGAATATTTTTATTTTGCAAAGAATTACATCAATAATGTACAACAGTGTTACTATTTACATAAAAAAATTAAGAACAACAAAACAGTCACCATAAAAACAACAAAACAAGAAGAATGGATACTAATTTTGCTTGACTACATTACATCCTGTTTAATAATAATACATCCTATTAATACTAATAATGAATAATGACAATACTAATAATGATGATAATGTTATTGATCGCATTGATCAATAGCAAGGAAAGAGGTTTATTTAACTATTACTCACATCGGCGAATTAGTACCGCATCCGCACGGATGTTGAAAACTTGAAAACCCGCATCGCTCGCTTTCCCTTTTCCGCTCGGCGCGAACAACACGTCGCGCACCCAATCCCGCTTCCGCGGCCCTTTGCCGCCGCGCGGGCACGCGCGCACGTCGGCGCGGCCCGCGTCACGCGTGATCCATAAACAACGCGCGCTGATTAATTCTAAATCATCAGCCCCGCGCCCCACCCCACCCTCGCACCGCGCGGTGCAAGCGGAAAAATAGCGTTGCGGCTTTTTAACGTAGTTTGCGTGCGGGCGGAGATTCGGGGTGGGGAGCGTGACGACGCGACGCGCGTGCCAAACGAGCGGCCGGGGCTGCGCGCGGTTGCGATGCGGCGGTGATGCTGCGAGGCTGCCTTTGATCCCCCGTTCCGCCGTCCGCCGCGGCGGTGGGGGCGATGCACGCGCCCCACTGCCCCCGCTGCCGGCCCGCGTGATACGTCTGCTCGCTAGTCGCTCTGTGTCGTTTCCGTGTTTGGACTGCTGCAGGTGCGGTTTGTGGGAGGTCGCCTGGTCTTCCGGGAAACGCGTCTATTGTCTTCTCGCCTTGACTCTTTCGCTCTTTTTCATTCTGTCTTCTTTTTGTGTTCTTTTCTGTCTTTCGCTGTCTCTCTGTGTGTCTGTCTCTTTATCGGAGACTCCATGTCTTCTTATCTCTGAGTCTGCCTCTTTATTTCTGAATGTCTCTGTTTCCTTATCTGGTAGTCTCTCTTTATATCTGACATTCTCTGTCTGTTTATCTCTGACTCTCTCTCTCTCTCTCTCTCTCTCTCTCTCTGTCTGTCTTTTAATCTCTGATTCTCTCTTTATTGTGTGTGGCTCAGACAGTTATTACTGTTATGTACGATTTAGGCAGTCATTACTAGTATTTACATTGGTTATTATACAGTACACACGTAATGATTAATACGTTCACTTTTCAATTGAAGTGTAGTGTTTTTATGTGTATGGGAATGGAATATAGAATGGGAAGGATGTGAAATACCATGTAGATCTGTGGAGTGAAATGCAGGCTAGAGTAGATATAAAAACAAGCGCTTAATGCTCTAAAATATTTATATATGGTAGATAAAAATATTTAAGTTATTTTTGTTAATAATTTCCTATTCTTATTATTCGTGTTGTGTCGTCATGTTCTGTGTTTTCTATAGTATAGGATTTCTATAGTGAGGAGATTGATAATCACGAAATTTATGTTTCGAAACAACTACACAGATTTGGCAAAAAACGTAGAATTCTTCTTTTCTTTGCATTATTATTATTATTATTATTATTATTTAAAAATATCAAAAATCAGCTTAGATGGCTCAGGACAGCAACTCATTTCTCTGCAATGCCTCTATTCGCGAGGTCTTAGGTGTTGAATCCTGACGGTTGCGGAATTTTTGGCTCTAGCTGCATAGAACGGATTCAACTACTCGGAGAATTTGAGTCCGAGTCGGAAGATTCTCCGATCAATTCTAGGCGAATATCAGAGCAGAATCCTAACAAACGAGCCATGGAAAACACGCGATATTTTATTTTTCTTCCTTACGTAATCGTCATCTCTTACACACACCCTCTCCCCCACCCACACTCCCCCACTGCCGCACACTTATATGAACTTCATACTACACACATTAGACAAGTCCGGAGCTTAAGTCTTGCCTCGTCTGGGGATGTGTCTCGCCGTTGGGAGATACCCAGGTAAAGAATTCCCACACGCCGACTTATAGGTCGACTCCGAAACTCATCTCGAGGGACCTCCAGCTCCCGCTAAAACTGTACTACACTTACGGGACTAATGATCCGTGCAGTTGACGCCCCCGGGAACAGGAAATAATAAAAGAGTAATCTAAAAAATGTCATAATTATAAGTAAATTATTCAGTGTGATCGTTTAGCCACACAGAAAAACAGTTTGCAGAAACAAATTTGCCTATTCATGTACCTATCTATCTTATTGTCTTTTATTATTACTGAAGCATCTTTCGCGCCGGGCCAAGCGCCCAGCTGCACCCGCTGTTCGCGCAGGGCCGCGTTTCCGCCCCGCTTTCGCGTCCCCACCTGGGCGGGCGGCGCGCCGCGCCGGCGGCGGCGAATAAACGCGATTTTCACGCATGTGCTCGCTAACCGAATAACGGGCGGTTTGGCCTCCGCACCCCGCCCCCGCCCCGCCCCCGCCCCGCCCCCGCCCCGCCCCCGCCCCGCCCCCCGGCATCGCTTCGGGGCCGCGCCGGCGGCATCGACTTCATATTGCCCGCACGCAGGACGCCATTATGCATCCGAGGGGTCAATTTGGAGGCGGCCAATTTAGAGCGGTATTGTTCCCGGCGTGGGTGGAATGGACTGCTGCTTGGAGAGCACTAGCCGGTGTTGGCGTTCTCGATCAGCGGCGCTCCAGTTTTTTGAATATCACTGTGGCCACAATTATGGTTTTCGAAATTACTAAAATAAGAACTTATAACTTTATTTTCTGTTCGTTTTTTGAAGTCGTTTATTGTATCTTTATATAAAAGTTACGAACGAACAGTAAATTAAAATGTTGTACAAATTTTTCAAAGTTCCGCTTCTGATTCTTTCAGTTCTACTCCGTTAATCGTTTCAATATATAAGTACTTCGGAATTTAATACTAGAAATAATTAACAGTGAAATAACCTCGTTTTTGCTACGTGATGGTAGAGAGATGGTTGTAATATGAACAGATTTTTCGTCAGTGAACTATCATTTTAATTCATGAACATTGGGTCGAAAATTTATCTAACCGTTGTAATCCATTTTTCTGTTTCAAATACATAATTACTTTCAAGTATGGATTGGATTTAAAAGCGTACACTTACTTAAAAGTGTACATAAAAGTGGATGTGTTAATTCCAAAAAATGTTTCTTTACTACAATCTTCTTGATTATTCTGCAGCAGTTCAAAACCTTAAATAAAATCGCAACCCCCAATACACCAGCGTACTGCCGTACCGAATACTGTCCCTGTTTGCATAGTCTCTCTCTTGGCAATGTGCCTTCAGAATTCTTTCACAGAGAACATTTACTGCTTTTTCTCGGATAGCAATTCACAAGCGTGCTGTCTATCTTCCCCCATTGGAGATATTTTTCAGTCTCAGAATACTCGTGTAACCTTGGAATGACTTTGCATATAGCTTCTGCATACGCCGCGTATTCCGATGTAAGACAGTATTGTGTGTGTGTGTGTGTGTGTGTTTATGTGTGGAAAAGAAAGGGAGAAGGGTTGGCATTCGAGATTCTTTGAAAGGAGAAAGTTTCTTCCATATTGTTAAGGGAATTGCGTAGTAGGAGAATGCATCGAGTGCGGAATAGTGTCGAGAATGAGGCGTAGAGGGAACAAGCGGCGACCAACGACGAAAGTCGGGCAACTCTTGCAAAGGGCTGCGCGAGCGCCGCCTGCGTCGGGTGTACGCAAATTAGAAGGCTTCATTACGCGCGCCTCGACGCCACCTGCGAAGCGCCACCTGCGAAGCGCCCCCTGGGCCGAACTCTCGCAGCCCCACAAGCGAACTGCGTGGAAGAACACGTTCCCACAGCGAAAAAGGCTCTTGCTTTCCGAATGAGCTTGGCTTCACAAGCTGGCTGGATAATGTAACCACGTCTTACACTACTTTTGCATTGATTCTGGGTCTCTCAAAAGGAAGAAATGCTACCTGTAAATTAAAAATGTGTTTGCTCTCAGTTGTATTCTGTGCTTGCTGAATATGTCGTAATGAAATGTATTCGTTTGACTGCCCAGATGACTACATTTTAACCGTTTTTGTTGCGTGCTTACTCAGAAATTTCTCCTCGCTAAAAGGCACATTTTTTCTTTATATGGGCAAATACTTAAATATTTTAACAGATTTGTGACTGTATGGTTGGAGTTCGTTTGTTCAACTCCCCTTTGAATACTGTTAATCTTGTTATTTGTTTAACGTAACTAAATTACATATGTTTCTTGTAAAGCATACTCCAACCAGTTTATCATCTTCCTGTTTACATTCTCAGTAACATTGTCGCTTTTAACTGATAATCAAAGAAGTCTATGTCGATCCCTAGCTACACGGTTTCTAATGTTTGAAAGAGTTCATATTAACAATCACAAAACGAGACACTCCATACGTTAAAGTTGGGATTTACACCACCCTTTTATTCCTCTTCTTCTGGTCTAAACTTGAAACCTGATTTCTATTTTGGCCACGACATATAGAACGTATTTCCCGAAAAGACGACGTGAAAACAAGGTTCACACCATCGAGATATTTTTCTGTCCCTATACACTGTTTATCCTCGAATTTGTCTTCTCCGCGCTGCTTGCAAATATTGTGTGCGAGCTCGGCCTTTCGCTGACCCGAGTGACCTTTCCCCGCGCGTCAGGGCTCCGACCCGGGGCCGCGACAGGGCGAGGGCGAGCGGTGGCCCAGAGGACCGCGCGCAACCGCTGGGCGTCGCCACCGTCGCCGCCGCCACCGCCGCCGCAACCGCCACCACCGTCTCCGCCCCCGCCACCACCGCCGCCGCCACCGCCGCCGCCCCCGCCCCCGCCACCGCCGCCACCGCCACCGCCACCGCCGCCACCGCCACCGCCGCCGCCGCCGCCGCCGCCGCCGCCGCCGCCGCCACCACCGTCACCGCCGTCACCGCCGCCGCCGTCGCGGCCGCCATCGTCGCCGCCGCCACCACCGCCACCGTCGCCACCGCCACCGTCGCCACCGCCGCCACCGCCACCACCACCGCCGCCGCCGCCACCGCCACCGCCGCCACCGCCACCGCCACCGCCACCGTCGACGCCCCTGCCGCCGCACCCAACTCCACCACCGCCACCCTCCGTGGCCGTTGCTGCCGTCACCGCAGCCACCACCGTTGCCGACCCCACTACTACCACCGCCGCCGCCACCACCATCTTCGCCGCCGCCGCCGCCGCCATCGCAGCCGCCGTCGCCGCGGCAAAGAGCGGCGCAAAGCGCACAAAGGCGCTAACGAGCGCGTGGGCAGCGAGGCGTGCGCCGCATCCTGACACGCACCTCGCGCGGCGGGGCGGGGGATGTGGGAGGTGGAAGTACGCAGGAGCGACAGTGCGTCGGAGCGAAATGAGGAATGCGGGATTAGAGGTTAACGGGACGAAGAACGGGTTCAAGGGGCGACGAAGTGAAAGGGAAATCTGTATCAAACGAGAAAAAGAATGAACCAGGATCATGTCCGAAGTGGGATCGTGTGGGAGGTGGGGTCGTGTGCGAAGTGGGAACGTGTGGGAGGTGGGGTCGTTTTGAAGGTGGGGTCGTTTTGGAGGTGGGGTCGTTTTGGAGGTGGGGTCGTTTTGGAGGTGGGGTCGTTTTGGAGGTGGGGTCGTTTTGGAGGTGGGGTCGTTTTGGAGGTGGGGTCGTTTTGGAGGTGGGGTCGTTTTGGAGGTGGGGTCGTTTTGGAGGTGGGGTCGTTTTGGAGGTGGGGTCGTTTTGGAGGTGGGGTCGTGTTGGAGGTGGGGTCGTGTTGGAGGTGGGGTCGTGTGGGAGGTGGGGTCGTGTGGGAGGTGGGGTCGTGTAGGAGGTGGGGTCGTGTGAGAGGTTTGAGCAAAGGAGACGTGTATGTGAAAGTGGCGAATACGTCGTACAGACGTTTATGAGGAAGTGCTGTGTTTAACAGTTGAACGTGTATGGCATTTAAAGAAATATGAGCGAGGTTATTTGAGCATCATTACACATCCATCGGAGCAGTAAAAGTAACGTAGAAATTGCAGTTATATTAAAATATGGCTCACTTTCGATTTACTCACCCTGTTGAGCAATGCTCAAATGAAGGAAATACAAGTGCCGGCATGATTTGCAGTATGCAAATTACGGAAATTCTGTGCACGTATGAGGAAATTACATTTCATCAACTACGTGCGCGCAAAAACGTATTCGGATTTTCACCGTAACTACCGCCCTCGCCCTCGTGAAACGTCGTAGCTGCTAGTTTAGAGAGTGTAGTACAGCGGGACTAATGTGTTCCTCCCCCCCCCCCTCAGCGAGCACCGCTAGAAAATAACCGAAACAAGAGCATCGCGCGGCGCGAAGGGCGCGTTGCGGCGCGGGGCGCGGTGAGGAGCGCTGATTGGCTGTCGGGCGGCGATCGCGATGCGCGCTTGTCAGCGTGTGTCGTCCGCACCTCCCGCGCGAGCGCGCGCCACGTCCGCCTCGTAATGCGACGCGACAGCCGCCGATTGGGCCGCGTGCGATATGAATGCGCGTCCGCTTTCGTTAGGCCGCGCGCGTCGCCTGTCTTGTCACCTGTGGCACTGGTTCTTCTAAATCTGTGCTTCCGCCTGTCCGGCGGGATGCGTTAGGCGAGTGATCTCGATTTAACTGTTCGTAATCTGATTTATCGGTGACGTTTTGTGGAGCACTCTCGCGAGACTACTAAGCAATGGTTAACGTGGATGCAGATAATCGAGAAATAATTTTTCGACTTTTCGTTGAATTTGAAATTCACCTCCTTTATTTTGAAATAAAATCTAATGAATATTTATTTTTTATGAACATATTCAGTTACCATTTTAACTACACGACAACCTCAGAACTTATTTTCGTGGGACGTGTATTATTTTATTTTTACACAGATTGTTTTATTTTTGTTTTTCATATATTTCTAACATTCTTAGTTGTGCTAGTGAATTGTACGGCTTCTGTATCTGTTGAGTAGGCTCTCTAGTATATGAACATGTTTTTGTTGGCGTTGTTATTGTTGTTGCCGACAATTATTCGTATTGAATGGAAAACCCCTGAAGATGTAGCCAAGGCGTTCAGATATAAAGGTACTTACATAATTCTAAATGTACATTCAACACATTACGAGAAAGCAAGCACAACATAAAACAAACACACATTCTTACATACGTACATGTACACATATGCCATAATTCTGCCTCCACCCAACTCGTTTCCCCACCAACGAACAATTAAAAAAATAATATTAATGCCAGAGTAGTTTTAATTGTTAAAAATAAACACACTCAGGAATTTAAAACATTTTTTTCTGGATAATGCTATAATTATTTTAAAAAATTGAGTTAAGAAATTGATTTTTTCCCTAAATATCTTGTAGTCTCGAAACTTGTTAAGAGGGAATAAAAACTCGTATTAATAAAATATTGTAACCAGAAAATTAAAATTTTCAGTACTATAATTCCTTTCAAAGTGGCAGGACAAAAATGTAACCGAATAAACCTTTATTAAAAAGGATCGCTTATCGCATAATTTTAACTTGAATTTTCTAAACGGTGCGTTGGTACCAGCTAAATACAGTTATAGTGGCAAAATGTACGTTTGAGGCCTCCAATCTGACAATTGCTACAGTCATTTTGATGTGTCCTATGCCTGGTTATTAGGCGCATCGCTGGATTGTCGGCGGTCGCGTAGCCCCGTCGTGTACCAAGGGAATCTGTGCCCACGATTCAACACAGGAAACAAAAGCAAATTGAGAGACTCGTGACATATTTAACATTGTATTCAGGAGTGAAGGACAAAACCGGCTAGGTTGACTCAGGTCATCAATTCACGTCACTCCAGTGCCTCCGACCGGGAGGTCCAAGGGTTCGAGCCACGACGGTGGCAGAGTTAAGATACTAGCTGCATAGCTAGGCCGAGTTCAGCCGCTGTCTGAAAGAGCGTTCAATTAGGTGGCTACTTTAATTGGTAGTTTCCTGGCCTTCCACCGATCATCACGAGGTGAATGTCGGATCTTTATCATAATAAACACGGGTCAGAGCGCGCGATCTTTCCTTCTTCCGATATTTCTTCACCCTTTACTTACACACACTTATATGAATTACACTACTACACATGTCGGGGTACCACTCTGAAGAATAGAGCTTGCCGCTGACAGGGCGGTGCCCCGGTGTTGGGGAATACCTGTTAGGGAATACCTGGTCGGGAATAGCAGGTTGGGGAAAGCTGGTTGGGGGAAAGCTGGTTGGGGAATAGCTGGTTGGGAAATACCTAGTTGGGGAATACCTGGTATTCCACCAACCATCCACAAAGTTTCAACTAGCCATATAACGCCAAACATATTTACGTACCTCTGGAAGTCCTGATTTTCGAGCTTAGAGCCTAGACTTTTGATATTCCAACATCCTATTCTTAAGACCTATTCTTGCCTATTCAGCGAACTGTTGGATTCCGACTCACCGCGAGGTTCCTGCTGCTGCATGTTGTTTGATGCAGTATGGAGAATATGAATATTAGATTTGTATATATTGGTGATTCCTAAGCCACAAATACCGCCAAGTTCGAACTCTCTTGACAAGTGGAGATAAAATAGAGGAATAGGATTTCCTCCGTATGCAGTGAAGAGTGCCCAGAGTTACAGTGTAACACAACCGTCGCCATTTTAATATCCTCTTTTAAGAATGTCCGTCAGGCAGCATTCAGGAGCTGTGGAGAAACAGCAGTGAAAGATATTAGATGATCAAGCATATTGGTTTAGGATGGTTTGATGGGTCCCAACCCACACAATACCGCAAAGTTCTATCTCCCACGGAAGCTGGAAATTAAATTGGGGAATACACATGATAAAGAAATGTGCCCGTCTATATCTAGGGATTCTAGCGCGCACGAAAGCTCAGTGATTCGGGCAGTGCAACCGCCGCCGTTAAATATCTTCTCAGGAGAGAACCTCGCTAAGCAGCAATTAGGTGCTGAAAAGAAATTAAAACAGTTGGTGAAATCATGGAGATATTCTAGAATATTAATCTTGGTTTAGGGTACATTCGTTGTTCTCAATACACAGAATACCCCACAGTTCTAACTCTCGTGACGAATAGATGTGAAATGGCGCGATCGCTGAAACAATGGAATGCGCTGCTCCCTGTATCTAGGGATTCTTGCGCGCAGCGGTCCGGGGCGCCCCACGACACCCGCGGCGCCACCCGGAACTAATCCAATTGGCGGGCGAGACGCGTGCTGGCGGCGCGGGCGGCGACGGTGTCGGCGCGAGGTACCTGTCAAAGGCGCGCCCTTCGCGCGGGGGGGGGGAGGGAGGCGGGCTGCGCTCCCAGCGTCGGAATTGTGCAAACCGAATTTGTGCTGTCTCACGGGCGGCGGGAGGGAAAACACGGGCGCTGCCTGGCGGCCGGCACTGTAATTAGGGAGTCACCCCGGCCATTCCGCCCCTCCCTTTCCCGCGACGAGACTCGCCAAACTCCGCCATCCCGCCGCCCCCCGCCCCACCCCCCGCACCCGCAGTGGAAAGGTAAAAACGTTTCAAGAGGAACAAAGGTCTCTGTTTAACTTGCCCGGCACCACCTGCTTTCTCGCCCGAATGGACGCTTAACCGGTTTTTGTCTGCGTTTTTTATATTTTTTCCTCTCTCCCGGACACGGTTGGATTTTCTTTGATAATTAACGAAACCCCTCCCGTCCTTCCCTCTTTTTAGTCGTTTGTTAGGTGTTTTTTTCTATTCGTTACAGAGGATTTCTGCAGATATCCTTTTGAACGCAAAGGAATAATAATCCCACTTTGCCTCGCAGCGTCCGGCGCTGGATATGGTTGCTACGGGGGGGGGGGGGCGACGCGGAGGACCGAACCGAAGGTGGATGGAACGCCGGGCCTCCTGGAGGGAAGTGACGGGGGGGGGCGCAGGTGGGCAGCGGGAGCGCGCAATCGATGGGAGATCAAGGGGATGTGCCGGTGCGGGCACGAGGAATGTCATTAGAATGTGATTAAAAACACATCGTCAAAGGACGCGTATTGGAAAAAGAGGGATGAAAGGAATATGGAATGTGCGGGAGGCGGACGACGAAAAAATGGCCGGTGGCGGACGGCGGTGAGGACTGGGATTAGAAAGCACGTTGAAGACCCGGCGAAGAGCAGTTGAACAAAGAATTTGCCGATGTAAAAAGGGACGCGTGAGGCAGCTGTAAATAGAATTTTTGCAAAAAGAGCAATTACGGGAAGAAAATGCTGTGTAACAAACGAATTTCGAAATGAAGCAGCATGTTGTTGCCGTCTTCTCGACAAATTAATCACGAAATGGACTTAAGGTGTCCTTAAGTCTTTCTGCTCAAAGAAGAATGTAATCCTAATTTGAAATTACTCTGGTGATGGGATGCTACAGTCAATCTCATCTTACAGTAATTTTTTGCTTCTTTTAGAAAAAATCAGATTGTAGAGGTGACCATCTGGAAATGTGAAAAAAGGTCAAGCAAAAAAAGCTAAACAAGAAATCAAGCAACCAGAGTGTGTAGCTATTAATAAAATGTCGTTGTATTTTAACAACAACAATTGCAGATAATAGTTTTTCATTTGAATATTCACATTTGGCTGATCTCTTTTTCTCGTATTTTGGACTCAACTTCTAATTTTGAAAATACTTAATTATGTGTGGAAAATATTTCATCAACTTCATCCCTGCCAGTGTGCAGTTTTTAATGGGAGACGTTTTTCCTCTTTCATGAACTTCTAGTTTCAACAATGACCGTAGTACCACGACTGAAGGCAAAGCTTGTTTTGATTAACATGAGGAAATGTACTTACCATTGAAATTCGAAATTTCGGCCTGAAACTAGAAACGATGATCATGATAAACATGTTTACGTCATGTAAGCAAGTAATCTTCCTTTTACAGAAGTTTTTCTTTACCGAAACAGAAGAATTTGAGGATATTCGAACAAATTGATATGCATGGCACACGCATCTTCCAGAAGTCTTCGTTTTTCGTCGCCACCGGAAGTTGATTTGATGCACCGGAAGTCTTTCTTAAACGCACTGTCACATTGGCCCAACGACATCGTCTTATTATGCCACTCTGGCTCCGTCGCCGCCACCGCCACCGCCGCAGCTGCCACCGTCGCAACTGCTGCCGTTCCCGCTGCTACCGTCACCGCCACCGCCACAATCTCTGCTGCCGCCGCTGCCACCATCATCACCACCGCCGCCACCGTCACCGCTACTTTCGTATCTGCGTCCTATTCATTTTAGTTCCGGAGGAGATCGCCAGGGAATAAGCCTTCTTCGCTGTAATACATATTTTTCCATATACGTTGTGCAGAATGCTGAATTAGCAATCTTATTGTACGGGAAGTGTGTTAAGCGGATATTGAGATAGATTTAGAGTGTGGAGGCCCGATAGTGACCCGTTAACGAACGTCAGAGGGTGTCGAGACTTTCTCAATATCTGAAGCACTTCAGGGGGGGGGGAGAAAACAAACAGAGGAGCAGTGGTGGAGTCAGCGAAAATGCGTTAGATGTTTGGTCGTGGTATAATGAAAAATCATATTCAAGCCGGATTCTATTGCAATATTTAAAGAAGCAAATAAGTAACAGTAAAAAAGATATTTGTTAAATAAATGCATCAGGAGTGAGAAAATAGTGGGATCACAAAAAGGAAATAATGTATCCATTATGTACCCATAGTTCTTATGGGATCTACTTCAATTATGCTTTGTATTAATTTCGCTTCTAGATCAATATCAAAGCTTATTATTCGCAATAAAATTATTATTTGGAGCACAAAGTGTTGACAAGTAAACGTAAATGAGTTAGGTTTTTGAGAGACGTGAAATACATTTTGTTATTAAATTCAAACCTGGAAGAAAGTTCATCATATAAAATCGTTACAGAAATGTTCATAATGTACAGATTTATTGGAAAAGATTTCTAGGGCTCCCACAGCCCGGTGCGGGAGATTTGCGGGAGTGTGCGCGGGAGTGTGCGGCACGGAATGCGTCGGGCTAGACGCAGCGGCGGAATCCGTGGGCCCGTTCACCCCAGAGCGTCAATTATAACTCAGCGTTTGGTGAACATTTTTCTCATTCGATGAACAAAACACCCTCGCTTCTATTCATACACGAGATAAAAAATGCCGGAACTCCTAGTACGTTTTCTGAGCACATTGGCTACGGTACTTTTACCTTCTTTATCTACGATATTCATCAAATTGTTAATATCTCTTTAGAAAACAAAGGAAAATGGATCATTGTACCTAGAAAGGAAAAAGTACGGAGACTATCATACAGGGTGCGGCAGCATAACTTCCTTTTTTAAAATGCGCGCCATTCAGTTAGTTGATGTCATAGCGGAGCGCTAGTGGTCTCGTTCAAGAGGGGGTACTGTAAAGTTTTGTCCCGACACGGTTCAGTCGCCATCTTGCGTTGGAATAGTGAGGAGCGTGCCTTTGCCGTTGAGGCCTACTTTTCAAGCGGATGTTCGGTTATTGCAACACAGCGTGCATTTCGGAATCGCTTTAATTTAGCCCCGTTGGATCCCGTCCCAGACCGCAAATCAATTGTTACATGGGTCACTACATTCAGACAAACTGCAAGTGCGACAAAACGAAGAACTGGAGTCCCTCGGCCCGTTAGATCACCTGAGAACATTGAAGCAGTGAGAGCGTCAATGTTGCGATCACCACGGCATTCTGCGCGCAAACACGCATCTGCCCTTGGACTATCCGATCGTTCTGTGAGAAGAATTCTTCGTGATGATCTTCATTTTCATCCCTATAAGATGGCGATAGTGCAGGAACTTACAGAACGTGACTTCAATTCTCGGATGAACGCGTGTGAGCTTCTTCTTGATGTCGTTCCCGAGGGTGATATTGTTTTTTTTAGCGATGATGCCCATTTTCATTTGTGTGGGTCGATTAACAAACAAAACATGCGCTACTGGGCTGACACCAACCCTCGAGAATTGCATCAAAGGCCTTTGCATTCACCCAAAGTCACAGTGTGGTGTGCAATTTCCTCAGCTGGAAATATTGGTCCCTGGCTTTTTGAGGAAAATGAGGTTACAGTGACAGTGAATTCGGACCGGTATGTAAACATGCTACAGAATTTTTTTTCCCACGGCTAGAAGAGTTGGATTTGGGGGACACTTGGTTCCAACAAGACGGTGCAACAGCACACACTTCAAGAGCATCGATGGCTGTTTTGAGGGAACACTTTCCAGAGCGCCTTATCTCAATTAGAGGCGATTTGGAATGGCCGGCACGCTCTCCCGATCTGTCCCCTTGTGATTTTTATCTATGGGTTTTTTTGAAATCCCTTGTTTATGTGAACTGTCCAAGAACCCTACAAGATTTGAAGACCAACATCGAAGAAGAAATTGCCAACATAACACCAGCTATGCTAACAAGAGTCATGACAAACGCCAGATATCGGTTTACGCAATGTATGGAGAATGAGGGACGTCACCTAACAGATTTGATCTTCAAAACAATGTAAATAAAAACTTTAGACATGTACCTACATTATAAAAAGTAAATAAATATTTTCCGATGCACACAATAGTTTTTATTGAGTTTTGAAAAAAGGAAGTTATGCTGCCGCACCCTGTATCTTGATGCCACACTAAGAAATGCTTTCAATTTACTAGAATGATCAGTGACAGTTTGGATGAAATTTTCAAATTGATCGCAGAAGACATTAGAAAATATAACACTTAACCATTACAAAGTTATGGCTAAAAATCTATGTACTAAGCCACCAGCGGACGCGAAACTTCTGCTGCAGTCATTCCGCGTAGACTGCGGAAGTTCCGCAGGTCTGAAGCTCGCTGATTAGCCACCAGCGGACGCGAAACTTCTACTACGGTCATTTCGCGTAGACTGCGGAAGTTCTGCAGGTCTGAAGCTCGCTCATTAGCCACCATCGGACGCGAAACTTCTGCTGCGGTCATTCCGCGTAGACTGCGGAAGTTCCGCAGGTCTGAAGCTCGCTCATTAGCCACCAGCGGACGCGAAACTTCTACTACGGTCATTTCGCGTAGACTGCGGAAGTTCCGCAGGTCTGAAGCTCGCTCATTAGCCACCATCGGACGCGAAACTTCTGCTGCGGTCATTCCGCGTAGACTGCGGAAGTTCCGCAGGTCTGAAGCTCGCTCATTAGCCACCATCGGACGCGAAACTTCTGCTGCGGTCATTCCGCGTAGACTGCGGAAGTTCCGCAGGTCTGAAGCTCGCTCATTAGCCACCAGCGGACGCGAAACTTCTACTACGGTCATTTCGCGTAGACTGCGGAAGTTCCGCAGGTCTGAAGCTCGCTCATTAGCCACCATCGGACGCGAAACTTCTGCTGCGGTCATTCCGCGTAGACTGCGGAAGTTCCGCAGGTCTGAAGCTCGCTCATTAGCCACCAGCGGACGCGAAACTTCTACTACGGTCATTTCGCGTAGACTGCGGAAGTTCCGCAGGTCTGAAGCTCGCTCATTAGCCACCATCGGACGCGAAACTTCTGCTGCGGTGATTCCGCGTAGACTGCGGAAGTTCCGCAGGTCTGAAGCTCGCTCATTAGCCACCAGCGGACGCGAAACTTCTGCTGCGGTCATTCCGCGTAGACTGCGGAAGTTCCGCAGGTCTGAAGCTCGCTCACAAGCCACCAGCGTCGCGAAACGTCTGCTGCGGTGATTCCGCGTAGACTGCGGAAGTTCCCCAGTTCTGAAGCTCGCTCATTAGCCACCAGCGGACGCGAAACTTCTGCTGCGGTCATTTCGCGTAGGCTCCGGATATTCCGCAGGTCTGAAGCTCGCTCATAAGCTACCAGCGGACGCGAAACTGCTGCGGTCATTCCGCGTACACTGCGGAAGTTCCGAAGGTCTGAAGCTCGCTCATCAGCCATTAGAGGACGCGAAACTTCCGCTGCGGCCGTTCCGCGTAGGCTGCGGATGTTCCGCGTCGGTCTGTGGTATCCTTTACAGTCGAGATTTACTAAAAGTGACTGAGTGCTGTGTTACTACAAAAGTGGTAAGTTCTTCCATTTCGGCGGTCATGGCACCGGTCGCAAGTATGTGTACACGGGTACTTGGCTGTTTGGGATGAGCTGCATCTCAGGCGACCGAGCTGACTTTTCGGTGATCGTGTTGTGGCCTTCTTCACTGCTATACTGCCGGAGGTCACAACACAGTGGCCGAAACGTTAGCTCGTTCGACTGATACGCGGCTCCCGGACTGCTGTGTGTCCAATGACTTGGGCCGCGGAAGCCTATGAATGCATTTGCGTACACGGGTTCATTCATAGATTTGACAAGACGTTAGCAACCTCACAAAACATGGACATTCTCGTATTCTTTAATACGTTGCCTTCGACTCTTCCGGATCCTGCCACATTGTATCTTAGTATCTCTTCCCTTTACCGTCCATGCACCTTTTCTGTCCATTTCTTTGTCGTGCGAGCTAATTTTTATGGGCTAGTGTTTCCCGTGAAACAAATAGATTTACATTGCACGTGAATCGTTAAAATTGGGTGATTTTGTGAAGTGAAAAAGTCTCAAAAGTTAACAATTTTCTTTCGTAACTTGTCAACTTGAAAAATTATATTTCAGTATATTTTTAGTGAGATCTGCGTTACAAAACATTCATGAAAATAATTTTATACTAGACTGTTTTTAAAACTTTTCTTTCATTGCGATCACTCCTGTACTTCAGCAGAAACGCTGTGAATCTCGCCAACACTCCTACAAAAATTCCATTCTGTTCTTTTCAATCTCATTGCGAGAGAAAATAACCCATAATCTGTTTAACTTTGGCTAGTAATGATACCGATAAACCCAATTGCTTTCCCACTGTTCACGAAGACATTCGATAAAATGTAAGCTGGCGCTCTCGAAGGGGTGTTGGTCCCTAAACGGCTAACAACGGATTTCACTCGAAACTTTAAATTCTAGAGCGGATAAAAAAGAGCCCTGGGATTACCCAAGGGGCGCGCGCCGGGGTTGGGTTGGGGGTGGGGTGGGGGTGGCGCGGGCGACTTTGGTATCGACGAAGGGGTGGCCGCTCGGGGGAGAGTTGTATAAAAATTAAAACTGTTTCGTCCGCCGCCGCTGCCGAGAGTTGAGATTGAGGGAACAAAGCCCGTATGCCCTGGGGCGCCTCAGCGGGTGGAAGGAGACGCGCGCGCAGCTGCCTGCAGCGCTGCCGGTGCGTTGCTCTCTCCGCCACCGCCCCAGCGCCCTTTCGTCTGAGAACACACAAGTTTAGCATCCTCCGCCTCTTTTCCTTGCCCCCTCCTCGTCTCCCTCCCTTCTCTTTCCTCTCATTTTTAATCTACTTCACTCTTCTTTTTCGTTCTCCCCTTTTATTTATGATTTTTTCGACCTTTCTTCTCGTCTCTTCTAGAGCCCTATTCTACCTCTTCCTTCTTTATACCCTTCATTTGCCTGTCCTCGTCTGCCTCTTCATTTTTTCCTGAACAGCCCTCTCTCCTTTGTTGCCTCCTTGTTCTTCTCTCCATCATCATTACTTTTCATATCCAGGTCCTCCTGTTCATCCTTTTCTCCATGCCTTACTGATACAAAGTACAATCCCTGTATTTCTTTACTTTATTATTATCATCTTTTATTCTCTCCATCTAATATTGTTGCGTTGTCATTCATGCTTATCCAACATCTCACTATGTCCTCCAAACATTGGCAGATAATCGTTACCTCCCCGATTTGATTTTCAAAGCCATGTTTGTTTTACTCAGCATTTTCTCAACTAGCTGTACGCTGCATATCCTCCGTTCAACAGCTTTCTCTCTGGTTGCTACATGTTCCACTGCCGTACACATCTGCCTCTGTTTCTGTTGATGATACCAGACACCGTGGAGAACTTGCTTTGCGTTTTCCTTCAGACAGCGTCGTTACGTAATGTACTTGTGCAATGTTTCTTCTGAAATAAAATATTTAACTTCATACGGGACCTTTTAAAAACTGGACTCTTGTGGAATGAAAACTCAGCGAAAAGTTGAATATCTCATTAAAAGTTTCTTCGTAACTTGTCAACCAAAATATTTCACTTCATATTTAGTGAGATATGCACTACAAAACATTCATATAAATAATTTTATTTTACACTGTTTGCAAACATCTACTTCCGTTCAGTTGCAGGGAAATTTGCCAGTGAATTTGCTAAAGAAAATTTCATTCAGTACTATTCAGTCTCATTGCATGTGTAAGTAACATAATCTCTTTACATTTTTTGTGTCGCGTTTTTAACGAGTTTAACTATGGGAGGAACTTTAGGAAGAACACAAACACACACAAACATCCACGTCTGAGGCGGGATTCAAACCCGCGACCCTTCGTGACCTGGCAGATTCGGCTCTCCAACCTTAGCAACTTCGGCTGCAGACCGACTGTTTAGCTACGGCTAGTAATAATATCGATATCTCTGCATTCTGGCCCTGCTCGGTAAATGCTCAAAGATATTATCTCTAAAACTGCTCCAAATATTACAATGGAAATTTGCTTACACGACCAGGTTTTACTCTGCTGTAATATTTTTTAAGTAGTATTTCTGTTTTATTATTAACGGATCGAAAAAATATGATGTGATGTCTTTTAAATGTCAATACATTGCGGAGGTATACGGTAGAGCAGCACGAAAACTTCAGGCCAGACGCAATATAACAGGAAATAACCAGTAGAAGAAAATTCTGCGCCCTTCAGTACCACCACAAGTTAGTTATTGTTAAGAGGTTTTTATTTTTATATTAAAATCATTAAAATGAAGAAATTAATTGTATTATTTGAACCGTGAACTATTTTTGCGGAAACGAGAAAAGAAATTGAAAATAAAATATTAATGATCATTAGCTTGTTCAATGTTTTTAAAGTAGTGAATGCATGCATGAATTATTATGCAGTGTAAACAGAAAGCGACTGTTAATAGATAGCACCGAAGAGTTAAGTCATTCCTTCACAAACTTTTGAGAAAGAAAGTAAATGAAGTGTAGTAGTATATGAACCTACGACCCGTCATATTTATGCGACTTTATTTTCTCGAGTCCAGGCGTTCAAAAAAACGAAGAGGTGTCATATTTGGTTCCCTCATTATTTTCGGCTACAACTTGTGCCCAATGACGGCGCCATCCTCCGTCGCGGGGCGAGTTCTCCGAGCTCCGATTGCTCGCAGCGGGCGCCCGGGAGCCTTTCTATTTGTCACTAATTTAACACGCTCTAAATCAGCCGGGCTGTGCTTCACTCTAGTCACCGCCACCGCCACCGCCACCGCCACCGCCACCGCCGTCACGTCACCGCCGCCACCACCGCCGCCGCCGCCGCCGCCGTCGCCGCCGCCGCCGCCGTCGCCGCCGCCGCCGCCACCACCGCCACCGCCGGCACCGCCGGCACCGCCGGCACCACCACCGTCACCACCGCCACCACCGCCACCACCGCCACCACCACCACCACCACCACCACCACCACCACCACCACCACCACCACCGGCACCGCCGCCACCACCGGCACCGCCGCCACCACCGTCACCACCGCCACCACCACCGCCACCACCGCCACCACCGTCACCACCGCCACCACCGCCACCACCGCCACCGCCACCACCGCCACCGCCACCGCCACCGCCACCGCCACCGCCACCGCCACCGCCACCGCCACCACCGCCACCGCCACCACCGCCACCGCCACCGCCACCGCCACCGCCACCACCGCCACCGCCACCGCCACCGCCACCGCCACCGCCACCACCGCCACCGCCACCGCCACCGCCACCGCCACCGCCACCGTCCCCGCTCCTGCCCCCGCTCCTGCCCCCGCTCCTGCCCCCGCTCCTGCCCCCGCTCCTGCCCCCGCTTCTGCCCCCGCTTCTGCCCCCGCTCCTGCCCCCGCTCCTGCCCCCGCTCCTGCCCCCGCTCCTGCCCCCGCTCCTGCCCCCGCTCCTGCCCCCGCTCCTGCCCCCGCTCCTGCCCCCGCTCCTGCCCCCGCTCCTGCCCCCGCTCCTGCCCCCGCTCCTGCCCCCGCTCCTGCCCCCGCTCCTGCCCCCGCTCCTGCCCCCGCTCCTGCCCCCGCTCCTGCCCCCGCTCCTGCCCCCGCTCCTGCCCCCGCTCCTGCCCCCGCTCCTGCCCCCGCTCCTGCCCCCGCTCCTGGCCCCGCTTCCACCCACCCTGCCTCCTCCACCGCTCCGCCCCGACCCACCCCACCGTCGCCGCTCCGCCGAGCGAGCTTTCGGGGCGAGCGGCCCGCCAGGCCCTGGAAGCAATCGCCGAGGCCGAGCGTTGGATTTATAACTCCATTCCCGCGGGCCGTGACGTCTATAAAGTTGAAGATCGCTGAGCGCAGGCCGGCTTCCGCGGCCGCTCCGCGCGCGGAGACATCTGGCGGCGGAATATGGAAATACCTCTTCCGTAAAAACCGCCTGCCTCCAGCCGCCCCCACACCACCACTGCCCTCGCGCTAATTTGATGGGCCCGGACATTTCATTTGACGCTCACCTAACTTAATCAACGCGGGCTACATCTGGAATATTGAATAATAGCGTTAAATTAGTTTAGTGCCAAGTAATTTGTATTGCGACGTGCGTGTAATACGAAATGATGTGGCGAGGGTGGAAGAATAAAAAAAGAGAGAGAAAGAGAGGAAAGAGTGGCGGTGCGCTGGAGGGAGGAAAAGAACTGGGCAGGATTCTGGAAATTGACACCCGGAGAGATCCGGGGCATGAATCATTGAACAGGCTGCGCAGAAGCAAACACGGGGGGAGGCCCGCGGGCAAGAATGCGAATGGAGACGGCGGGCGGCGGAGGCAGGCCGGGCTGTCGAAGTGGGCGGGTACGGACCTGTCGGCAGAGGCGGGGGTGGGCCGAGTAAAAGTGTGGGGACGGATGTGGGGGGACTGGTGTGTGTGGGGACGCGGGGGTGTGGGAGGACGGGTGTGTGTGGGGACGGGTGTGTATGGGGACGGGGGATGTGGGGACGCGGGGGTGTCGGGGGACGGGTGTGTATGGGGACGGGGGTGTGGGGACGCGGGGGTGTGGGGACGCGGCGCGTGAATGAGGGGATGGACATGTTGCGTCGGGCATGCCAGGATGGGGACAGGTATGGTATTGGAACGGGCGGGGACCGATATGTCGGAATAGGAGGGGCGAGCCAGGTGGGTATTAGAGAACGGCCGGGAACGGAGTGCAGGGGCGGGCGGGGACTGGCGCAAGGGGCGGAGGTTGAGAGGGTCGGGGTGCGGAGGGGCGCGGGCTTCTCCGAGTGACCGCGGGCGGGCGCGGCGGGGGGCGGGTGGGCCGGACCGCCGTTTGTTACGCGGCAAGAAGGCTCGGGGCCGGCGCGACCCTCCGCAGCGGCGCCGACAAATTGCGTTCTGTTCCTTATGCTATCTGCAGCCTCATATACAACGCCGCCTCGCGCCTCCCGCTTCCTTCCCCGCCCGTATCAGATGGCGAGCAAAACAATGTTTGCCGAGATTTGCGCCGGAATGCGCGACTGGGGCTGCCAAGTCGGCGTCGACGGCCAAGTGTGTCGCGTCTCGGGCCTCCGGTGCGGTGAGGGGGGTCGCGGTCTCAAATGTGGGCCAATCCTTTGATAGACTGCACATGCGCGTGCAAGCGGGCGAAATGAGAAGCGATTTACTCCAGAAATGTCAAAACTGTCGCTGAGGCTCCTAGTCTAGATACGGCAGTGCACGTTTTTATTTGGAAACGTGTTAGAAGAAAGGTCAGGCTTACATGTCTTCCATGTCAAAGTTTCTCAGTTTAAATTTTGTGTGCTGTCGCTGGTTGAATGTCGTGTATCTTCGTACTACAAGATTAGATTCTTTTTCACGAAGTCTTTTGGTTTGAATAAAATCATCATAAATAATTGTGTTTTCTTTGTCCATTTAGAATACGTACTAGTTATTACATTTTTAGCTAGACCTGATAGTGACTCTAATGTTTCAAATACTTTCTTTTCGATGACGGAACATTCAATAATATTTGTTTCATTGTTGCCAATTAGGTATTTAAATGACTCCCATTTTGAACTTCAATGACATACGACTAAATATTATTTGCTAATGTTCTGAATTTGTTCAATTACAATAGTTAAAACATTAACAGAATTAAACAATTGAAGTCGGTTTACAAATTTAAGTTAAAAAAATATTTTCTCCTGCATAACTGTCTCTATACAATTAGAGACTACGCTGATTTTCAAAAATAAAATAATAATGTTTATTTTAACAAAAAATGATATATAATGATTTAGTTTACATTTGTATTGTATATTTTTTAAAAAGACTTAATATGTTTATAACAAATAATGTACTTCAGCTTCCGGGTCAATGACCCCCATCTCGATAAGATTTTTGTCCAGTTTCCCTGATCCTTGAGCAAATGCTGAGATAGCCCCTTGTTTTGCTTCTGGTCGTAAAGGAAGCTTCACTATGCACACGTTTTATTGAACTCTCCTTTTGCTTGTAATGGTAGGAGTAGCGGTACGGGCGAGCTTTTATTTTGTTAGCAATGCAGAAAAATCATACTTGTAATTCGTGACCCGATGCAAATAAGTTTTCTATAACTCGGAAACAAAAATGTCTATTTTTTAAAATATTGCTAATCTTGCGATTTTTAAAATTTATTTTATTTATTTATGTTAAACTTTTCTAATCTTTCAACTATTTATAGTTAAAATGACGGGATGGGATTCTGGAACTCAAGAAAACGTGCGCAGATAATCTTCTTCCCCCTACGTCATATACAGTTTTTACTGTTTTTTGACTGAATAAATCTAAATTTCGGTATTAGAACACAGTATTGAGATAATTTCTTGCACTCACTCTGCTCTGCCATTGATCAACATTCAGTGAATAATAAATTGTTAGCCAACATAGGGTAGTTACGCAATATGAGTTAATTGATACGAATTTTATGTACCCATGGGGAGAAAATAAATTGATAATTATCGAATGGAAAGTATTTTTAAATGTGTGAAGCATAAACAAGCTAAATAATTAATGTCTACCGTTGAACTCAATCACACTTTTTGAGCAGTAACATATTTTCAGTAAAATATTTTACCACCGCATAAAATGATTCAGTACAAAAGACAATGGAGCACAATATAGTGCCTGATATGCAAGCGAACATATAAATACACGATACGGATCTGTGGCCATTAGTGCAACAAATGTCTCTGTTTAACAAAAATTTACACCTACGTCGATATTGTGAACGTTTAACTAAATAGGCCCAAGTAATATGTTATCACGCCACTGGAAAATTAATAGCGTTCACGAGCTAGCGTTTACGAGATTAATAGTGTTAATGTTATATTAGTTATTTGCTGATATCATGTATTAATGAAACTCACTTCTGAAATTGCATGTTATACTTTCTTATTGGGTAATGATTTATTTTGTGTTTAGTAGTAACACACACTTTCTTGAAAGCCTATTATATATGATTATCATTCGTTTTACAACAAAAAATGTGTGTGTCATCAGTACCTTTAGAAAAGGTGAGTGAATATTTTTTGTTAGTTTCGACGGTAAATGTCATTTGTTGAAAATGTCGGGTGACTCGCTACTCCTCTTCTGCAGGGGATATAATTAAGTGTGCTGGTATTCAAAAGAACTGCCAAGGCGAATAAATGTCACTGCAAGCAGGATGTCCCTTTCGGCCTGCTCGCTCTCCCCCCTTCTCAGGGGCCCTGCAGATGGCCCTTAAGCGAAATGTCGCCTGAGTTGAAATGTGAGGAGGGTGTGAGAAGAACGTTGATTACTTCTGTGGAGATTGATGAATGTAAAAAACGTGGACAGAATTTTGGTTCTGATACACGCGAATTCATCACGCTGGAGGCAAAAAGTAGAGAATGTGAATACGATTCTTAAAATTCCATTTGTATTTCAATTATCTACCTTTCGATGTGCTTCAATTTTTTTTGTCAGAAACAAAAACAACAACAACAAAAGATACCGTAATTCATACAGAATAATTTTGTTCATCCAAAAATACTCATTAGTATATTTGAAATATAATTTTTCCAAATATCATTAGCTTTGAATGACAATGTAAAAGATCGTGGATGTTTTAGTTATTACGTATTTGATTGTCTGAATAGTTAAAACAACAAAATTTGTAGAATATACAAGAATTAAATAAATATTAGTTACTAGTGGCAACCTTTGGTTATCACTAGCTCTCGCTGGTTGTAATAACCCCCACCTACTTCCATTTTTTACAACAGTATACCATTCGCAATTCCAAACCTCAACCTGAAAATATGTTTTCCAGCAGCACCTCCAATTATCTCTTGTCTGCTTTGGTGTATCTTACCGCATACAACCGCCTGGAAACTTATTCACTCAACCCACCAACAACCAAGAACATTGATCACCTAGCTCCGTCAACCACTGGTGATTGACCGACAAGTGACAGACAGTCTCAGCCACCTGAGATCAATTGGCAAGCGACGTCAATTACCAGTGCTTGGCTGCGATATGGCCACATTCATCGAAGCTTAACCATTAACATCCCACTGAAGAATGGTCATCATCCAGCGACATGCCGACCGAGAACCGGCGACTATTTCGGGAACTTGGCAGACAACCGGTGTTAGTTCGTCGAAGGTAGACAAACAGCTTCATCCAAACGGAGCTTAGACAACAACCAGCGACATCCAACCGCAGCTAAGAGAACAACCAGAGACATCCAATCGGAGCTTAGACAACAACCAGCGACATCCAACCGCAGCTAAGAGAACAACCAGCGACATCCAATCGGAGCTTAGACAACAACCAGCGACATCCAACCGCAGCTAAGAGAACAACCAGCGACATCCAATCGGAGCTTAGACAACAACCAGCGACATCCAACCGCAGCTAAGAGAACAACCAGCGACATCCAATCGGAGCTTAGACAACAACCAGCGACATCCAACCGCAGCTAAGAGAACAACCAGCGACATCCAATCGGAGCTTAGACAACAACCACCGACATCCAACCGCAGCTAAGAGAACAACCAGCGACATCCAATCGGAGCTTAGACAACAACCAGCGACATCCAACCGCAGCTAAGAGAACAACAAGCGACATCCAATCGGAGCTTAGACAACAACCAGTGACATCCAACCGCAGCTAAGAGAACAACCAGCGACATCCAATCGGAGCTTAGACAACAACCAGCGACATCCAACCGCAGCTAAGAGAACAACCAGCGACATCCAATCGGAGCTTAGACAACAACCAGCGACATCCAACCGCAGCTAAGAGAACAACCAGCGACATCCAATCGGAGCTTAGACAACAACCAGCGACATCCAACCGCAGCTAAGAGAACAACCAGCGACATCCAATCGGAGCTTAGACAACAACCAGCGACATCCAACCGCAGCTAAGAGAACAACCAGCGACATCCAATCGGAGCTTAGACAACAACCAGCGACATCCAACCGCAGCTAAGAGAACAACCAGCGACATCCAATCGGAGCTTAGACAACAACCAGCGACATCCAACCGCAGCTAAGAGAACAACCAGCGACATCCAATCGGAGCTTAGACAACAACCAGCGACATCCAACCGCAGCTAAGAGAACAACCAGCGACATCCAATCGGAGCTTAGACAACAACCAGCGACATCCAACCGCAGCTAAGAGAACAACCAGCGACATCCAATCGGAGCTTAGACAACAACCACCGACATCCAACCGCAGCTAAGAGAACAACCAGCGACATCCAATCGGAGCTTAGACAATAACCAGTGACATCCAACCGCAGCTAAGAGAACAACCAGCGACATCCAATCGGAGCTTAGACAACAACCACCGACATCCAACCTGAGCTTAGACAACAACCAGCAACATCCCGACCGCCTACCCGCGACTATCTCCGAAGCTTAGCTGACAATCGGCGTCAGCTCATCAGCGCTTGACCGTGAACCAACAACTCCAACCGGATCTTAATCGACATCCCAACCGACAACCGGCGACTTTTTACGAACATCGGCAGACAACCGGTGTTAGATCATCAGCGCTTAACTGTCAACCAGCACATCCCATCGGAGCTGAGTCATCTACTAACGACGTGGAGACCAACAACCGGTGACCTTTTCCAGAGCTTGGCAGACAACCGGGAACATCCCACCGGAGCTTAACAAAGAAGCAGCGACATCTCGACCGACAACTGGTGACTTTTCAGGTGCATGGTAGGCAACCGGTGTCATTTCATTGGAGTTTGACAGGCAACCAGCGACTCCAACCGGAGCTTGACCGACATCCAGCGTCATCCATAGAAGCTCGGGTCACCGGCATCTGCGGCGCCCTGGAAGTGGCTGCCGCGAGGAGACTTCGGGCTCCGACGGGTGATGGATGGCGAATGTGAGCGCCGGGGGGGGGGGGGCGTGGGCGAGATGCCGGCTAATAAAGTTGTAAGCCGAGTGGGGGAAGCAAGGGTAGCGGCAATGATTGCACATTGCAGAGCGGAGGCTACTCGGAGCGCTTCCTGCATGGTGGATCTGTCGAGATAAAGTCGTGGAAAAGTTCCCTGTGACATCCGAAATATTGCACAAGTGGTTATGTTGTGTCAGTGTAATAATATTCCGCAAGGGGGCCGTAGAGTTTGAGGCTTAGAAGTTATTGGAATGGTACGCAAAAGTCGCTGATAATAGAATAATAAAGACGTGTACGGGTAGAAGTATCCTTGACATTGTACTTCACCCTTTGTCTTGCAGTCCTTGCAATAAATATGTCTCTTGTAAAATATACTTATATATGCCTATAAGATATTTGCACGGTTTTATTAAGTTCCTTTTTAAAGAACTTCTTGATATTAAACCTACTAAGATTTATTGCTAATATTAAATTGTCTTCTTACATTACGATCGCATCAGTATTTACAAATTCATTTTTGATTAATTTTTCGACGCCAAAAACTGCTAAAATATCGGTTTTTCATATATTTTTTACTTTTACCAATACTACTACTTGTCTAGTGAAGAGAAAATTTTATAATACTGCTGCAAACAGCGGAGGTTTGTCGACAGAGAAACGCGTGGAACCCTGATATTGAAAATGTAAATAAATATTGTATCTGTATGTAGTAAACTAATCCGTCTATCATGTGTAGTCAAAATGCATGTTTGGTTGGTCCTTGACACCGCCAAATTGGATTATCGCAAAGCGTCTGCCCGTCTATCAGTAAACGAGGCTAGCAGCTAAACCATTCAAATGATAAGACTTCTTCAAAAATTATATTCCGTCATCGATATGACTGAAATCGAGGCCCTGCAAGCTTGAAATGAATATTTTGATTTTTAGTAGTACCTCATGTCAACATTACATGAACATTTTATCTTCAATTGTTTTCAGAAATCTCTCAAATTGAATTTGCGCAACGTAATATCACTTTCGTTGAATACTTTGAATTTTCGAAAGTTGTTTAAGTTACAAATAATGCCAAAGAGAATGTGCTTTTTTCGCACCTCTAATTTCTGAAATGTCCAAATTTGATTAGAAGCGAAACTATCAAGAGTATTATTTTTGCTATCCAAATTGTTGATTTGGTTTTAGGCTAATTGTCAACAGGAGAAGGTAGGAAAAAGAAATGAAGAAATGTAGAGAGATGGAATTGGTAAAGGAATGGAAGAGAAACGAAAAATAAGAAGAGGAAGACAATGAGAAATCGGAAGGCAAACTTTATATGTTCCAATTGGTAGAAAACCTTTTGTACACTGGTATTTTTAGGGACACTTAATGACGCGAAGACATTTTCGTGCACCTTTCAAATAGTGAAAGAGATGTGTTGCCTGTCAATCAGGAGTAAATGTCACACGTGTAATGTCGTTACATAAGATTTCCCATCAATACATTCTTTCTGGGGAAGGGAACACTTCTGCCCTCTTACACGCTTTAGAAGTTAATAACATATTTTCAGAGACTAAAATGAATTGACAAAAACTAATATATCGGTTCAGGAATGGAAAAATCTGATAACAACATTGAAGAAGTACGACATTCAAAAGTTGGAACAGGTGAAAATGTCTATTCTGGAAAAATGATATTTTTTCAAAACGTACATCCTTCAGAATACCTGCTGAACACCACCTATGTCTTTCGGCGCCATTCTCCTGTCGATTGTGTGCCGGCGCGCCAGAAGGGCAGTCGACCAGAGGTCTCTTTGCTACACTGCCCTCTCCCCTTCCACATGCCAATCGCCCCTCTCCACTCTCTTCTTTCCACTCTCTCCTTTCCACTCTCCCCTCTCCACTCACCACTCTCTTCTTTCCACTCTCTCCACGCAACTTGCCCCTCTCCCCTGTTCCCTTGCCCCTCGCCTCCCTCCCCTCACCTCTCGCCACTCATCTCGCACCCTTTGCCCCTCTTCTTTCACTTGCCCCTCTCCCCTCACCCATCTCCTCTCGCCCCCCGTTACTTTCCCCTCCCCATTCTCTCTTCCATACTCACCCTTCGCCCCTCTCAATTTTCCACTCCTCACATTCCCCTCGCCTATGGACCCTCCTTACACTCTACTTTTCACTAGCTCCTCACCCTTTTCATTCGCGCCTCTCTACTTGCTCATTTCCCCTCTCCGTCCCTCCTCCTTTCGCCTATCACCTCTCACCTTTTGCCCCTCTTCTCTCTCTCTCTACCCCCGCTACTTTCCCCTCTCCATTCGCCCCTATCCACTCTCCCCTCCCAACTTTGCCATTGGGTATTGCTTCTCTCCACACTCCACTCTTCACTCGCCCCTCGCCACTGTCCGCTCAGCACTCTCCACTCTCCCCTTGCCCCTGCCCCACCCGGGTGCCAGCCTTCGTCCCCGACCTATCGCCCGCGCGCAGGCCGGCGCCCGCGGCTGCGGCCGGCCGCGCTGAGATATTCAGCTGTTTCGCGTGCGGCCGGGAACAGATGGCGCGGCCGCGGGAGATTAATCGGTTTTCGCCGGAGACTGGATCGGTTTTGGCTTCTGACGGCGGCGGTGGCCGCGCTGCCGGCGGGGGCGTCGGCGCCGCGACCACGCGTTGACGCCTCTGCGTCCGACGCCTCCCTCGCCGTCGCCGTCGCCAGCGCTGACGCTTCGAAGACTCGGCGGTGGCGTCGGCGCCGCGACCACGCGTTGACGCCTCTGCGTCCGATGCCTCCCTCGCCGTCGCCGTCGCCAGCGCTGACGCTTAGAAGACGCGGCGGAGAGGTTACAGCGGCTCTGGGATTCTGGTGGTTCGTACTGGCGCTCGGGATGGCCAATAGTTGCAGCCTGTCTGAGAATCAAGATTACTGGGAATTTGACTTGGCCTGGGATTTGTGGGATCGACAGATTGTTTACGGAGTTTAATTAATATTGTTTATATAACGGATAGGCTTTGAATTGATATGGCGTAATAGATAATCTAAGAAATTTGCAAAGCCTAAGTTTCTGAAAGTTATTGTGTCTTTTTCGGTACTGAAAAATGCATAGTAAGTGTTTCTACACAATATGATGCATTATAATACCAGTCCAGTGTGTGTGTGTGTGTAATGGTTTATGAATTGTAACATCACAATAAATGTTTACACTACACAATTTTCCATCATGGTTATACGGTCTATATTCTCGCATCACCTACACAGACACACTCAATAACAAACGCACAAACATCAGCTTATAACATTGCATTCTACTAATGTAATCACTTGAGTCACACGTCAAGAACCAATTGAGAAGCATTCGATTTTATTGTTTTTTTTTTCGTTTTTTAAGTTTGCTTGATTTATTGTCGTATAACTATTGAATCCCATTGTAAAAGAATGAGGAACTAAATGTTTTGGATGAAGAGTAAAACCCGTTTTTTGTCTATTCATTACGTTATTTTTAGATGATTTAATGAAGGTATTATGTCAATAGCATCAGTGATACTATCACATTTAAATAAATTAATGATAATCTAGATCAATATTTAATAAAAAGGCTGAGTTGTACGGAGAGATGTCTTGAACAAACGTTAAGTCACGATGAAACAAAATCACGATCACAAAAAACATGAAAAACGTACCGTTTTGACGTCTCTTACTTCGTTAAAAATACGACCGTTATCCTCATCACAAATGCATAGTACATGGTATGGACATAGACGTGATTGCAAACATATTAAAAAACAACATACGTAGCAAACTAATATATTATTTACTTTCCTATGAGACCTCTTAAAATCAAAATGCGATATAAACAAGTAAAACAATTAATTACAAAAGTTTCCTAAAACTACTTCATTTAACCACACACTTAATTTATGAACTTTATAACAAATAGTTCAGTAGTATTTTGGGACTATCATTGATTTTATTATTCGTAATTTGTGTTAAAATCAATAAAGTGATTTTGAACTATTCGAAACTAAAAATCGGAAATTAATTTTTTAAATAAAATTTTAGTCTTTTTTCACAAAATTTTGTGTTGTACACTAGTAAGCTAACAATTCTTTTTCTGAAAATAATTACGTTAAAATGCAAGTAACGAGGATGACTTGAATACAAATTTCATTTTTTTACGTAAAGGAGTTCCTTTATCATTGACATAAAATTATATTTGGTGTAAAGAAATTATGCTTTGTACTGAGTTCTTGTAACTGAGACAAATTCACGTTGACATACATATGCGTAGCCTCCTCGTGTAAATTAATGATCCGTACTTCAAACAGATACCGCATCTCAAGACTCGTATTCTATTCCGCACATGGTTGATCTTGAACCCACGAGACTTCTAGGAGTAGTAAAATGATGGCCTTTTTTATTCTACTTGATGTATGGCGTGAAATTTCTTGGAAACTACCTGTTTTATGTCCCCCATTTCAGGGAACTCCGGGCTGCAAAGCAACTGGGAGTGTTCTATGCTTCCTAGAAGAAACGGCTTCCTTTTTGTGATACATGCATGTCGTAAAATTGACATTATTTATTGCATTTACATGGTTGAATGCGAAAGGACATATAGCTCACAAATTTTCTAGCGAGGAGGCAAATATAAAAATTATCTATTAGGACCCAGTTATAGTACCACACATTTTGTTTTTCCTACTAACATACTGGTATTACTTGAAATGTCTTATTATTGTTATCAATAAATGGGTAACAATGTTAGGCAATTAACAGATTCATCACAGCAATTTGATCTTCAGATTTTTTGGATGAGGCGAGAACAATCGTTTCTCCAATACAAAACCAAAGTTTGTACTGTGAAGTCAACCACGAACAAGGGTTAGCGCAAAGGCAAGGGGACAAAAACAAGAAGGGCGCGGAGACGGGAGCGGGAGAGATAGCAAGGTGGGGAGGGGGTGATCTGTGCGAGAGACGTTAGTGGCCGTGTTGCAAGTCTCGTCGAAGCGAATGATGAAGTTAGGGCGACCTCAAGTGGATAATGAAGTTGCTCTCGCCACCTTATAGAGGAGACAAAAGGAGAAGTGCGCCAAGGCATGCCTGCAGTATAGCAACACATTTTCTCTTTCACGCCTATGTAATTGTGCAATCTAGTTCGAAATTTCTCTTCGTTTTGGTCTGGCCCAGTTCTCCGGTGTCCTTAACCCCATTTCACTTTTAGTCCTAATCTTCACACTGGCAACCTCTAAGACAGTATATATATTTTTTCTCACAAACATTCTTAGGTCATATGAGTTAAATTTTATTATTTCTAATTTCTTACCGGTGTAGGCAGTCATTCCATCCATCTACCCTGAGTTATTCGTTGAATTCCTTCCTCTCATATCCACCGATCTTCCCTCCTTTCATCACGCTAGTCTGACAGGGGCTGCCGACTGTTGCTCCCTTCACGAGCAACCACATTGCCTCGACTTCATCTCTAACTTGACTCTTCCAACCAACCAACCATTTATTCCTTTCCTGCCCAGCCCCTTCCCCCCTGCCAGGCTGCCCCCTCCCCGGCCAAGCGCCGCGCGCTCTCGACTCGCTCGAGGACTTAAAAGGTTTTATGGAGCTCGAGATGGGTTTATACGTTCACCTCCTCGCGCTGCTCTCAGGCGCTCTCGAGGATTAGTTAATGCGCGCGCTTGTCCGCCTCCGCGCTCGACGGCTGCCGCGCGGCCAAACCGGACGCGCTCGGGGACACTTAACCGCCCCGCCCCTCACCACCCCACCCAGCCATCCCCGCCCCACTTCACCGCGCCCCGCCCAGCCTCGCACCGCCCAGCCCAGCCCAGGCCAGCCTTGCCCCACCCCGTCTCGCACCGCCCAGTTCCACACAGCCCAGCCTCTCCCCGTCCTGTCTCGCTCCGCTCCGCCCCACCTCGCGTCACCGAGCCTCGTCCGCCCAGCTTCGCCTCACCCCGCCCCGCCCCATCCATCCCATCCCCGCCCCGCCCCGCCCGGCCCCGCCCCGCCCCACCCAGCCTCACACTCTCCCGCCAGCCTCACCCCGCCCCGCCCAGCCGCATTCATCCCCACCCAGCCCCGCTCCGCCCCACCACGCCCAGCCTCACCCCCTCCCGCCCAGCCTCACCCATCCCCACGCAGTCCCGCCCCGCCTCGCTCCACCCAGCCTCAACACGCCTCGCCCCTCCCAGCCCAGCCTCTCCTCACTTTCCCCATCTCGACTTTCCTCATTTCGCATTCCCCATCTCGTCCCTCTTCCAGTCTCTCATTCTCATCTCCCAAACTCCTCTGTTCTCGCCTCGCTCCGTCCCTCAACGATGCGCCTCGCCTCTTGCCGCGCCCACATTTCCCCGCGCCTCGCTGCGCTCCGCCCTGCGCTTCCCCTGGCGCCCCCGTGCCCCCGCGGCCCCGCCTAAGCTTCACCTTAATTATTCATAACTAGAAGGGTGGAATGCAATATTAAAGTGGAAAAAATACGGGGACCGCAACTGCCGTTCGGTTATAATGCGTTGGTTTCGACGAAAGGAAAGAGTGAGTGAGGGGTAGCCAAAATGTAGTCGTAAAGCATCTTCTTTCCCTTTTGTTGGGTATTAGTCTTGTATTGTTCTGTGCTATATTTCCTGATATATCAGTTCGATGAAAGATGAAACGTTTTTACAAACTGAAAGAATGTCATAAACTGTTTTATTCGAACTACACGCAGTACATATTAGTACCTGTAAAATTATACGCGTTTCAGACACTTCAGTACTTCGCAAATTTCAACCCTATTAAAAATTCATTGAGATATTAATAATACCCTACATTTGACGTTCAAAGGGGTTCTGCGTAAATATTAGGAAAGCCAGTTTTTTGTATGAAAGTATAAGTTTAGGGTACTATAATATTTCCATTCATTCATTTCGTAAATGAAGGTATTCATAAAAAACTAGCACGAAGGAATATAAAAACCTAATAACGAATATTTATTTATCTTAAATACTTGCAAAAATGTTATGTAATTTTATTTTTAGTATTTACGAATTTTGGCATTTATTATATTTCCCCCTATTAATGTGTTTTCGTGTGCAGGTAAGTATTGCCTCACTGTATAAAATAATAAAAAGGGTAATAATAATAAAAATAATAATAAATAATAATAAAAATAATAATAATAAAGGGTAAATAATAATAAAAAGGGTATATATATATATATATATATATATATATATATATATATACACAAGCATATTATTACCCTATAACGAAATACTGCGTATTCCATATAGACAAATATTTTGTTACATTCGACCAGAGGACTAGACTCAACATTCAATACTTCATAATTCGCATACATTCTCTTGAGGCATCGAATATTCAGTATTTTTATCTATATTATGTACTATAAAGAAAGCATTGTTTCTCATGGTATTGCCTATTTAATATATTTAATTTATCATTGACAATACCACTCGTGAAATTAAAGTTAATAGTGTTTAACTATACATTAAAAATGCCCTAATCAGGGCGGTGTATCTCAAAAAGTTTATTGCTTTTTCTATCCTATATTTCTTACCGCTTCTCCCTTCTGGCCAATCATAAACTGTGACTCATCTATCTTAGAAGGCGATATACATCGATCGCTATGTCGATGTCCAAATAAACAGCTTATACATAACATTTTAATATAACATTTTTGATTATGATTGAACTTATTTTCAATGTTTGGCGCCTTTTGGAACTCTGTTGTACATGGTTTGACTTGTGGAATAGTCTTATTCAATAGTACGCGTGTTTTGTAAATTCTCAGATAAATCCCCTACTCGCTTCTCGAGGGGGGATTTCTCGACAATTTCCAAAGCACTCATGGTATTACTTATGACAATTTACAAAGCAAGCCTATTTCTAATTTTTCCGCAGATATTGCATTATCATGTACCACACAAGCGTCACGTTTCGGGTCCTAAGGCTATCTAAGATCATCCTCGTGTATTTCAACCGTAATGCGTACCTTTAGGTGCGAAATCTCGTTCCATCGAAATTACACAAATTGATTCAGAAAGCCCGTTGTAAAAACCACTTAACGTTTTCTGAAAAGAATTTTAAAATGATTTCTGTCCTTCTCTTCATTATCTCCAACGCTGCGGCCGGAGAGACAATGAGGGCGATGCCGCGACTTCGCCCCACAAATTAGCAGCCATTTCCCGGAACCAGGTTTTTGATGGGCACAAAAGACACCGAAGGGAGCGATAGGGCGGCGGGCTGCGGAACTAGAGGGCGAAGAGGGCAGAGAGCGAACGCTCTCTCCTGCAGGGATGGGCACATTGTGGGAGGAAGGGGTTTTTAGTGAAGCAGAAATGCCCACACTTCCCATCGCTATTTTAACGCGGTGCCAGCTTATCCGGGATGTCACTAGACTCGTTGAGGATTGCCCTTTGATAACCCCATGGCAAAATATGCCGTTAAGAAGCCCCTTCAAAATTAAAATTCCTCTTTTGTTAAAATATCAAAATATCCGTTTAAAACCATTAAAGCCTCGAGTTCGTTCATATCTATCGAAGAATATTTTGGATAAAATCGGCTGAACGGTTTAGAAGCTTTGACCACAGACGGACAGTCAAGCGTTTTCCCGTTAACCAATTTTTCGGTATCAAGGACTCACAAAGCATGGGTTCTGGCTGTACTACGTGTTAAAAGAATTGTTGTTCTTTATTTAGCAACTAGAATTACCCTCTTTTACTTACCAGGGCCCGGCAGTAGGAGTTTTTCTGTCGAAAATTCGACGTTTTCCGACGCACGATTTCGTAATTTTCTCTTCTTACGCAGGGCAAAAATCAAGAAGTCATCGTAATAGCGAGAATATAAAAGAGAAGCTAATTTGAAAATATGCTAACTTCCACCGATGTACCTTTAATATAAGCTACAATGCCTACAATAGCTGGATTTCAGAAATTCTTAATTTTGCAGTACTGAAACTATGATACGAGCCTTAGTATCTTATAAGAACAACGACGTATATACAAGTTACTAGTAGGCCCAAAAAATAATTGCACGTACATTGTTTTCGGTAAATTACTTGTAAATATCTCTGAAATACTCATCGGTGGAGAAACGACTAGTGTTTAAAAAACGGGGTACAACTACTGGAGGGTAATTACATCAGTCGTCATTACAGCAGAAAACTGATGATGATGATGATGATGATGGCTAAGCCATCGAAAGCTGCTATTTTAATAAATAATATTGTTGGCAATGACGACGCGTATAATTATTTCGTTGGAAATGCCAACGAAAACTCACCACAATACCTATACTGGAGGGTAGTTATGCGTGCACGATTTCATTCGTAGTTGTATTGCAAAACGTTTCCGTACGAAATATTTGAGAACATTAAAAAACTGAGGCTTCTAACTGTGAAAATTCTAACCACTTTAATTTGCAGCTGAAGAGAAAAGTAAGTTTCTTCAGATGATAGAGGTATTTAGTTGGCGTTAGTTTCAAATTAATGTGAAAGTAATGAAATTTAGCTCTTTGTCAGAAACTTTAGCTCTTAAGCGTAAGAGAAAACATCTTACAGCAAGTCTTGTTTCATATTACTCGCTCAAAAATGAAATAACATTTTACTATGACAATAGAACATAAACATTAAACCTTTTAACAGTTGACGTAGGGTCACTTAAATTTCATTTGAATGCAATAACTTTTTAAAAACTTTTGGGTAAAAATATTGTTCGACTCAAAATACAGTCTTTGTTACGATGAGATGCTTTTTAAATTCATTTATATATTCATTAAATAGAAAAGTATGTACGCTACATGAAAGAGAAATAGAACAATAAGGCCCCAAATGTATTCATCTTACTCTATTGGTAAAAAACTTATTTAATGTGTAACGGCCCGCGACGCAAGTGTTCGTATTATGTCACTCAGATAGAGCCATTCGTCGATCCAACTAATCACTTTTATAGAAAAGTAATCATTGCATTGAGTGTATTAAGAAAATGTACGTACACAGAATGTTTAAAAGTGATTTTGTTAAAAATGTGGCGGCAAGGTATATAATGAGTATATTCCGTATACCAAATTTGCTACTTACAGTTAATAAGAAATGCTATTAAACACAGTGGTTACGGCAGAAATATTGTGGAAAAAGTATTGGACAATGAAGGTAGTGGTAATAATGTTGCCAATAACATGCGGTGGTGATATCGGTAGCGGTTGGTGATAAAGGTAACCGTGGTGATAATGGTGGCGGTGGTGATTATAGTGGCGATGGTGATACCGGTGGCGGTGGTCGTGGTGGTAGCAATGGTTATGTTGGTGTTAGTGAGAGGGCGGCGGGGTTGATAGTTGAGGTAGCGTTTATAAAGATATAAGCGGTAGATGGGGAGTGGGAGTGAACGTGGATAGTGATGGTGGCGATGACGGTGATGGCGGTGGCGCCGATGGCGGTGGTGGTGATGGCCGCGCTGGTGGTAACGATCATGGTGGATGAGGTGGTCGTGATGGCGACAGTGGTAGGAGCAGTAGTATTCATTGTTTGAGGCTAGTGCGGGGGTGGCGGGGCAGGGGTGTCGAGAGTGGAAGTAGTGTGTCCAGGCGGATGCGGTAGTTGGGGCAGTGCTGTGTGGTGGTGAAGGCGGCGACAAAAGCGCTGGTGGCGGCGTTGGCTGCGGCAGCAGTGGCGCCGCTCGGCGTTGCTGGATCGGCCAGGGGGGAGGGGGAGGGGAGGGGAGGGGAGGGGGGAGGCTGCCTCGGCGCGGTGCCGGCCGGAGTTTATCGACGCCCGGCCGCCCTTTGTCAAAACGTCGCCAGCTCTTTAGCGGCGCGCGGCGGGCGTTCGACGCCCCGCCCACGCCACCCGTCCCCCGGCGCCGCGTCACCTCGCCCCTCACCCGGCGCCAGCGTGTTCAACAGCGAAGGATACCGGGCTGAGCCACAGACCGTGCTCAATTCAGTTCAACGCCTAATCTAAAAAATATCCTACTGCTCTGACAAATGTTTTACATTCTAATAAAAAAACATTAATTGCAACATTTATTGCGTAATATATAGCAACGTTTTATCAAATTTCTTCCTCTGAAATGTGCTTCTCTTATTGGATATTTATCACTGCGCGAAAGTTTGTATTTTATCCGCAAGATCAAAAACACATTGTAAAGGATTTATAGAAATAAATAAGTGTTTATAAATAATCACAAAAATCTCAACATCAATTTCAAGCAGATATTATTGTTGATTGACAGGGTGTCACTAAGTTTCCAACGGAGTACTCGTAAAATATCTACGTGTGCCTCGGATATTTATAGTACGAGTAACAAAAGATGAGGGAAAAGACAAAGGCACTTTTATTTAAAAAGCCATGATGAATAAAATTATTCAACACTTTCATCAGAATTTTTTACCAGTGTTGGTAACGGTTTGTTGAAAATAATAAAGCATGTGAACCTCCTCTGGGTCTATAGTATGTATTGCGTGGGCCCGAGAACTCGTCTAACCCTAGCTAGTAACCAGAAGATCGAACGATTACCAATATAATATAATAAATATAATATAATATTCAAAAATCGATTAATGCACATTGTGTGCGTCAATCGCTGAACTTACGAAATCGATGGCTCTTCTCTGCTCTTCAAGCAAGGACGTCACATTAAAATTAAAACACTGACCACCGCACTCTGCAGTTTCTAGCGCCTCAACCAGGGCGGCATTCGGAAACGGATGGCTGCCTGACCTACCAGTAGCACTTATCGCATTTCGGCAGCACAACAGTTTGCGCCGATTCTCGACGCGTTGCGTTGCCTTCAACTCAGTCACACACAATTGGCAGTTGCCCCCCCCCCCCTCCCCACGGAGCCACCACCGCCTCTCTTTTTGCCACAACCCGCACGACCTCCTACGCCCCCGCCGCCCCCGCCGCCCCCGCCGCCCCCGGCCGCCCCCGGCCGCCCCCGGCCGCCCTCGGCCGCCCCCGGCCGCCCCCCCGCCCCCCGCCCCCCGCCCCCGCCCCCGCCCCCCCCGCCGCCCCCCGCCGCCCCCACCGCCCCCACCGCCCCCACCGCCCGCGTCCGCCTCACCACCCCCGTCGCCTCCGCCGCCCCCGCTGCCCCCGTCCGCCCTATCGCCCCCGCCCGCTCCGCCGGCCCCGCGGCCGGGCCGCCTCCGCCGCCCCCACCGCCCATCCCGCCCCGACCCTGTCGCGGAGTGGCGCGAGATTTGCGTTTACGGCCTCCGTTACGAGGCGGAATGCCGTCGTGGCCTCCCGGCTCAGCCGCAGCCGGTCTCTTGCTGCGAGCTGTCACTCGAGGGGACGCGCCCGCCTACTAGCGACGTAGCGCCAATAAAGAGAGGTTTGGCTCAGGGCTGCGGGCGATGGCGGCTCGTTCCTCCGGGGCCAACGCTAGCTTCAGTTCCGTGGTGAGATCGCTTCTAATTAAGACTACACTTAGAACATATATGTGATTCGTGCAGCTTACGAAACTTGAGCAATTCACTTCATTTTACCATTTCGACTATTTCACTGAAGTACTAGAACACCAACTATTGGGAAATTACGAAAATAGATGGGAGAACCATTGCTGATTTGAATGCACTACTCGTTGCTAAAGAAAGCGTACTGTTGTCATTGGCATTATTCACATTCAATTATTTTAAAAGTGGGGTGTTAGGACGATTAATGTAGTGTTAAATTAAACAGCCTTCTCTTAAACATTCATCTCTTAAAGTCAATTGTTTCACGTTTAGGTGGAATGCCTTTTTCTCATTCAACTGGCGATGTTCTTGTTGGATGCTGCCGACACTTTATTAGACTTCATTATAGCTGTAATTTTTTATTTGTTCAACCGTTACACTTTGATTATTCATCGACCTACACTGGGTTGCTGAAAAAGGGAAGTTTGTTTTAGATGTTGGTGACTTAATTAGTGATCATTGAATTTAGTAGCTTGTCATCTGAATAAGAAGGGCACGTAAATAAAAATTTAAGAAAAATATGTTTTTAATTATTTTGAAAACTTAGCGCAAACAGAGATTCTTGATTTTAAGTTAGCATTGTGCTCGTTACATACTTTTTATTCTCAGATGAATTGTCTCGTCTTCAAGATATGGTGTAAGGATTGTAAAGAAATATATTGATCTTTGTGTTTACATAACATCTTCTCAGATAAAATTTTCGGTGCAGCAGCTCGTTTCTTCATGTGTGTTATCATCAAAATATCTTCTAAAACTATTGAAATATTTAATAAAATATATAATACTTAATATTCGTAAATTAGGTACTTCTTTGTAGATAGTAAGAAATTGTCTAAAGCTAGAAGAAAATGGTCACACTAAAAAATTAAATGTTAAAATTATTATTCGTTAAATCGTACACACCATATTTCTAGTCATACAATACTCTTCTATTTCGCTACAACAGTTGAATGTAATGCAGAAAACGAAATTGATGTGGGGGGGGGCTCAGCATCGCTGCCAACTCTACGGGAGTGAAGGACGCGATGGAGACGGCAGAGAGAGCGGCGAAAACGAGCAGCAATTAGGAAACGCTTTCAAGGGAATGAAGACGGCAACCGGCAAACGAGCATTAATTACTTCAAGAGATTTTTGTTTAACGCAACAGCCGAACAGTTCCGGAGACGCCTTCACTCCGCGTCGTCGAGTTGTTTGTGAGTGACGGAGAGACAACAAAGGTCCTGAAGGTCGCTCTGAGTGTGGCATCGATCTGCTGGAAGCTGCTCGATCCATTCGCTAAACGAGGCCATTTGCGAACGATGTCGACAACCTCTTCAGAGACATTAAGCCTATGCAGACCAAGAAATAAAAGCGCAAACGCGTGTTTAAATACTGAAATTCCTGAATACTATTACCAGGTTAGATGGCTCAGAGCTTCAACAAGTGCCACTGCCTCTGACCGGGAGGACTTAGGGTTCGAATTCCTGTAGCAGAATTTTCTAAAACAGCTAGCTCGGCTGCAGCTGATGGCTGGATGGAAATTTTAGCTGCTGACTGCTCTGATCGGTAGTTTTTCGTGATTTCTCCCATCAGTGCCAGGCGAATACTGCAACAACACATTATCACGTGAACCAGGAATTTCACGCGATTTTACAGTCCTTTTTCGCGACCTATCCTCATTCTTTTTTTACACGCACTACACTACCGCATATACTGGGAGACCAGTTGTGAGCTTAGAGCTGGTCCATACAGGGGCGCCGTCGAGGCATACCGAAAGAAGGAAATTCCGCGCAGGGCGAAGTGTAGGTTTGCACCGATTATCAGCATCCGACGAGAGTAAAATCACCATCTGCAACGATAAAATATTCACTACACCCACGTGAGAAACGATCATAGTAATTAACACAACCGAATTCACGAAATAATCCATCATGAATGCTATTGGGATCAAATCACCAAATCTAAGATCTGACCTCCAGTTGCTGCTTATTGTTTAAAAAAATACTAAAACATTAATAACTATTTTGAAAACGTTGATTCAGTTTTAATACTTCATGAAATAATTATAAACGTTGTCATTGCCAACAATACTATTGTTGGCAATGACAACGTTTATAATTATTTCATGAAAAATGCCAACGATAACGCACCACAACACCTATATTTAATACTTCAGTCAATTTATTTTAAATAGTGACTTAAGATTACAAATGATGTAACTACTTCAGTAGAAGATACTGAACTATGTCCCTAAAGTAGTGTGCCTATAAGAGCATCATAGGCAAAAATCCTAACTGATGAGTCCGACAGGATGAAACGCTGATAATAGCTCTCTCAGTATGTAGCATCAATAAGCTTTTCGTACTGTCGTTCAGTTGCATGATGCATGTTGTTATTTGCTGGCGCCCACAGTCGAGCTGTGGCGCCGCTGCACAGAGGAAGAGACTTCGAGTGCAGGAGCACACCTATCCGTGCTAGCCGTGAAGCTGCTCAACAGTAGTGTCCCAATGACGCGGCGTCTCACGGACAGCCAAGAAGACACGGACTCCCGCCGCGGAAATCTTCACTTTCTTGTGAGCTTGTCACCTTGCACGCTAGCCCTTTATCATTCCTAGGATAGAGTGCTAACCCTCCAGACGAAGAAATTTGTATTAATTTTATTAATTAAATCTTAATTTCTACATCGCCATAGTCTATCAGTAATTTAATGTTTTTAAATAACAACTGTCCTGTTATAAACTACAAGTAACATATTTGCACTTCTAATGTTATTTTCATGGATTACATTTTTAATTGATGCGTCTCACTGCTTATACTAGAAATATATGCAAAGATTATTGTCTCTTGAAAGAGCACTCTTCCAGTACGGGGGACTTATCTTATTTTGTGTTATTGCAATATAACAAAATAACTTAATAGTTTAATAAATTATAACAAAAAATGAAAATTAGCAAATAATGCGCAATTCAAACACATTCCAGAGCCAAGGCTGACTTCAAAAAGAAAATCTGATTAATAAAGTAATAAGTTGTAAAGTGTAAATGTCATTCAAATGTCAGTTGTTTGATAGAAAAAAAACCGGCAAAAATACTATGGTATGAAGCAACAATTCTTCCTTATATCTCGAGTGCAGTTTGAATTTGTGATATCCGGCGTCTTTGCACCCCTTTCTGGGTTTGGTGGGGAAGTAGCACGCGCGTGCAGGAGCGTCAGACAAGTAACTGGTGCGGGCCTAGTTTCTACAGATATGATTTAGGTTGTTATGTGTGGTTAAGCTTCTGCATTTCAAGTCAGTCAGCAGCTTAGGCATCATGTGAGGTTGGAATTTATACGTTTAACACGTAGCATGGCCATCCACGGGATTTAGGACAGCTAAATAGGTATAGTGAAATATCCTACTTAGGTAGCACATTGGCTTGAAACAGCGTGCAAGAAGGTGGAGATCACGTAACGCAATACTATGAAAGTAATCATCATGGGATTATAAAGTTATAGGTTTTCTCATAACAAAATGTTTCACATTTCAACCATCATCCAATACAAAGATTATTCATCAGTTTTCATCTTTGGGCCTTCAGAAATATTTCTGGCCTGATACATATATACATTATAAGATAATGCCCAACTATCAATAGTTGAAAAAACAACAACAAAAAAACAGGGAACCTAGACACACAACTCTTCTCTTTGTCTTCCTGCAAGAAACAAGGATAGGACCCAACATCTTTATAGAAACACGGCCATAAAAACACGTATACATTTTAATTCGATCCCTGTCTTAGTCGTACGCCATCTCAATGTGTGTTCCGCCGCGCACTATTTCCTTCCGCGGAGGAGACTGCGCTTCTCGTGCGCGCGCGGCGCCACGCAGTTGCTGCCTCGGCAGCCGCTTAAAGATTCACGCTGCTCATCTCGGCGCCTCGCCCCCGAGGTGGCGTCTTCGCCGTGGTGAAGCGAGGTCCCGAGCGGTGACGCGTGAGGGGGAGGGTGCAGCGGACGAGATGGCTGTCGTCACGTTGAGGTGTGGGTGGTGTCATTGTCCTCGAAAGCAAGATTGCCAACTGTGGAATGTGACCAATCGGGTCAAATGGAATAGTGGTATTGTGGTGAGTTTTCGTTGGCATTTACAATGAAATAATTATATGAGTCTTCATTAATTATCGTCATTATATGAGGCGTGGGTGGTGTCATTGTCCCCAAAAGCAAGATTGCCAACTGTGGAATCTGCCCAATCGGGTCAAACAAAATAGTGGTATTCTGGTTAGTTTTCTTTGACATTTACAATGAAATAATGATATGAGTCGTCATTGCCAACAATATTATTTATTACAAAAGCACCTTTCGATGGCTACAAGTAGTCGGTTTTTGTGGCTTCCATACAGCAGAAAACTAATGATAGCTAAGACATCGAAAGCTGCTATTGTAATAAATAATATTGTTGGCAATGACCACTCATATAATTATTTCAAGTGGAATACGTAGAGGCTCACTCATGTGTATTCTTAGGACCGATCAAAATATCTTCAAACATTACCTCTCAATGTTTCGTAGCAATCATCCATACAATTTTGATGGAGTATGACATGTTTGTGGAGAATGTACATTCTAAAAGTGTAAAATAGCTCTTTAAGTGTACATTTTAGGCCCGCCGTGTGTATATTTTTTATACACACGAGTGGGCATATCATTACTCTGTGTATCGTCCGGCGATAGAGATAAAAGCAAACCAAATGGCAGAATTATGTATCTGGGTTCTCGGATCAGAATAGTGTTATCAATCTAAAGTTGTCTGTCCTCATATTTCAATTTCATTGTTGAGATCTACATCCTATCGTGCGATCGACAAAATTATGTGCACTAAAGCCATTAGGGTAATACAGCCTGGTAGTCTAAGAGTTAAACGACAATAAAAGTCAACTGCTTGATAGAAAGAATGACGTATTATATCAAGTATCTAGAAATTTAAATCTATTCTTTATAAAATTCCAACTTGATTACTATCAGCATATATCAGATAACTTTTTCAATGATCCGAGTAGTTTGTAGTAAATATTGAACAGAGGTGCGTGTCGCGGCTTGCCCAAGACTAGTGCCCCGTAGGAAAGTGCGCATCTGCAAGCCAACACCAACACCATATACGTACTACTTCATTTTTCTGAAGAGAAGCGTGCAAATTTTTCCGACCCCTCTTAGCTCCGGGGAAATTTATACCCAACAGGTTGGCAGCATCGTTGCGTGCCGTGCGCGGCGTCACCCCGCCCCTTTCCGCCACCTCGCCGCGCACCGCACCGCCGCGCCCTCGCCCTAGGCTACTGCGAGGCGGCGTGGGCGGTAGCACAGGTGATAAAGAACGCGCAGGGCCGGCAGATAGATGGCGCACGAGTCGCCGGAACATTTCAAAATTTCATGTTGACAATGAAAGAGTGCATCTTTTATCACGGGTGGGCGCGCGCGCCCCAGCGAGAGAGAGACAGAGTGAGAGAGAGAGGGAGAGAGGGAGAGACAGGCAGCAGGAATGCGCGTGTGAGTGGGCGTCGGCGAAGTGTGCGATCTGGGTCTCGGGCGGTCGCGTGGAGATGAGCGGGCTAGAGGGCAAGGCAGTGGGAGGGTTAGGCACCGGGGAAGGAGCGGGAGGTGAGTAGCAGCGGAGGAGCAAGGGGGAGATGGTGTTGAGTAGGAGAGTGTGTCGAACTGAAGGGTGGAGAGAAAGTGGATGTAGGGAGGAGGAAGGGTGGCGAAGAAGAGGGGCGAGGAGGAGGGTGAAGTGAAGAGGAAGGGTGTGAGGAGGAGGGTGATGCGAAGGAGAGGGGTGTCATGCGAAGGAGCGGGAGGTGAGTAGCAGCGGAGGAGCAAGGGGGAGATGGTGTTGAGTAGGAGAGTGTGTCGAACTGAAGGGTGGAGAGAAAGTGGATGTAGGGAGGAGGAAGGGTGGCGAAGAAGAGGGGCGAGGAGGAGGGTGAAGTGAAGAGGAAGGGTGTGAGGAGGAGGGTGATGCGAAGGAGAGGGGTGTCAGGAGGAGAAGAGTGTGGAGAGGGGCGAGGAGCAGGCGGTGGTGACGAGGAAGAAGGGGAGAGGAGGAGGGTGCAGTAAGGAGAAGGGGTGGGATGGAGGAGGGTGGCGCGAAGGAGGGTATAGTGAGAAGGCGTGGCGTTAAGGAGGGGGCGAGTAGGAGACGGTGCTGAGCGGAATAGGGCGGGTACGCGAGGATAGGCATGTGGGAAGAAGATAAGGGGGGTGACCCTTGACAGTGGCCGAGAATACATTACGGAGAGTGCGAATGGAAAGTCGCGAAAAACAACACAGCACTTTCCTTTTGCTTATTCCTGCATCCGGCTAATGGTGATGGTAAAGTGAGTTATGGTTGTTGCAAATGAGAACTAAAGAAAACTCTTGATTTAAAAACTGAAGTACTAGGTAGTAGTTACCGGGTACCAAAATGTTAACGTAAGAAAATACGATCAGGGGAAAAATGGAAAATTAGAAGAAGTAACAAAAGAAATCCCAAGTCATCGAAGGAATCAGCATAAACATTTCATTGGCGATCAATTTTAAGAATGACTGCACAATCCAATTAGAGCATGATGCCAACATAGTGGTTTGAGTGCTGAAGGTGTGTGGAGGTGGAGGAAGTTGCTTAGATTCTGATCAAATGCGTGAGTAAACGATGTGCCTTGAACGGTAAAGAAACCAAATTGCAGAAAGATAAAATAATCTAAACGATATGAGAGGAACGAAATATTAGAGATGATTCTACAGCTGACCAATGTTGTCGTTTTGATTGGATTTATTGAGAAACCCCCCTAAAAGATAACAATGCCGCTAAATAGAACTCACTAATACGCCACATCTGGTAGCAGACCTTCAATGACAGCAGCAAAGCAGAAGAACTGGAGTGAAGGGAACGGGGCTAGGAGGGCATAGAGATGTTGCCGCGACGCTCACACGGACAGCGCTCTGAACCCAGTCGGGGTCCCATATTTCACGAGTACATCTCGGATATTACGGTCGCGTGGCTCTTTAATATTAGTGCCGAGTGGGCTGGCGCTCGGCAACTGCAGAGGCGACCTCGAGGATGCTACACAGTCGGCTAGCTGCAACCTCCGGGCTCAAGGCACAGCCTTGGAAGGTGTTGGGTGGAAACGTGGAAGAGGTGTGGGATAGGAAGGGAAAAGATAAGAACCCTGAGAGAGAGGGGGGAGAGGCTGAGAGAGAGACAGACAGACAGAATGAGAGAGTGGAGAGGGGGAAGAGGGGGAGTGAGGGGGGAAGAGAGAGAGAGAGAGAGAGAGAGAGAGAGAGAGAGAGAGAGAGAGAGAGAGAGAGAGAGAGAGAGAGAGAGAGAGAGAGAGGCGAGGTGGCGAAGAGGTTGGGATGGAGGAAGTGGACGAGGAAGATGGCAAACGAGAACAGAAACTGAAGAGGGAACTGACACTTCAGAAGGTGCCAAAGAGTTTCTTTGATCGCGCATTTAATGAGACAATTTACAAATAAAACATTGAATTCTAAATTGGGAAAAATTGACTTTAACTAAAACCTCTTCGTTATTTAAGTCGCTTTTTACTAACCAGGAGCACTCATTTCTTCCGCAATTAATGAATTGTAAGCAAAATAGTTTTGGACCTGTTCCAACTTATTTTAGTAATAGTGTAATTGCACATGATTAATTGTTGTGTGTTTTACAAGCATGAATATTACATCTTAAATATTCTGTAACATTATGTTTTATCAAAAACGTAATTTGACAGAAAGGAATACTTCAGTTGTTGATTTTTAATGGATGAAACGGAATAACAAATCAATATAACATAGAAAAATCATAACGTTTTTTCCTTTAATTTGTTCAAAGTATTCCTAAGTAGCTCTAGGAAAATTAGGTCTTCCGGGAGAGATGGCTCAGGGCATCAACTGATGCCACTGCAGTGGCTCTGGCCGGGAGGCCTTGGGTTCGGATCCTGACAAAGGCAGGAATTACGGCATTGGCTATGTACATAGATCGAGTTCTGTCGTTGTGTGGATGAGAATACTAGCAGCCGGCTGCTTTGATTGGTGGTTTTTCGTGGGTCCTCCTATCAATACCAGATGAATGCCGAACCCTACCAAACGGGTCGCGGACCGCACGCGATCTGTCTCTCCCGTTTCTTGTCCTATTCTACCCCTTACACACAGCCGGCTGATGTGATCGGTAGTTTTCTTTGATTTTTCCTATCAATACCAGGGGAATGCCGGAACAATTTACTAAAAAATAGGTCACGGAACGCACGCAAATTTTTGCTTCCCCTTCCTTATCTTATTCTCATCCCTTACTTTATACACTTACACTAACATGCACCGCACTACCAGACATGCCGGAAGACCGGTCTGGAGCTTAGAGCTTATCTCGGCCGGGGCAGCGGCCCGCTGGTGGGAGGCATCAGGTTGGGGGAAAACCCAGCTAGCCTATTGTGCGCCAGCGCCGGACCTCGCCACCGAACAGTGTGAGACCACAGCCACCTCCCGAGTCAAATCATGCACTACTCTTACGCGAAAAACGAGCTTAGATTTTGACGCTCCCGGAATCGCTAAAAATCAATCAATCAATCAATCAAAAATTGTATCCTACTCATTTTCAACTGTAACCATACAATTGAAGAGTTTTGTGGCCATTTTCAGCACAAAGTAGGAAATTTGCTGTACGCTTGTGGAATGTAATAACATTATTTTTATGACTTTGCAACTCAGATCAATACTTTTCTACCAAGAATATCTTTTTTTTTTCAATTAATTGCTACTGTTTTTATAATTAATCTTATTTATGCATTATGTTGCAAGTTTGTGAGTTAGATGAATTGTCAATGAACATGTATTTTTGCCAGCTAAAATTTTATTTAGTTTTGATTTTGGCGTTCATTTTGTTTTCTTTTTTTAATACTTGATGTTTTCCAAAAGTAATTGCTCTTTAATATTAAGGGAGTACGTATTTGTCATAAATTACTTAAAACATTTGTAAATTCTGAGGGATCAGATTATGTAACAATATTTCTTCTAATATCTGCCAGTAAATGTTGCAGAATTTTCAACATAAAAGAGGGATCAACTTTTAGAAAATAATAAAAAAAATATCTTGATAATGTTCTGACAATGTGTTAAGTTCACAATATTTAACAGATTTTTCCTTCTTTTTCAGGTATGGCTTTGAATATATCCATCATACATCGTGAATAAACAACATATGATTTGAGAGAAGGTAATAATCTCGAAAGACAAATAATATTTATATCTCTCATGTGAAAAACAGATTTATCTTAACATTTATTGTGTAGCTTACTTAAGTATAGCCAAGCCTTCGAAAATATATACGATTCAGTTATTCACAAAACAAATTCGAGCTACGTGAAATAAGCTGCAATTTATTTTACACGGACATCACACCACACCAACCAAGAAGGAGCCAATGAAATCGTTTTGTTACGCGTCACGGGGGCTTCAGCCGCGGAACGAACTTCCACCACCCGGAAGCACTGGCCGGGGGCTTCGGCGGAGCTGCGACCGGAACAGGCGACGGGAAGAAGCAGGGGGAAGAAATTCCCGGGGCCGGCAAAGGGCGCACCTGTGGTTGAACAGAGGCGAATGGCCGCAGGAATGGGTTCATAGGTGCTGAGAAATTGGGAGTCTGAGGTGGAGAAGGGAGCGGAGTTCGCAACGGTTTTGGAGCAGACTGAACAGGAATCTGAACCAGAGTCTGGAACTGAAACTGGGATTGAGACGACACGTAAGTCGATGGAGGCTGAGAGTGAAGTGGGAGATGGGGTTGGGGTTGTGGCATGGGTTGAGGCGCGGGATGAGGTGCGGATTGAAGTGCGGGTTGAGGTGCGGATTGAAGTGCGGATTGAAGTGCGGATTGAAGTGCGGGTTGAGGTGCGGGTTGAGGTGCGGGTTGAGGTGCGGGTTGAGGTGCGGGTTGAGGTGCGGGTTGAGGTGCGGGTTGAGGTGCGGGTTGAGGTGCGGGTTGAGGTGCGGGTTGAGGTGCGGGTTGAGGTGCGGGTTGAGGTGCGGGTTGAGGTGCGGGTTGAGGTGCGGGTTGAGGCGCAGGTTGAGGCGCAGGTTCAAGCGCGGGTTGAGGTGCGGGTTGAGGTGCGGGTTGAGGTGCGGGTTGAGGTGCGGGTTGAGGTGCGGGTTGAGGCGCAGGTTGAGGCGCAGGTTCAAGCGCGGGTTGAGGTGCGGGTTGAGGTGCGGGTTGAGGTGCGGGTTGAGGTGCGGGTTGAGGTGCGGGTTGAGGTGCGGGTTGAAGTGCGGGTTGAGGTGCGGGTTGAGGTGCGGGTTGAGGTGCGGGTTGAGGCGCTGGTTGAGGCGCAGGTTCAAGCGCGGGTTGAGGTGCGGGTTGAGGTGCGGGTTGAGGTGCGGGTTGAGGTGCGGGTTGAGGTGCGGGTTGAGTTGCGGGTTGAGGTGCGGGTTGAGGTGCGGGTTGAGGCACAGGTTGAGGCACAGGTTGAGGCACAGGTTCAGGCGCGGTTTGAGGTGCGGGTTGAGGTGCGGGTTGAGGTGCAGATTGAGGTACGGGTTGAGGGGTGGGTTGAGGTGCGGGTTGAGGTACGGGTTGAGGAGCAAGTTGAAATATGGGTTGAGGAGTAGGTTGAAACACGAGTTGAGGTATGGGTTGTCGCGAGATTAGAGAGACGATTTGTGATACATGGTGAGATGAGAGTTGTGACACGGGCTGAGACGCAGGTGCAGGTTCTGACACAGGTTGAGGCGCGAATGCTCCCAGATATTGTGATTGATATTGTAGCGACCACTCTGTCTGTGCTTGAGCCACAAATTGAGGCGAAGGTAATGCTGAAAGCGGCGTCCCCGTCGGATTAATCGGGAAGGAAGAAATGTAAGCAAGCTCAGGTTGAGGCGCTGTGGCTGTCAAATTCGATGCGAGGGCAGGTGGGGGTTCGTGCCAAGATGGGTTTAGCAGTGAAATTGCTGGGGCAAACGACTGTGTTTGCCACAGGGGCGAAATTGACGCCGTTGTTGAAGTCTGTGCCGCTTCTTGATATATCGGATGTATTTCTGCTGTGTTTACAGGAACAGCGGTCTGCGGGGAAACTAAGACCGGTTGCGATGGAGGAATTGCGATCGAAAATGTCGTAGTAAATGGAAGGAGCGCTGTGGACGGAAATGAGGCAGAATTAAATTGCGAGTCTGATGGACTAAGAGGGGATTCGATGTGTTGCGTGAGAGATGGAGGTTCTGCAGACGGTTTTATTATGGGGAGGTGCGGAGTGTAAAGAATTGCCGGAGACTGTTCCAAATGGAGCGATACTAACTTGGAAGTTGATGGGAGTACTAGAGATGTTGAGGGTGACGAAAGTGACAGACTTTGTGCACTGCCTGAGATTAATGCGACTGAAGCGCCCGGTGATTTGGGTGAGTTGCACTGGACTGTTGAGTTCGGTGAGGGCGAGGCCACCGTCACTGTCGCCGAGGATGAAGCTAATTCAAGTGGTGCGAGGGCCGGCGATGAATTTCCAGGAGACCATGGCGGAAACGAAGTCGGAGATGGCTGAGGGAGAGAAGTGATGTTGGGGGACTGGGGGAGCTTCCCTTTCAGCGGAGTTTTGAGTATGCTTTTCTCGAACCTTTTGACATCCTCGTGCATCTTCTCGTCCAGTTCGGGATTCGCCTCTGCAACATTCAGAAAAGGTCAAATTTGTAGAATTTCGCGAGGTCTGAAACTTATACTCACTTCTGCTATCCATTATCTACTTATATTTGCCTCATCAGGGTTACATTTTTGGCAAAATATATATTTAAGGTGATTATAAAAAATCAATAAATTTCATATTAATTACTTTTCCAAATTGAGAGATTTTGTTATTACATAAAAGGAATACCTAACATTAAAAATTATGCGAGTAAGTTTAAAATAATATGATTAGTATATTAAATATACTATTCCGTTTTTTCAGGAGGAAATAAATTTGTCAAATAAATCTATGCAAACAATGCCAGCAGGTGGATCTTTCCAAATGCACTGGAAGTGTTTGACGGACCCAATTTCAACTGACGTGTGTATAAATGAAGTGTGAAGAACCGTGTTCTTTTCTAGAATACAGTTGTAACGCAAAAACCTGTTTACATCAAGAGAACATAATTTAATTTTCCCATACTTTCGTTTCCTTCCCATTTTCTTTTTTCTTCTATATTTCAAATTTTGCGGGTACTTTACATGAAATTCCTGGGACGTTTTCAATTTTTTTTAAAAAAGGCTACAACGTTTTTTATTAAATTTTGTTGTTGCATTGTGTAATAGACGTTTAAGAAAATGGTGTAGGTCTCATGTTCATGAAAACCCTAATTTTCCGAAAATTACAAAATTTCAAAATTTGTTTTTGGTGTCTTCCTACAATTAAAATATTGAAGGTAGAAATGTTTTCCTTAACTAAATATGTTCCTTAAAGATAACTTTGAAAGAAGGTCATGTCATTTTTCCGAAAATTTGAGTTTTACAACTAATAACTGAGATTCAGAGATATATTAGGGTATAAATAGTATTACTTAAGTATTACTATGGGCGAGAAAGTATGTGCTGTAATAGCGTCACAAGTTTTAGTTAGGATAGTATTGGGGCAAGCGTCGATATCTTGCGTGGAAACGAGAGCTGCTCTTACTGCAGAACGGGCGACGGCGTCTCGTGCGCACAACGAGCGAGCCCCGCGCGGGGTATCGGACGCTCTGCAGCCCCAGGGGCGCGCAGCTCTGCGCGCTGCACTCCTCGAACAAGGGCGACACGTAACTGAAGGGCCGGCCCGCCATCACGTCTCTGCAACGCACACCAACATCCTTGGCACCTCTTCTACAGGGTGCGGCAGCATAACTTTTTTAAAATGCGCGCTAACAAGAGTCATGACAAACGCCAGATATCGGTTTACGCAATGTATGGAGAATGAGGGACGTCACCTAACAGATTTGATCTTCAAAACAATGTAAATAAAAACTTTAGACATGTAACAATAATAACAATTATTGTTAAATGAAAATAATAACAAAATAAATATATTATACTATAAAATTATAAAAAATAAATATTTTCCGATGCACACAATAGTTTTTATTGAGTTTTGAAAAAAGGAAGTTATGCTGGCGTTTGTCATGACTATTGTTAGCGCGCATTTTAAAAAAGGAAGTTATGCTGCCGCACCCTGCAGTTGTTTCTATCGGCTGAGTTTATCTCGCCGTTGACACTGCGGCGGCGTTTTGTCTGGGAGGTCCTAGGTTCGAGCTCAGACGGTGGCGGGTTCTAAATAATACCTACGAAGCTGCGTCGAATTCAGGCGCTGACTGGAAGAGAAATCGATTCACCGGTTGCTTTGATCGGTAGTTTTCAGTGTTTTTGCTGATCAATATCAGGCGAATGTCGGAGCAATATCTCAACAAACAGGCCTCGAAGCTCGTACATGCTTTCCTTCCTGTGTTCTCTTCCCCTATACTAGGCCCTCAAATTATGTATAAAAAATTAAAACGTTATTCGATAAAAATTATTCAATTTAGCATAGTAGCTCAGAAATTATAAATGATTGTTTTATGACTAACTAATATTCTTTTCTCTTTTAGTTGAGAAATTTTTGTAATAAATTTGTTAATACGTTTGTTAATCATTGGCGTTGTTTGTTTGGTAATCAAAACTAAAAAATCAAAGTATTTAACTTCTTTCAAACAATTTACACCATACGTAAAAATAAGGCAAATAGAATTTCCCTTTGTACGTTAATATCATAAGTGATTAATACTTCACTCACTCGGGATCTGGGTCCACAAAAGCTCCCGGTTGCCCCCAAAATGTGCAGTTGGGGTTCCGAATGGCTTCGGTATAGATAACAACGGACCTCTTGTGGTGACAATATCCCTGAGAGTATGCAACTGAAAAAGTAGGAATTGACAGGAATTTTCAATCAATAAATACTATTTTTTTCCAAACTATTTCATTTGCTTCTTACTTATTCATTCTTATTCTTACTCATTCATTTCTTACTTACATTGTGCTGTGATGTTTGCGAAGTCCGCTAGAGATTTGACTGTCAATTGATGTGGAGACGCCTTGCAGCCAGGTTGATTAATACCTCCGTTGATATAAAAGTCCACATCACCTACGGCACGCATTTTCATGAATTTATGTTACGTCAAAATTATTTTCAAAGTTATTTAAAAACATTATTCACAAAATCAACTATTTAAAATAAATTTTTTGTTAAACGTGTTAAATTTTCTTTCGTTTCCTTGCAAAAGGCCCGAATGATGAATATATAATTATTTGAGCGAATCAAATTTCACTTAATTTACAAAATATCATTTAAAACTAATTTTCACGATATGTTTTTGCAGTAATACTAAAATTTCAGATATTAATGGAAATTGTATAAATAACTTGCTTTCAGACTAACTTTTCAACTAATGTCATACAACAAATGAGTAATTTAACTGATGGCATGTTGGTAGTTTATCACTCGACTAGTCATGCTAACTCGTCGATTTATACTTCTAGAATAAACTCGATAATTGCAATCCTATATACTATATTATGATTATGTAACTGACATAGTTTAGAAAGCGTCTAGTAAAAATTGATTTTTAATGCCACAAAATTAAAATAACCTGTTGATATGTATACATTTTCTTAAAAGTTATATAACTAATTTTATTTTTAGAAGATTTGTGAGGATAATACCATTATTTAAAAGTCTGAATGTGTGTTTCGTACACATTTATTTCTTTGTTTGTTTATTTGTACATTTGTTTGTTCGTTTATTTGTTTGCTTATTGATATAGTTTTTTGTATCTATGTATCATGTGAATATGTGCTTTATTTTTCAATATTCATAACCAAAAATTTATATTTCATAAACCGGACTCTCATAAGTTGAAACTGCGTGCTCCAAACATTTTCTGTACTCTTCTGGTTACAATGCGCTGGATGTAGAGCGCTTCTGGAAACGTGCGTTATTAAGGTTACGTAGGGTACGCGCGTTATTCCTCCTTCCAAACCCTGACCCCATTTGTGTTCTTAGGGCTGGGAATTTAATGGACTGTTCCCCCTTCCCGTACACTCCTTTTCACGTGATCTAGAAAGACCCCGGCGGTTTTCCACATTCGAGCTTGAGAAGTTTGGATTAGACTTCAGAGTCATAAGAAGAAGAAAACATGTAATAGTTTCATTCGTGACAGTTTCGTATCCTACATTTCTTACTTTGTTTCTGTAACAGATGAAATAGGTTTTTATACCACTTACTAGTTTCTTTCTAGTATTGCCTCCTGAAGTGACTTAGCTAAACAAACTTTATCTTACGTACTTATTCTATGGAATGTATCAACCTGAAAAGACGTTGAATATAGTGTTACGTCTTGTTATATATTTTCAAACACGCGTTGTATTTTAAGAATATATCTGAAGCGCCCAAATGTTGTCTTTATACCTCACGTTTGGAATAGAGATGGCAATTTTCGGTAACGAGAGAATTGGGGTGCGTTCCCGCAATAGCAATCTGGCACTTGTGTGTTACTTTTCGCGGTTAAGTATTAGAAAAAATGTGATTTTTTGCAGTTCAGTATTTGAAACATTGTTTTTCGAATTGACATTAATAAACGCAATATACAAATAACAAATATTTTGGAGTATTATCACCCGATCTGCATTGCTACTACACTGTTACGTAGTCCACTAATAATTTCGTTAATGAAGTAGTCCAGTAATAAATAAGCTAATTGACGTCTGTTAGATCAATTCCAACGTGGGAGTAATGACGTCACGAAAGCAATCGCTGGCAAGCTCCAGGTCAATCGGTCCACAGGTCAATGACCACAGCAGAAATGTGCACACAATATTTTCCCCTGCATAATGTCTATTAACAATGTCCACAATGAAAGGTACTGAATAGTGTCTACAAATTAAAATGTTAAACTAGGAGGAATGTACAAAATGAGTAATATGTAGCTCCGGTCGATTGAAATATACTGTCTTAAACAATAATAACATTCGTGTAGCACTATTATTACTCTTGTTAATATTATAAATGTGATGGTGTAGAAATTCAATTCAATTTTAGAGGTAATTCGCAATGGAAACATATTTTTTCGTAAATAAGAAAAAAGTTCTTGTGAATAATGGATACAAAAACATGCATTCCGATGTAAATATGGAGTTGTTCCGAAAAGGGTTTTGCCAATGAAATGTTATTATCAGTATCATTCATCTGAGCGTTAATTCCTGTGAACATTGTATTCTACTGGACATTTAGGTACTGGACATTTAAGTAGTTAACATTTAGGTACTGGACAAGTAGGTACTGGACATGTAGGTACTGGACATGTAGGTACTGGACATGTAGGTACTGGACTTTTCTGCAATGAACGTACAAATATCTCGGCCGGAACAATCGTGGGCCTACAAAGAATCGGATATTTGTGGAGTGCGAGCTGAGCAAGAGGGGGCGGGCGGGGGCGCACCGGCGGGGCCGCGGAGGCCGGCGCCCAGGAAGGGCAGCGAGGGCCGCGCGTCCGAGTGCAGCGCCTCCACGAAGGCCGCGTCGTCGGCCGCCAGGCGCACGCGCCGCTCCGCGCCCTCGAACGCCGCCTGCGCCGCGTCCAGCGCTGCGCACACGCGCCAAACCGCTAGCCAAAGGATACGGCGATGAGAATTGTTCGCTTTATGTTCGGCACGTTGGGAGTCGGCGTGTTTTCCTCTGCGCCCCCTTTCGGGGCTATATGAATGAGTGAAAAACAAAACGGTGTAAGTAACCTTTTATAAATTCTTAGAAATCTGTTTATTCAATTCAATATCGAAAGTCGTGGTTCTTTGTTTCATTATTAAAACAACGGTATTTCAATAGTTCATTATAAACCACGAAAATACATTGCCACTGAAATATTGCCTAAAATAAGCACCATTTTCTCAGAATTTATAAAATATCACTTATACCGTTCATCCACTCATTTAGCTCCGAAAGAGGGCCAAGCCAAAAACACTCCGACGGTCAACGTGCTGAACACAAACCGAACAATTTTCATCGCAGTATATTGTCCTGTCCTTTGGTTCGACAGCCCGATACGGGCCTTGGCCGACCAGCGGTGACACAATCTCTCGGCCCTGGGATAAGAGATTTGTGTGGTTAGCACAAAGATATCCCTTCACGTAGATAGTGGTGTTCATAACCTTAGGGTGGGCTTTCTCATAGTCATACGGCAATAGATACTGGAGTATTTGTAAGGAAAGCGCGCAGTTATAATTTTGCTCCGTCCGGGAATCGAATTCGAGGTAGCGCCGTGGAAAGCGAGCAAGGAGTCATCAAGGGTCTAGTATCAATAATATGCATGCCGCAATACAGCCTCGAAAGAAGGCCAAACCAAATACACGCTGACTCTCAAAGTGCTGAACTAGCTTGTGATAGTGAAAAAATGCAAAACTGCGAACTCATTTTTGACATTATTTTATACTAATTTTATTGTCACACAACATGTTCAGCAACTGATTTACTGAATAAGAGTTTAGTGCAAAAAAATGTCAACTCAAAATGTTATTATTTTCACTGGATACCCGCGATTGTGGAATGATTTTAAAATATCTATTTTTAGATAAATATATCCCTATTATTTGACTCTGTAATTAATTAAATTAATTTTGAATTAACGTTTAATGATTTTTAGCACTTCCCTTCAAATTATTTTAACGTTATCGCATTTCGGTATTACAGTCTCAAGGGCACTGTTTACCTGTTATTCGGCCAACTTCTTTGATTCTTTTGCCGGCGTAAGAGGCAATATGCGCCCCGACACCAAATCCAATGAGATGCACTTTCGAGAGCGACAGGTTGTGAGCCATAACCAAGTGGTGTAGAAACCTAAGGTTGAAAAGCATTCAGTTAGATCCAAACTCAACAGCAAATTACGAGAGACAGCAATAAAACGCACGTGATAGTTTATTTACATGAAGTCCACACATGGCTCTGGAATGGACGAAGAGATTCAAAGCCCGGCGTGAAGGCAGAAAGTAACGTGGACTTGATGTGCGCAATTTCAAAAAGCCAAGAAGTGAATTGAAGCTAATTTGTGTATAGGTTTATGTGGCATACGTCTTCACTTTTCCCTAGAAAGCATTTATCGCTATTATTGGCATTGTCTTATGGTGTTGCAAACGTGTGTAAATATGACATCCGTCAGTTCACGAGAGCGATCGACTTAGTTCCTTGGTAGTTATAAAGCAGTTAATTATGCTGACTTTTTTCCTTTTTTTTTGTTTTTGAAAATAATTTTTTTCAATGTATTGCTGTATACCAAACACAGTATATTATTTCTAAAAGTTTGCATGAAATACGTGTTTTGTATTTACTAACTTGCATTTTCTTCTTGAAATCTTATTAACTAAAACGTGATGTTAACGTTCCTCAGATAAAATGTCACATGCTCCAGGAATAACTTGGCGTAGTTGGAAATATTCCTTGCAAGGTTTTGACGATAGAGCGTACAATTATTTCGTTATTTCATCATTAACCTGCAGGTAAAGAGTTCAGATTTCCACAGCGTAGATAACATTTTCTGTAAATGCTGTAGACAAAATATTGAAAAGTCAAAAACTAAAAGTTATGTCACCTTGCCCGTCTCTTCTACGAATATAATGTGGAGTGAGATAAGCTAGGGCGTGGAACTTTTCTTTCTCAAAATATTAAATACATCAGCGCCACTGCAACAATATGTTAAAGTTACATCTTGCAGCGCGTTTCGTCTTGAGTATTTATTTATTGTTTCCTTTATAATTACGATTATTTTAAATATTTTTGAGCGTACATAATTACAAGTATATATTTTACATACTATTAATAATTTGTCATTTTTTAACCTTAATGTTTTGTTTTCTGATACCAAATGTTACAAAAGGATATTATGTTTTTATTTATTTATATTATCAATAATACAAAAACATCTATACGTTTATTTTAATTTCTCATCATTATCGTCTCCTGAAAATGTATTTAAATCACACGGAAGAGGAAACCATAAAACCTGAATCTTGCACTGAAAATAAAAGTGCATCGAGGTATTTAAGTGGCCCTGCGAGAGAAACTCCTAATCGTAAGTCTGACCTGCATCCGTTGTCGCCGATCTTCACCACTAACTGCCTCGTTTTGGGAACAATTCTGTGCTCAAAGACCTACAATCGGCGCAAGCCAGGATCGCGAGCTAGGTTTGCTCGTGTGTGGTCGTCTTCGCGGGTGAAAGTATGAGTAGCTATGAAAGCAAGTGAGCACCTGGTTAGCTGCGCCTTCACTGTGCAATTGGGACTTAAATGCCACCTGCAAGTATCGGATTAAATTTTCTGAATATTTATGTAAATCATATATATATATATATATATATATATATATTATATATATATATATATATGATCATAAATCTTGAATATTGGCGTGAAAATAAAAGGCCACCAAGCTATTAAGAGAGCTACGCACGAGCAACCCCGGGGTTGTAGACGATCGCCACCTCTAACCGCCTCATTATGGAAAAAATTCTGCGATCACATATCTACAACCGGCGCAAGCCAGGATCGCGAGCTAGGTTTGCTCATGGTCGTCTTCTCGATAGCTTTGAAAGCGGGTGAGCACCTGGCCAGCTGCGCCCCCACCACGCGAGCGTTGGAGGCAACCTGCAGGTAGCCGAGGGCGCCGTCCGCGCCGCCGCCCCAGTCCGTCAGGAACACGTTGCCGTCCACCTGCAGCGCAGCCACTCCTTTACCATCCCCCACGTCAGTGGTTTCGAAACTGCGTCGCCGATTCCAAGGAAGAAGTGGCATAACGGTGGTAGTGTCGCAGTGGCCTCGTAAAATATGATACTGTGTCGGTTTGCTCTAACGATTTACTTCAATATATAACGATTCAATATATATCGAACTAGACCTGACCGTGGTTTCACAATATAGCTGAGTATCGGAATAACACTCCTTGATGAGCTGTGCGCCAGTGATAACTAGTGCTCAAATTCTATGATTTGTTATGTATTGATCTATGATTTGTTATATGTTGATCTATTCTTTGATTCTAAGTGTTGTTATTCTTACTTGTAATTAAGTAGATGGCAGTCGAATTGTACTAAGTGTCACATTTGTTTTAATTCCGCACTTAAAACGCACATTTCTCGCCAAAAATGCCTCTTTTTACACAATATCGTATTTGTGAATTAACTGACTTAAGCAGTTTCAGATATATTCAAATTTATGTCGAATCGTTTGAGAACCTTTTGAGAAAAATCAAATAATGTGGATTTGCTAGCACATTTGTGTATAATCCTTCACCTGCTCCAGCAGTGCGTCCTTGAGGTCGGTCACCCAGGGAGTGTAGCGGTTGGAAGCTAAGTCGTGGATGATGAAGAAAGTGAATCTCCCAGGTACAAAGTCAGCATCACTGAGAGACACGTTCTGACCGGCATGTACAATAAAGCCGCTTGGTTTTCCTCTGAAAGAGGGATGTATCATTATTTGGATTTATTTTACCCTTAAGGATGCTAGACCTACAACGACCTTTATGTAGATTTTCATTGAATAGATTTGTTCATATTATCCCCCAATAAATTTATTTTTCATCTTTAAGCTCTCAATACATGTGGTACATATTAGTACGTTACTATAAACTATGCGACTTTTGGCCAACTGAAAGAATTGGAAACGCACATGATACAGATATTGCTGATGAAGTCCTAAAAGACGCACGCTAACATAATGAATCGGTTATCCAGCTGATATGTCGCAAATAAGGAGAGATTAGTGTGAAAAGGACGAACCAATACGCTCGAAATTTTGCGGGGTGATTTTACAAACAAATGACTATTAGCTAAGTGTCACGCAGACAAAACGTTTTACGTGCATGCTTGCGAGAAACGTACTGATTTCTTTACAACTCGTTTAGTTTCTATATTGTAAAATTAATATAAAATTCAATATCAGTCACAGGACAGTTACAGTAATTATGCAATGCATACGATCCAAATGCTAAAAGTTCAAAATTGTTGAAACCGTTTGTATTTATTTGTTGTCTTTTACAACACCTGTGCTGGTGTTCATCGAAGCTTTTAAAAGGTTTTTATATGTAAAATTAATAAGCGTTTAGAAAATATATCTTTGTTACAATTTAACTCGCATATCATAACACTCTTCTTCAAAAAATTTTTCTATTATGAGAATTGAAGGTCTGAATAATAAGGACATAAATCACACTAGTCCTACAACCGCTATTCGTGACAGTTAACAACGGCATTGTTGACGGTGTCTGATCAATTTCTTTACTGACCCCAAACCTTAATAAACATGAAGAAAACGTATGTAATATATAAAAATCAATGTTCGTATTTATGTGCTGTTGTACCCTTCATCCGATTGTGATAAAACTTTGTCGATTTATTGCTTGAACGTGCGTGAAGAATAAAAGCATTATACAGTGATAATGTATGATTTTTGTCGCAAGTAGATGCGCGGTGATGATGATTTTATGGAGTTTATGCTTTCTCAAACGCCCCTGAACAGACGCTCTACGCAATTCTCCACACCCTCATGTATTAGTCGCTTCTTCACTGCATATTCGCGATTAAGAAATATCGGCCGGAATTATTACTTGAACTTTATCTCGGACAAGTAAATCATACTTCCATAAGCAATTGTCTTAGCGAATGCATACTCAAACGTGAGAGAGAACGTCTTAACAATAGGATACTCTCCACCATGTCCAAACCAGGAAATGGAGCAAACACATACTCGCGGGATTGTCTTTCATCTATTAATTTGTCCGCAGCGTATCATTAAACGTGGCTAACAATCACTTAACCAGTAGCGTGTGAAGTGTAATACCCTGCAATAGCAAAGCATAGCTGGGGCAAATCTTTCCCCAAAATCGAGCCATGAACATTTATGAATAGCTGAAGGTTTGCTGTCCTTGTGGCTGGTCTTGTGTTTGTCCCGAGCCATTCACTTGGTTAATGAGATTTTGGGAAGGCGTGGTGGCCGGTAGCCGACCTGGAGGTGAGGAAGAAATGCGTCTGGATGGCGGCTGGGGATTGCGGGGGTGGCAGCGGGCGAGTCTTAGTGCGCCACGGCGGCTGCATGGAGAAGCAGCCGACACCCTCGAAGCACACGTCACCTGCAACGCGTCTTTATCACGGCCCCATCCACTAATCGCAACAAGGCCCACTGCAAAGCGGACTTTCGACTTTGGGTGGAAAACAAAATTGCTGGTCGTATTCCAAAGACGTATGCTCGATAAATCCTGTGAAGGCAAAGTGTGAATAGGCAATATTTTGTTAAAATGTGTGCAATAGTTACTTCACGCTAAGAAAACATGTTCTTGGTAGCATTGAAATCTCTTAATAAGTTTTAATTATGTTAATATCAACATTTTTCCAAATTTCTTATTACCCATTAACGAATATTGGTGGTTAAAATGTTACCAGGTTGAGTGGTGTCATTTGTTGATTCTGTTGTACCCGTGGTGTTACCGACTTCATCTTTGACCTCTTGAAGAACAGCGGATCGTCGAATGATCTCCGATCTCTGATTTTGTCTAAAGGAAAAACGAGATGCGACGGGGGTATTTTTAGATATCAAGAAATTTCCTTCGATTTCGCCGGTAGCCACCCTTACTACAATGAAAAGAAATAGACACGGCAGCACCCAGCTCGTTTCTCTCTTCTTGGTATCTGCGTTTCTCATTGTGGGAGGGTGGTTGCCGGGACAACAGTCAACAATCCCGGCGATTAACGACAATGTTCAGTGGCAGAAATAAGTGTTTTAGATTTTTGTGCTAATTTTTTAGTGTACATTGTTATAATACGTGTAGTTGTTTCGTCTTATACGACATACTGTAAAATATACTTATAAATTTATTTTATAAGTAATTTGCTGTATTATCAGACATTACTTAAAATAATTCGGTAAAATTAACTCTCAGATCATTGCAAAAAATGGTTAGCGGCTCGAATATCTTACACCAAAAATAAAAATACTGAGTTTTGTACAAATATGTTATATACATATATTTGTGCAAATATGTATTTTGCGTTATTTGTTGCAAATAACTCAAAATAACATAAAAAAGTGGAGGACAGCATAGCAAAACAAGTTTATTTCTGGTTGAACTACACAGACAACCGACTTTCCCAGAATAATGTATTGTAATAACAATTTCTAATTTGCAAAGTTAAAAGTGAAACAAAGATGTTCTGATTTTAAAAAAATCCGCATTAGGAGAAAGACTAACAACCAAAACACACAATCGAAAATCCATTCATCAAAATTGAAACTGATGGGAAAGCGAAATTCCGGAGATACACAAACGAGGGAACAAGGACCAATCCAGGCGTGCGGTTGCAAGAAAAGCCCTCGGAGTGTCAGCGAAGAATGGCCCCGTCGTGGCAGAAGAAGCGTGGGTCGGATGAGCCCAATGCGTGGGGTTGCATCGGCGGTCGGCGGTGGGGGGTGGGGGATGAAAGGAGGGGCGGGGGTGGGGGCGATTCGATGGGCGGATAAGACGTGGCGGCGCGGCAACGCGGCGCTTATCGACGCGATAAGGGCGAATTGGGCTATTAACGCGAAATAATTCCCCGCCTCCTGTCGGGTCCGCGGCGAGGAGGCAGGCGGCGTGAGGAGGTGGAGGGGCGGGGGCGGGGGCGGGGGCGCAGGCAAATGACGGTCATTTGTTTCCGACGGGGAAGCGGGGAGTGGGGAACCGAGGCGAATCGGCCTCGTGACAGGCGCTGAGGGCGGTGGGAGTAAGAACGGTGGCGATGGGAATGGAAGGAGACACGACGGAGCCTCGCCACGACAGTGGAACGGGAGAGGCGGAGACGGCGGAGTATGCGGGGGTGGTAAAGACGGCGGTGGGGACAGTGGAGGCAGCAGGACTGGCAGAGGCGGTGATCTCGAGGAGGGACGAGACAGGGAAGGCGAGGAGGGGCGTGGAAGACAGCATGGGAGAGGGGGAAGGGGGGATCGGCAGGATTGGAAAAAGACGAAGAGAAGCAGCAATGGGGTTAGTGGAGGGGGCGCGAGCAACAGGGGCATCGAGGAATGTGGGAAGCGGGTGCGCGGATGGCGTAAGGGAAACGGGGATGGCAAAATCAGGGTGAGAGGAGGGAGAGTGAATGTGGGGCAGTGGGGGTTGCGGAGGAGGCGATAGCGAGAGAGGGGGCAACGAGAGAGTAGGTAGGTGGTGGCGAGGGTGGTTGCAAGGCCAGTGGGTGTGCCTCGGGTGATGGTTGAGTACGGGGGTAGACAACAGCGGTAGGGAGGGTGACGAGAGAAATGGTAGGCGGAGACGAGGGCGGTCGCAAGCCCAGCGGGTGAGCCACGGGTGGGGGTGGGGAACTGAGGGGCGGGGGGGCGTGTCAGGTGCGGCGTCACCGAGTGGGTCTTCGAGGAGAACGAATGTGTCGTCAAGACGGCTGAATTGGTTACGCTAGCGATTGACGCGATCCCGCGGCGGCAGGGGTCACTATTTTTCCCCCGAGAGAAACGTTTTCCTGCGGTCGTCTCGACGGAAGGGAATTGGAAGCCTAACTCTTCCGCCAACGATGGCGTCGTGGCACGTGAAATTCACTTTAGCCTGAATTATACAATTACGCGTATCGGTCGATCTAGGTCGTTTTTCTTCCTCCACTTGAGAAGGTAAAGTCGTCTGTTAGATGCGTTTGATACTTTGAAGCAAAATTAACCTCTCGTATTTTGACGGCGCAATTAGTTGTAATACCTGAAGTGGCCTTGAAAGAAAATGTTTCGAGTCGTTAAGTTGCAGAATGACAGAAGTACAAGACAGGGGTGGCGGAAGAGACATTTATATCGTTTGAAAAATAACTTTCCTAAACATTTGAATGAATTAGAAATGAAGATTTCCGCTTAATAATTTGTTTATCTTCTTCTTTGGTCCTATCTTCCATATACGAAGTTAGGTGACCCATAACGGGTTTTCTTGGGATAAATTATTCAGGGTGGTTTCCCGTTGCCTTCCCTGATATGATGATGATGATGATGATAGGGGGTGAAAGGACGAACACAATACAACCATGCCCGAGGCGGGACTCGAACCCGCGATCTTTCGGTACGAGATCGCTACGGCACTACTGCCTTAGCGATCTCGGCCACCGGGTCAGAAATTTGTTTATATTGCGTGCTAAATGCAACATTATGACATCTTATGTATGGTTCTTTTTTAAAAAAGTATTTATTTTTCATATCTTATAATTGTAACAGAATATGCTTCATACTTGAGATTCCAATGCAAAAATACGACTATTTATTTAGTAAGAAATAAATCAGGTAATTATTTGGATTTTCGTGAAACGCACTGTTTTTGAGTTACAATTATATAAAGCGTAATAATCCAAATATTTTCTACAATTTTTAGTTTAAACTTCATAAGTTTGTTCAACTTTATTATTTTGGTGACGGATATCCCTATTTGTTTTCTATAATCCTGTTCGTTTCGGATTTCGAGATGTGGTTCGAGTTTAGAGAATATGCAATCTCCAAATTATCAGAAATATTGCACTTCTACTGTGGATATTGTGCAGTGCGTCAGGCGACTGCATGCGCGTAAATCCAGGAACTTATGTTGAATTTTGACCAATGGAAAATGACAACGTAGTAACCATGTGCAGTGTGGACTGTAGATCTGTTAAATATTAATGCGGATAAGCAATTGAAATGAGATTAGGCTGTTTTGAGTTTTCATTGTCAACATTGAGTCTAGACGGTTTAGCATCGTATTGTGATGATTCACAGATCTATTCACGTATGTATCAGATGTTCGTTCTGAATCAATACCCGCCATTTTGAAAAAAAAAATTCTGATGTTATAACTGCCCTTTGACCTTCACAAAAATGGAATTGTTTTTGTCTAATTCGAAACAAAGACTGTTTTCAATAATAATAATAATAATAATAATAATAATAATAATAATAATATCGTAGACAAAATTCTTCACTAAAAAAATTGCAATTAACAGTAATTTTCTAGAAAACAAGCGGCCATATTACAAGTACATACCAACAACTGTGATGGAAAAATCCTACTTTCAAGCTATTTTGGGATAAAACCATAATTACAGACAAGACGATAGGACACATCAGGCCAGACGTTACGTAAATTGATAAAATCAACAAAATTACTTATTTAATAGATATCGCAATCCCAAACACTCACAACCTTCAGGCCTCCCACACAGAAAAAGTTTCCTAGTACACTGATTTAGCAATAAATAAAAGAACAGTGAAAAATGGAGAGAGATTATATGATACCCATTATTGTGTCCGCAACTGGCGTCAACCCAATTACTTTGCATAACATGGAATTACAGAAAGTTGTCATCCTCAACACATGCGTCAACACAATAGTCTGAAAGTTCCTCTACAATAGTATTACTCATGCCTAATACTATAATTCTACTTCGACACCGAAAGAGCCGTTACCTGGCAAAAGCCCCTATGGTTACTTCAATCCTGAGATTTTAACCAGATAGAGAGTCAGATAAGAACAACAATAATAATAATTGTAAGTCATTATTATAGTAAGCGTATTAATAATAATAATTAATAGGACTTTATGAGTTCAAAAAACAATATATTTTAAATTTACTGATGTCAACTTCAGTAAATTTAAGAGGACTAAGAAAGACAAAAACTGGAAGAAGGATTAAAAGGACTAAAAATAAGAAACAGGTCACTCATTTTTGGGATGGGCTTATAAAATTAAAAGTAACCTAAAGTAGACCTTTTCTTTTTATTCACATATTTATTTATTCACATATTTACTTATTCGCATATTTATTTATTCCATATTTATTTATTCATTCACATATTTACTTATTTTCATATTTATTTAGGACACATTGACACATTTTGTTGTGAAGTTTCTCTTTCAAGGACACTTTTACCAAGAACAAAAATCTGCTTTTTAATTAAGTATAAAAAAATTATTTATATAATATTTTTATGATATTTAATTATAATATTTATTAAATTTATTTATATAATATATTATATTTATTTAATTTATAGCTCACTATGTTCATGTTACTCTTCTTGGGAAATCCCCACCTAATACGTAATGGTTTGTTCCCGCGAAAGTGCTGGGCCTCAGGGAAAGCTTTTCGTCCGCATGGGCGCTGCAACGCGACGCGAAGCGAGGCTAGGCGAGGCCGGTGGGCGCGGAAAATTCCGCTGGGCGTTTGTTTTACGGCCGTCGTCTGCTGCGCCACGCGCCGCCCCCGCCCGCCCCTCGCCCGCCCCTCGCTCACCCCTCGCCCGCCCCCCGGCCGCCCCCCGGCCGCCCCCCGGCCGCCCCCCGGCCGCCCCCCGGCCGCCCCCCCGGCCGCCCCCCGGCCGCCTCATGCCCGCCCCTCGCCCGCCCCTCGCCCGCCCCTCGCCCGCCCCTCGCCCGCCCCTCGCCCGCCCCTCGCCCGCCCCTCGCCCGCCCCTCGCCCGTCGCGCCGCCGCCCCCGTGCGCCGAGGTCAACGACGCGGGACGGCGCCGTCGCCCGCCCACCCTGGCGCAGCCGCAGGCTACCACGCTGGCCCGGGGCTCTCTGCGCTACAAGCGCCACCGCCGCCGCCTATCCACGCTCCCTTTACTCCTTCGCAGCCCCCGCCGCCACCCCCGCCTTCCCGATCACCTCCGCCCCTCCGCCCACGGCCTCTCGGCGACCCCTCGGGCTGGGCGGGCGCTCAAAGAGCTTCTCCTGACGCCAGCGGTCGCCGATTCGCGCGGCGCCCGCGCCCTGTGTACCGCGCTAGAAGCAGCCGCTGCAACTGTTTGTTTGTGTGGCCTCAGGCTTCTTCCGCGACTTCGTTTTTACGGCGTCGGGCGACGTGTTTGGCGGCGCGTCTATGTGCGAATAAACGAATGTGTATTGTAGATGTGTTGGAATGTATCAGTTTACGAACGTTTAATTTTAAATGCTTACACGCGGACTATTTAATTCGTAAGAAATTATATTCGTGGAAGGATTTTGAAAACCAGCCACGGATATTACTTAAATTTTTATATACATACTCAACTATGTAGCTCATACACGATATTGAATAATACAGAAAACACACATTGTCATTGAAGCGCAACAAATCAGCGACGAAATCGGGAGTTCTGCTTCTGATTTCTATGATTATATATCTTTTTAATTTCTTCATATTTTGAATTGAACACAATTAACTTACTGCTCGTTATTTTCTACGATTACAATTTGTTTTCGCTACGATTACAATTTGTTTTCGCATTAACTTGAACATGAAGCGAAAACGTAACTTCGAGTTTAAAATAACTTTACCCACGTAAGAGCTAAATTCGATCTCGTCATATTAAAGTATTCAACTGATATTTCACACATTTTTGACATTATCTGGCTTTAACACGCGCAAATATGATACATTTCTGTAACAATTAAACAGTAGTAAACTAAAGGAAACACACAATTGAAGTGCATGAACTACAATTTTTGTTCATTATTTGTTTAAAGCCTACAACTCCACATAGCTTCCTTTGTATTTCCTTCACTAAGTAAGTTGTAGCTGCGCGAATAGGTTGTGCTTCTCCGTCCGTGTTCTTCCGGGTCCTCCTCCCCGCCGCGTGTGTGTGTGTGTGTGTGTGTGTGTAGGGGAGAGCCCGAGGCGCAGATCCGGGTGGAGAACGCTTTCATTGCCGCCGCCGCCACCCCTCGGCCGAGGAGCGACGGGCGACGCCGTGACGGCCGGCGCCGCGCCGCTGCCTTTCTTTTATTTTGCCCAGGGGTCTCCAAACCCTTTGCCAAGCGCCTAAATAGATGAATAGGGTTAGTACTGGGTGCTCGACGCTCAGTTAACTTGAAAGTCTGATGTCGTAATTTCTGTGTGAAGATACTTTCGAAGTTACAATAATACATCCATAAAACTTAAGAGGTATATACTGGAGAACCAAAAGTATGATATAGTGATGCGTTCGTCGTGTTCAGTTTTTCTGTATCTTTAACATCCAGAAACTCCAGGGCTGGTGAGCTGATTAATATAAATATTATCTTTTAGGTTCCAATTAGCTTAAATATACAAATAAAATAAATGAAGAAGTAAAAATTGCGTTAAGAAAACTCACAAATTTTCATATTTTCCCAACAGTTTTTTTTTTAAATTTGAGTATCTTCAATGTTACAGAACATCTTAAAAATAAAATAGTAAATATTTGTTCAGTATCGTGAATGATTTTACAGTTGTGTACTTTTGTTTTATAAGAAGACTTAATGAATCTTGTAAGTGTTGAGATGTTGGTAACCTTCTCTCGTACGAAGTACCAAGACGTTAGAGATGATCTATCGAAATTCGAATCTTTGATTGTGCACCTGGCGCTTGCTAATTTCGGGTCAGGCTGAGGGTCGGTACTTGTGTCTCCAGAGAGATAATTGCAGAGTTAGGGAGAGACTTTATCATCATCATCATTATTATTATTATTATTATTATTATTATTATTATTATTATACCTTTAACTCGCGACAAAAGATGTTGTGAATCGGTTGAAAATGAAATGTAACCCGAGTTGCAACCAGCTTTCTGAGGAGCAGATCTATGGACCGTCCGCGCCTCTCTAATACGTTGAGCAAAATGTGGGCTGTTCCAAATAAGTCAATGCCTTGTACTTTCCAATGTTTTGAATGACCTGGGAGTTTATCCAAATTCTTGAATAACGTTTTCGAAACAAATCCCAGAGCTCCGAGGATTATCGGAACGTTCTGGACTGTGCTTGTACGCCCCACATTTGACTGATCTCGATTTCCAAATTTGTATTTTGCTGCTTAGAGGTTCCAGATTCTAGAGCGTTGCGCCTATTCTTTCACCCACTTTGCTGAAGATCGAACTTGAATGAATTTTACTTAAATTTCCACATTTTTAAATTTGGAATGAATTTTTACATTGAAATCATCTTCTTTTAGGCGCCGTTCTCACATTGACCGTGTTAGTGTGTAGTAACCTAAGCAAGGCTGTTATTCCCTACTCTGTATTTACAGCCAGAACGATCATAAAATTGTTAAAAATTAAGTGATCTTTAAATCAAGGAGCCAAACAAAAATTTTGAACTGTCCATATTGAGAGCATCAGTTATTATTTAACTGCAACTGTGATTCCTTCATTCATTACTGATCCCTTCATTTTTATTCATATCTAATTTCAAATTGAATTCCAGTTGTATTGTACATGTAATGTAAACCTGTCCTAACTTGCTCGCAGCCAATTTCATGTGTGTGTGCGCGCCGCAGGTCTGACCTCGGAGCGTGCACCCCTGGGTTTGCTGGCTCCGAGGAGGTCGGGCGCGGGGAGACGGGATGGCGGGGGAAGGGGAGGGTGTGGGTGTGTCCTGTTGGCACGTGCGCCAGAAGATGACTCATGGGGTGGTTGCGGGATTGCCCGCCGTTGCCGCCGCCGGCCGCCACAAGGCGTCCGGAGCCGCTGACCGACAGAGCTGGTCTTTGCGCCCCAGTGGAAGCTGGAATGGGGCGTTTGCGCTCGTAATGATCCTGTGGACATTATGAGATCTTGTGGCGACTTTCTTTCACCATTTTTCTCCTGGGTTTCGTTCAACGCTGTCTGGAGGAGAATTCTAACGAACGGCTGCTCTGATCGGTATTTTTCCGCCGTGTCTTCGATCAACAACAGGTGAATACCGGAGAAGCACGCTAAGAAACACGCCACGGATTGCGCACGATCTTTCCGTCCTCGTCGAAGTTCTATCCCATCTCCTTACTTACTCACACTTCCCCTTGCACTACCACACATATTAGGAGACCTGTCGGGAGTTTAAGGCTTGCCCCGTCTAGGGGAAGGCTCTGTTGGAGAAGATTCTTCACCAGCTAACGTGTAGATTGCGCCAGATTCCGGTCTCATATGGGAGTGGTGCACCACCTCCAGAATTAGAAAGCATTCACTACACTAACAATATTAATGAACATAGCAGTTGATTTGACTGGAAAAAAATCTATCAACTAGAAAGGAAAGGAAGACGTCCGGATAGAAGTCTTCAAGTTTAAGAAGTGAGAAGGTAACGAACTGAAAATCCAAAGAAGAGAATATGAAGGACTTCAAAACGTTTAATGAGCTGGTTATTAAAGCAAATTGTGGTAGCTCCTACGGGAGAGTAAGTGCCGTAGATCTCTTTAAAGTCTTCCCCCGTCATAAGACACTTACAATATATGTATACAACTGAGTGTCTTAAAGGACCGTAGGTTTAGACGAATAGAAACACTTCGTATATTACATTTACAAATACTATTTTGGAGCGGCGAGTATAGCATGTGCTCATGCATGCACTTTTAGGGGCACCAAACATCCCATATTTCCTGGAATTTCACGACTGTAACACATGATTTAAGTGCTTCAGCAGGCGAATAAATTGGCTCAAGTGGGTTTTACAACAGGAAATATTTCGCCGAAATCCACGAGATGTGTCTAGGGAACCGCAGTGTTTACTCTGTGTGATCGGTGTAGACGCCCAAGTGTAGTTTCTCAAACGAGCGTTAAATCCAAGGTAAAGCCATGGACAGATGCCCGAACCACAACAGCAGGAGGCACTCTCAGGATCGTTGTGTAACAAACTTAAATAGTTGTAAAAGTCACCATATGATATCACACTTTTTGAGTACTTTGCCGAGACTCCCATTTGCAAAGTTGGTAGAGCAACAGTCCTGAAAACGTACGGATATTTTCATTCTTCTTAGATTAATTTTAGCATATTTACAACTTCGTAGGGCATTGTTTTCTCCAAAGATCTGTGTTTTCAGATCCAGATAACATACCCTAAAAATTCTACATTTTCTATTTAGGATCAGGTTTTAAACGTGAACAATTTAGTTTCGTTAATAGAAAATTATGAATTGTCACATACAAATAATATAAATGACTGTTGTAAATGACTCGGAAATTGTAAATGACAGTTGAGAGATGCCAATGCGCTAACGAGTACTTTATATAAATTTCGCTGAGTACGCTGAGGAGAAGACTCCAAAGACTGGTCAAGATTTATCACGTTAGCAATGAGGATAACAATGTACCGTAAACGTGACTATTCTGTGGCCCTGCCGTAAAGTTCACTGTTACATTTAGATAACTTTTATGAAATGTAGTTTCAACGAGTTTTGAGTAGTCTAAATGAAATTGACATACTAATATTTCACTGCTGGTATGTTCATTTTTAATATCGTTTGGATATACTCGTAATTGTATTTAATACTTCTAGGAAGTGCAATAAATTGAAACTTTTAAGGTAAAATTCCAAATTGTAGCGAGAACCCAAAATAGTGCTCTTTACCTCGAAGTATAAGTACAGATACAGAATTCATTACGTACTTCTTTCTTATAAAAGTGGAAGTGGCTAAAAACTAGCTTTATATTTGTGTTGGAACGATACCTTTTCATGCATTGATGCGATGGTTTTGTAACTTCACTGATTGCGGTCTTGGACACATTGTGAGGAACGAGACACATCAGTGTGTGTTATTCGAGAAAGCGTCAGTGGTCGAACACTAAAATTTGATATTTATGAATCTGAAAATTATCACAGATTTGCTGGAAATTTTTGTGTTGGGTTCAGTCCTCTGCATTGTATTTAAGCCCCTTGGTTCAGTCTGTCATGTGCGTAGTTTTCACGATGGTCATTATAAAAGAAATTCAAGATAATTCAATTATAACTGTTTAAAATATTTTTATCTAATAGTTGCATAGATTTTTATATGCTATCACATAAAGAATTAATTTGAAATTACATTAAAAAAGTCAGCAAATTTTTCGAAAATATTGCTCACGTAACATTCGTAAACATTTATTTATAACAAATATCGATAGCATTTGTGTAAATTATGAGCACTTAGCTTTGCATTAGATGGCATTCCATATCCTCCGCCGTGTTCCATTGCTGAGCGCACAGCCCCGATGTGGTTCGAAATTGATGTGAATTGGACGTGGGTTCTCCACGCGTGGCCGGGTGGGCGCGTACGTGCGTGCGAGTGTGTACCCAGCTCCCCCGCGGGAGAAGAGCGCTGTTCTTTCGGCGAGGACACGCAATTATCTGGGCGGAGCGGTCGAGCGCCCGCCGCCCCCGGGCCGCCCCCGAGCCGCCCTCCGGAGAGCGCTGAGCAAATATGAAAGATCGCAGATCGGCCGCCGGGCGGCCGCCGCGCAGTGCCCCGGGATGGGCGTCCGTTCGTCGAGACGGAGACGGAGACGGAGGCGAGGCGACAGGGGCAAGTGGCGAGTGGTGGGCGAGAGCGTGGGCGAAGGAGAAGGAAGGGGGTTTGGATTGAGGAGCGGGAGATGGCGCAGGGGTGGGTTTAAGGGTGGGGCAGGGATGGCTTAGGGGTGGGGCAGGGATTGAGCCTCAAGATGGGTTTAGAGGTGAGTTTGGTGATGAATTTAAGGGTGGGCCAGGAGTGGTTTAGGGGTGGGAGATAATGGAGGGTGAATTTAGAAGAATGTGCATGGATGGGTTTAGGGATGGGGTAGGGGTTGAGATGCAGACTGTGTTGAGGGGTGGGGCAGGAGTTGGGGGTGGTTTGGAGGGTGGGGCAAGGGTGGTTAAGGGTTGGTGTGGATATTGGGTGAATTTAGAGGGAGGTGGAGGGTTGGGTGGAGGAGTGAGGTAGGGTTGGCTTCGAGGTCGGTTGAGAGGCGAGTCAACAATGAGTTTAGAAGGTGGATTGAAGGGTGGAGTAGTATTGGTTCAGGGGCGGGGGTGGATGTAGGCTGGTTGTAGAGGTAGGTGCAGGAGTGGGTGTACGGGTGAAGGTAGGGGGAGTGCGAGGAAATTGCCGAGTGCTGTGATGAGATGAGAGTGAGGGTGAGGGCGATGGAGAGGTGAGAGAGGGACTTGGGACGAGAGCGGGCGCGGAGTTTGAGGCGAGGACGAAGACAACGGTGATGGCAGTGGGGGATCAGACAGAACAATCAAGAGACTGAAATTAAAGATACCACTTACTTGTAATGCTACCCGAACCCAATTGTCTTAGTTCTTAGACGGCAAAGATACTTTATCTTTTACTTGATTGTTTAACTTATTTACTACTCATTTCAACATTTGAGAAATATTTACAAATGGATCAGTAACCAAGGATGAAACATTGCTACGGCAAAATTCAATGACATCATCAAAAGATGTCCATGACGTGGTTCTTTTGAATCGGGAGTAAATACTATTAATGGTATTCATTTTCTTCTAGTTTCTTTAGCTTCTTTGTTTCCTACTGAATTTTCTTGTTTAACTATCACTTTTGGTATTTTGAAAGTGATCGACCATATCACTCCTTTTCAATTTTTCAGAATTGCAATGCAAAGCGCTGAAGTTCATGACAAAAATGAACGTTGCCGTTCTCAGAAATAATCACATAGTATGTTAAGAAAACGAAATGTGAAGTTGTCGCTCTTTATGAATAGCCACATAGCTTATGCCTAACATTTCCCTATTTGCAGTTCTGAAAGCACTCTTCTCAAAAATAGGAAATGAGTTATTTTGATATGCAGGATCAGCTCCTTATGCCTACTCCAGTAATGGAAAGGAGGACAGAAAAAGGAAGAATGGTTGGCTCTTGGATCTCTGTTTATAATACGAGTATAAGGCCAGCATTTGCCTAAATTGATCGGAGTAAACACAGAGCTCAAGCTCTGTGTCGAGCATGCAGCATTTAGAACTCTCATCCAGCCTGTCTTATTGTCTGTTCTAAATTTTTAGCTGACATCGAAATGACAAAACTGTCAGGACTCGGCCTTGGATCCTCTCGATCTACAACGCTCAGCCACGAACTCCTAACTACAGTAGCTTTGCAAATCCACCTGGGGAAATGATATCTACCTCCACTTTCTATGAAAGTAAATAACTAATATTATCTTTACTTGGAGCTGTCTTATTTCTTTGCCGTGCCTCTTTCAGGAATGAAATTAAACCGTCTAAGGTTAAACAAATTAAAGCAAGATCTGAAATTTTACTTTCTGCTTTTCGCAGGTACTACAGGAAAATTCGGTCTTGATGTGTGATTTTTTTTCACCCAAACCTTACTGGAGATTGGTCTTGCGGGGACCGAAATCTGGATCGTGAGGGTGGTTGGATGGGAGGGCGGAACGGGGCGGGGCGGGTCGGAGCGAGTACGTGCCGCGGCGGAGGCGGCAGTGGGGGCGGGAACGGCAGAGGAGAGCGTGAAGGTGGAAGAGGTAGCAGTGCCAGCGGAGGCGTTCGGGGTGGCAGAGGTCGTGATAGTAGTGGTGGTGGTGGTGGTGGTGGTGGTGGTGGTGGTGGTGGTGGTGGTGAAGGCGATGGCGCTGACGCTGACGGAGGCGGTGACGCTGGCGGAGGTGGGGGCAAGGGCGGAGGTGGAGGCGGGGGCGGGGGCGATGTCGGTTGCGGGGTGTCGTAGGAGGAGGAAGCGGTGGTGCAGGGGGAGGCGGGGGCGGAGTTGGCGGAGGCGGCGGCGGGTCGGGGGTGGGTCGGGGGTGGGTCGCGGGCGGAGGCGACGAGCTCTCCTATCGATCGGCGAGGTGGGAGCCCTGCCAGAACGAAACGTGCTTCCCCGTGCCCTGGCCCCGCCGCGTTTCCGCCCCTCGAATCTGCTGTCCGCCTCGAGGACCCTTGCCAGCGCCGGCGTCGTCGCCGGCCCGGACGTCCCCGTGAGCGTGGTCGTCTCCTTTTCGGAAACCTTTCCCTGCTCACACTGTCTCACAAATAACGACCGTCCGCCTGATCAGGCGACGTTTTTTCTTAGAACGTTCACCCCGAAGCCTTCTACACCCTAGCAAGGTGTGTTTCCGTCCGTAGAATGCACTGTAACGTAGCTGCTGTCTGGAAACTGGAGTCTGCAGTGCGCAAGGTCCTGTACGAGAAAACACTTTCGAGTAGCAAAAAAGTAGCATCATTGTCCCATGAGATGGGCGAAAAACAAACCTTTTTGCTAGTGACAAGTTTCAAACGCCACGCGTGGTCTAGGAACACTCCCTGGCCACATGGGACGAACTGATGAGTAAAATGGCATGGCCATGGCTCTTCTTTTTAGATGGAAGTCTTGCGAATATCTTATGCGGTTGGATACCTATTCGTAGGTCTCACAGCTCTTGAAGATCCGGAAATTTAATTGTCTGGCTTTCCTAAATTGTAATATTACGTTTCTTAGACGATTACTCGCCACCGAGAAAGAAAATGGAAGAACTGAAATATTCAGAATTATTCCTATTTGGATATAAGAACAGTTGAAATTGCCGTACTGAATCTTTACAACATAACACAAGATCCTGAAGTTTCAAATTTTCAGGCTCATTTACCTCGATTTGCCTTTACTCGGAAGTTATTATTTGCCAGCTTCTTTCTACTAGAATCAATTTATTTCTCATTATTATTAATATTATTATTAATACTATTAGTAACTATTATGAACACTATTATTAATACAGTTATTAATACTATTACGAATATTACGGTTATTTTTTAACCTTGGCTTACATGGTATCCTTCACTTTGCATAATTCATAATGTTTGTGCTTGTTTGTAATCTACTGCTGTAGAAACATTGAACCTACTCTCATTGACTGCTTCGTTCCTTTTTACACTTTAGCATCTAAACCACTTTTAGTCTGCGTTGTCATCGCATTACCCTCCCTTCAGTCTCGCTCTCTTCATCTTCGTGCTCATCATTCAAGACCGTCACCGTCACCGCCTCACACCACCGCGTGTCACACGTCACCGCCGCTGTCACTTCTCCTGTGACCTGTCTTCGGGAGGGAACTTGTTCACTTCGTCACTCTTAGCGCTGCACAGTAGACCGAATGCAAAGGAATTCCGAAACAAATTCATGGTTTATTTATCCATTGCAAAATTTAATTAAGAAGTGAATTAAGCAGCTGTCACTGTCTATATTAGTATAAACTAATTTTCTTGTGATTCCGTTTTTTCGTGTAAGAAAGAACTCCTGTCCATCCAACAACGCACATTTTCTTAGAGATTTGTTTGTAGCTATTAAAATGTCGAAAATTCAGAGAGTTAAGTTCAAATCGAACTTGAGCTAATAAGATCAAATAATCAGCAAATCGCACAATCAAAAAAAAGGTTAAAGAAAACAACTGGAGTTATTTTACAGAAAAGCTTGCTCTTAAAATTCCGCATATTTCATGTAGAATTACGTGTAATCATAGTTCCAGTCTAAAAGGTCCTACAATACTACATACTTTCTTGCATTATTTCTAAGCGTTAAAGTGTCTAAGCGTTAATTTGTTATTCTTAGAAAAGTTCAAAGAAAAAATTGGAGCAGTTGTTTAGAAAATGTGTTTTCTATAAATTACACTAATTTGAGGTCCAAATTACTAAAAACACTGCTCGTTTTTGAAAAATGTATCTCCTCTATTTTAAAGAGTTGATTCTTATAACAAATTTTGTTTAAATAAAAAAATATATCTTCATCTTTGTAGTTTTGAAATGTTAACTTTCAGTAATTTTCCAAAGTATGGCGAGTTTGTTGGAAACTAACTATAATTTCTTTTAACGGCGTTTGATATATTCGAGGAGAAATTTTAAAGAATAAAATTACAGCATTATTGAGAAAAACATGTTTAAAAACTTTAAAATACGCAACAGTAAGAGAACAAATTCATATTTTTGAATAATTGTATATAGCCCTACCTGTCTTTAAAAAAATTATTCTATGCAGTAAAAAATCTTTCTTCAACGTTGCAGTTGTGGCAAGAACATTGCACTTTGCTATTTTTTAATCAGAAATTTTAACGAAAAGGAGACCTGGATCAGACTTCTTAAGCGTTCTCTTAAACAATCCGATAAAGTTAAATCAAAAATTGGGACATATTTTCGAGAGAATTATTAAAATGTTCACGCTTCATGTAAGGTAATCAAAATATCAATATCAAACTTAGAGGGCCTCGAGATAATTTAAATGTGCAATATTAATATTGGAGAAAACCGTTTAGGCTGAACAATTTGGTAGACTGGCAGCTAGCCGTATATAGTAGGCAAGGATGTAAAAATTCGAGTATACCTTTCAGTCGTTTTTTGTTCTGTGTTGGCGTACTTCTCGTCTTGACATTCGCGTACGCCGAGGAATACGCAAAGCATGACATTTAAGTTGGGGAAACTCCGGGTGAGAGGACGTGTGTTTGACTCCATTTTACACAGACCGTCCGTCAGTGGGAATCCAGTCAATAGCTGTTCTTTTTTTGATGTCTTCATGCTGATGCAAACTTTGTGAGTCTCGGATTTCTTGCTCTTAGAAGTGCTCTGCAACATCTTTTTGGGATTCGAAGTATCGGAAAGTAGTCCAGTACCGCTTTTTCTAATAAATAATATGTGTTCAGTGATCTTGAACTAGATACGTGAGCATTACTGGGCGCTATTTATAATTCAAGTTGTATTATTCATTGAAGATACACTAATTTTCTCATTTCATGGGGCAAAAATAATGAAGTCTAGAAACTTCTTACAAATAGGCAGATGAGAGATTTAAATCAATGCCAGTACGACTAATGAAAATATTATTGGACATAAAAGCAACATAAAAAGCTGGTTTTGGCCCAGTTATTTTATTTATAAAGTCATCGTATATTCCTTTTGCATAATTAAATCTAATAATTTAATAACATTTTCCATTATCAAACTGCGTTTTTTAGCCGATAAAATAAATCGGAACTACTTAATATCGCTTTCCTTCTTAAAAATGTTAAGTAAACATATACATTTTAAAGATGATATTATCTTTGTTGAACTCCGTAGTATCAAAAGAGTTATTTTTAGATGTGGTGATGGAAGTTCAAGAGAGGATTACTCCATTCGTATTAATAATCTCAAACATAGTTGTGTTGTTTCTTGGTGAAGGAAAAATTAAATACATAATCTGAAACTTTACGCAAAAAAGAGTAGATTCGTTAAAATATTTCTTGAACCGTATTCCTTGAACCGTAAAGGCATTACGCTCTGAGGAAGATCGCAGAATGGCGACCGAAACGTCGGCACCTTTGCTATGGACGCGGCGTCACCCGGACAGCCAATTAAGTTCTGACTCCGGCCGCGGAATCCAACGCTCTCATTTCTTGAACCGTTCTCCTGATTCTACCAAAGACCAAATTAACACTCGTAAATATTACTTGATACTATTTCAAACAAAAACAACCTGAATAGTTCATAATATTTGTAGAATATACATTCACAAATGTAATGAAATAATTCATCATTCATCGCCCGAGGGAGACATTTACAACTTAACATTGCATTCCAATTGTCAGCTCGATCTTTCTAAAATCGATTGTAATGCCGAACGTTGAATTCTTTGTTCGTGAGAGAAATAACCTTAAAGGGACCACTCCCCACCATAGCGCATTTAGATCTCCGTTTCCCCCGACTCCACTCCACTGCTTGCCTCCATAACCGTCCTTTCGCAGTGTGCTTTCGCAACCTCCCTTTCTGCCGCCCTGGCTTTCGATGCGATTGCACGCCCTCCGCCCTTCGTCCCAGCGGGCGCGTTCGGCGGCCCTGCCGCCCTTCCGTCCCCGCCCAAGGCCTCCCAACGGCGCCCCATGTTCTTCCTGAGCTCGACTGCGGACCGTGAGGTCGCTGATGCAACTCTGTGGTCACGGCGTGGTCACGCTGTGGTCCATCACTAGAAGATATACCGGGAGAGGTGGCTCAGGGCATCGACTGATGCTTTGTGGTCACGACATGATCACGCTGTGGTCCATCACTAGAAGATGTACTGGGAGAGATGGCTTAGGGCATCAACTGATGCTTTGTGGTCACGGCGTGGTCACGCTGTGGTCCATCACTAGATGTACTGGGAGAGATGGCTTAGGGCATCAACTGATGCTTTGTGGTCACGGCGTGGTCACGCTGTGGTCCATCACTAGAAGATGTACTGGGAGAGATGGCTTAGGGCATCAACTGATGCTTTGTGGTCACGGCGTGGTCACGCTGTGGTCCATCACTAGAAGATGTACTGGGAGAGATGGCTTAGGGCATCAACTGATGCCACTGCGGTTCATCTGTCCGGGAGGCCCAGGTTCGACTCCCGACGGTGGCAGCATTTTCGACACTGGATAGCTAGGTCAAATTCAGTTGCTCACTGGAGAATTCTAGGGGCCAGGTACTCGGTAGGTTTCCGTGGTTGTTGGGTCAACTCAAGGCTAATGCCGGACCAGGTACGTTCTTTCCTTCCTTTTTCTTGCCCTATCCCCACCCCTTCCTTACACCCACTTACATGCGCTGCACTACCACACATGCGGGGAGACCGGTAGGGATCTTAGAGCTTGTGCCGACTGAGGCGGTGTTCCGTTGGAGGGAAATACCTGGTTGGGGAAAACCCTATTAGCCGACTGTAAGTGGGCGACAGATCTCACCATCCAGCAGGGGAAGGTCACTGCTACCTCACGCAATAAAACGCACTACACTAACGGGACTAAAGACCTTAGCAGTTAATGCGCCCTTGATCACTAATAAATCAATCAACCAAGCTAGTAGAGATGGAGGTATAAGGAAGGCAAAGAATGATGTCGGCGATGGCTCCTGAGCACTGACCATAAATAAAATCAAATACGAAAAGGAACTCTCGAAAGAGTTGCAATTTATAATTCATTAGACCAAAAACATGAAACGTTTGGTGCGGTGCGTGTAGGTCAGCAGAAATTTCATTAGTATTGTAAGTGGAAGGAGTCACAGGATGGTTAAGGTGACTAGCAAAATATTGATGTGGCGGGAGCCTGTTACAGTGAAGTTAACGTATAGGTTCGTTCCTGGGAGAATAGGGAAGCAAAAATATATTTGTTGATAACAATAGTTGGATGGTTTAGGCTTTAATGTTTCCAAACGACCCCCAATTAACGGATTGCATTATTTCTGGAACCTCAATTAGGCAACATAACCTACAAAACTGTCAAAACTGTATTGAATAAGCATTATATAGAAAAAAAGCATATAGTTACTTGTTATTGTTAATCTTCTTTTAATGAAAGCTCTTATGTTGATTTTGAAGATAGGTTAGAAGATCACTTTGCAGTATTTCCTTTTGGACACAAATAAATCTACAAATTTAATCCAATTTTACAGCTTTCTAACGGCTTCATGATTTAAAAGGTTTGGAAATAAATTATTGTATTAGCTTATTATATACCGTTTAACTTCTTATTACGTACAGATGCTTTCTTACAATTTCATGATTTGCTTATTTTTGCAGTAAAAAGTATGACTGATAATAAATTGTGCACTTGGTGCAACATTCATTTTCTACTAATAAAAATTTGCGTTTTAAGGTAGCATTTCACACTTGAATAGTTATCAAATACACAGTTTCCGTCGATTGTTGGCAAGTTTGCATCAGTAAGCGCACCATGTGTCTACGCTTGTGGAGGAGAGTAGGCGGGGAAGATGGGGTGATCGGAAAAATTGGCAGCGGATGGGCGGCGGTAGGCACGTTTAGACCGCCCCTTCGCATAAAAGCGCTCAGGACATGAGATCGTAGAATGGAACTCTTCGAGTGAATTTTACATGTGCTGAACGCCTTATTATTGGAGCAGCGGCTTCTGTAAGTGGGCTTTTGAATAGAAAGCACCTCTTTTCTCCTCCTTCAAAGACCGCAGCAAATGTTCAGTTGGTGGTGAAATAACTTTCATATGCGCCCCCAGAGAAATTTCGAAAACTAAATGCTTTTTCACGTTTCCTTTCTTAAAGAGTTCGAAAAGAAATTTGTTAGATGGAGAAGTTCTACACACTCTATGACAATATGCACATTATTTGTTGGGAACCGGTGATTTTCTTTGAACACACGTATACCAGAAGCACTTGCTCAAACCGTTTTTTTTGTTAGTATACATAATACATAATAGACTTTCTGATGATCACATAGCATAAATAAATTGCATCTTTTAAAAACAGGTTAGATTAAGAATAAGTATAAAAATACTTTTTACAATTGAAGGAAAGTTGATGGAATATTTAAATTAATTCTGAAAACGTTTGTATATTACTTACTTTTTGTATATTTTTTAATTTTTATCGCGTCATTTTAAACATAATATATGAAAGGAAAACATTTTAAGAAATCTATTCTACGTACTCAAGCATCTGTAGAACTCTCCAAAAAGAGGAACATAGGCAAATGAAATGCTATAAATTATTTATATTTATAAAATAAAATTAAGAGAACCTGGCAGTATTAGTATACCGCACTTTACAACATTTCTGTATCTGTTGTAAGGATCCATTTTTCACGGAAACTTAGGTCATTAATTTTTCCTGCGTTCCCAGCAAGAATTAGGTTTCTTTTCTTCTCAAGGAAGCGAAAGTTTGCGCAACTCTGCCGCGTAAGGCGCACCTCGGCAAAATAAGGTATAAACAGCTCGCGCAGACTCACCCTCGTAGATTCAGGTCGCTACGGAGGAGAATCGAGTGGCAGATGGTAGAAAGAGGTGAAAGGAGATGCGCTTAAGAGATGAAAGCAGCGTAACACGCCGACGTAGTTAGGAAAGTTGTCATAATGCATGATATCGCCTTGAAGTGGAAGCCAGAAAACCCTCACTACTTTTGCGGTTTGACTGATTATTTCGGATTTACGGATGTGTCAACTGATACTACTTTTGTAACTGTAGTGAATATTTTATGACGGGTGGTTAAAAGTAAAGAAAACTTATTTGTTGCATAAGTTGTCATAGAAGACAAAGTTTTGAAGTGCAAGCAATATTAAAGAATGATCTTTTCTGTAGCTTTAATGTGAAAACCATAACCTTCTAGAGAAAATATTCATTCAAAAAGATAATACGTAAAGAAGAGACTTGAAACCAAAATTCATGCAGTTTTCACGTATGCAGATAAAGGAAACGAATCATAAAAATATGTTGAAGGTGTTTACTTTACAATGATTTATTAGAAAATTAAATATTTAGAGAATGTTAAAAATCTCCAAAATGTCTAAATTTCAGAATTTTGCTTAATGTCTTACCTTAACTGCCTTTGTCCATGGGTTGGGAACGATTTAAACGAAATTGGACTTCGTCAGTAGTTTTGTAAATATAATAGCGATGCGCTTAGATGGATTGATTGTCAGTCTATTATCTATGGCCCATTGTGTCAATAACTCGGCGTTACGTTACTGATTATTGATTGCTATCAGACGTCTGTTGATCACGGTAACCACATCTGCGTCAGAATAATAATTCACCTTATTTACAACGTCAATATTGTTTACATAGTGCCAGAAAAGTGTTGGGAGAAATCCCGGCACCTTGAGGGACGAGGGTCTGAATATTACGAGGAAGACATACAGGGAAATGCCTAACTTGGAAGGATCTGTTAGAAAGGCAAGGTTGATAGTTATCTAATTTAGGTATAATTTTAATTATTATTTTCTTCATACGACAGGGTAACATTATAGACGGATGTAGGTGTTACATATGAACGTAAGACCTTGTCCAGCCTTGCTGGTCAATTAGTCGAAGGCACTCATTTTACCTCCATTACGTCCAGTTGCTTTGGTCTGGTCTAGTTCATGCAGATATACTCCCTTATAGTCCAAGGATCCTGTAATGGTGCAGATTGTGTGATTTTAGGAAGAATAATATTACAGCATCGGAGTTTGAATGTCCCGGGAGGAGGATCTTTCTTTGAGAATAGAAGTGAAGGTTGCGGAAAAGGTTTCGAGATCGTAAGTTCTATTTCCATTTGGCAGGATTATGGGGAATATTTAGTTCGTCGTCGTGTTTTTTTCTCCTGTCAGTTTCCAACGTTTCTGAGCGTGATTGATGGAGCGAGCTTTAGTCTCTCTGTAGTGTCCTTCGTCTATGTTTTGTTGTTCGTTCTTGTGTAGCTCGTCTTGAATCTAAGTAATTATAAAAGTGTGGAGCTGTCCTGCTGAATTTGTGCAAAATGGTTTTTGTATTCGTTGTTTGTATCGTATTAAGGATAGATGAGTTCGTTCAATTAAGAATTGGACACCGCAGTTGAAGTGCATTGCATGGGACATGATTATTCAAAGATTAAAATGGAGTGTGTCTTTATCTATTTTGGAAGTGGCGCTGAGGTTGGGAGGGTTTTCAGTTTTTTTAGAAATCAGGTGTTTGAAACGTTTCCAATTCACCGTTATTTCTCGTGATATGAGCTTGAAGTCATAGGAGAAGGAGTTTGGATAAAAATAAGGCAAATTTTTATTTTCTAATTCACAATTTAAATACAGAAGTGTGGTGTAATACATAGTGGTGGTTTTTAAATTTGAATGAATAGTATGTTCAAGGATATTAGGAATAGGTCGTTATCAGAGGAAAGTGGGTTGGTCCAGAGGTCACGGTTGGAGTTAAATGTTTTGGTCTCGAATGTATTCGGTAAGTCAGTGTTTATTTGTCGGCATCGCCGAGTAGTAGATTTTGCGTAAGGGTCTTCGGCTAAAATGCTATTGCCTCTGACAAGGGCTTTCAAGTCTGCGTGAGTTAAGGGAACATATTCGGACTTGTAAAGGATCGGTATAGGACAATGCGGAGTTGATATTTCGATTCGGGGATTTTCAAAATGGGAAATTTGATTCGAAGTTTGGTATGAGGAAAGTTTTTGTGGATGCTTGATGGTGTTCGTGGATTAAAGACAGTAGGTTTAAGTTGCTACAAGATCTCGAACACACGGACTACTTATGATTCACATGGCAAAAAATCCCGGGATAGGATATATCCCAAAGCGACTACAGTACCTGATTACGGCTGATAATATATAGCCTTTTTATATTGATGCTTATGCGTTTACTCGTTTGACTGTTGAGAGGTGATTGTTGAGATTTTCAAGTCGCTTAAATATTTCATTTTTACCTTTAACTTTCAGTGTGTTTTATTAAAGCTAAAAAGCACAAGGATTTAATAGAAAATATACTTTATAGGCAAATCCCTCTCCCAACTCTATGTTTATCTTGCGTTTTAAATCAGGGTACAATATTGTTTATATTGTAGCAATTATAGCTAAAATAATCCGAATTATTCAAAGGAAAATTTCAAAATCATAATATAATTGCCATGTTTTCAAACGAAGTTATTAAACTTGAAAAGCAATGTTTACATTGAAATTTAATTCGATATTAAAATGTAATAACCTTAATTTGATATTTCATTTAATGAACACTTAACAATTGATTTAGTGTGAAGGAAATTATCTGTGAATGTTAATCGAAGATACTGAATAGAACACAAACAAAATATAATAAAGAAATCGTAATTTTGGAAATGGAAAACAAAAAAAAATTGTGAGACGTTTCACATCTGAATTCAAGCCATCATTGCAAAAATAACTACAATAACGTTAAAGAGTAAATATATATTTATAAAATAAGAAATACGCTACGTAATACCTATTCCATTTTCATCTTTCTATTCTAAGTTTTGAAAATTAAATTAATGAAAAGAGATATAATACCTTGTGAATTTATAAGAAATTAACGAACTGATCGCAATGTGGCACAAATGCGTCACCATTCTTAATTATTGCTGGAGAGGGAGAAAGAATATGCGCAGAAACTCTGGCAGTGTCCCGATCGAAAGAAACGCTGCTCGGCTGGGAGAGTGGTCGTTAGGTTGGACGGGAGGTCTGCCGGTTGCAGGTATGGCCAGATGAGTGAGTATACACCGGATGGTTCATCATTTGAATGAACCATAAATTGCGAGAACGGTTTTTCATAAAGACAAGGATTGGCTGAGTAAATAATACTTCGGTTACGATAATAGAGGATACGAATGGTAGTTGGTTGTACGCATGCAACCTTTGTTGGGGACGAAATCAGGTCAGCTGGAGGAATGGTTGAGAAAATAATTGACAGTCTGGCGCAAGATATATCATGTGCACAAATAGTCAGCGTCATATACAAACGGCGGGGTCGACTTTGAAAATGTCGGTTGACCGCACGAGCGAAGGACCGGAACACACACACACTACGCTCCTCTCAGTTGAACCGGGCGGAGCGTGCCACCGCTGCCCAATCACGGGCCGACCGTCCCCACACACGTGGGAGGAGGATGGGGAAACCGAATGTGGGAACGAGAGGGGGTGAAGGGGCGGGTCGAGAGACGGGCGAGCGTTCGCAGGTCGATAAGTCTGGCGGCAGCGGCCGTATCAATAATGCATGGCAGCGGTCCTCAGGTTCATATGAAGCCCGGCAGACACATGCAGGCGGCGGCGGCGGCGGACGCATCGATCGCAGGCGGCGGGCCGGGCCGTCGGGAGGGGCGGGGCGGGGCGGGGCGGGGCGGGGCGGCGCGAGGAGAGACTTGGGCGCTGCGCATTGCAATACAGTGGCCGTCTCATTAGGGCAACACGTGTCCCGGGAGCGCCCATCCCCGCCCTCCCCTCCCCTTTCCCCGCCTCCGACGCCCCCGCGCCGCTCCGCCGCGCTCGACATGTGTAGCGCCCCGCGCTCATTACATATGTACGACCGCCTCCGCCTCCGCCCGCCCGCGCATTTCAACTTACGCAATAACACAGCTGCGTGGGGCGGCTGCGGTTGGCGGCGACCGCGACGGACGGGGGGGAGACAGCGGGGGTGGGGGTGGGGATGAAGGCGCCGGGCGGCGGTGGGGCACGCGGTTTGACGTTCTGATGATGCGTGATATCCTCCAGAAAGGTGTCAAGATGTGCGTGGAAATTAAACAGATGGCAGCTGTTGTGTCGATGATGTAGACTTCTGCGATATCGGAAGACATTTGATTGCGTTGTGCGATAAGTGGATTCATCCAACCCCCAGAGAAGTGTATTTCCCGGATATGAAGTGGGAAAGAAACGCAAGACAAAGCGAATTACTAACATTCAAGGAAATGTAAGCAGAATTTTTTTATGATGAAGATAATTAAATGAAAACACGGATGACATAATGAATTACTCAAATAAAACAGAAGTTGCATTTTTGAGAAGAATTTTCTGAGGAACTGTTATTTGACAGTTTGGAAGAACTGCGTTTTCCGCCCAGACAGTGCAAGATAGCTCTGAAGATGATCTCTACGTCACCGAAAACATCTTAAGTTTAAACATCATTGCAGACAACACCTTTCATTTATTTAATTATTAGGTGTCTACCTCACCAGCGATCTTAATAATGTTGAAAGATATGCCCAATCTGGAAGCAATAAATTACTCATATTTGCATTTTTATTAAGTTCCCTTTAAATCTACACTAGAGATACAGATAATGATCCCACAGAGATAAATGAAAATGCTGCAAAAGAAAACAACGGCGCCAGAACTATTAGTAAACTGCTCACACATGGGACGCAACGTGGTTTATTAGGATGCAGTCAAAGGTGTTCTGTGCTATATCTCCCTGACACTCGAGGCAAAAGAATTTCAGTTTACGGGCACAATTACACACATCAGCATATAAGAAGACACTGCGTGAGTCGGGGGAGTCAGATATCACGTTGCATGGACGTGTGTTTGATGTGAGTGAATTGATAGTTTGGGGTATTGGTTGGTGTTAATGGTACACGGAGACAGGTGCGACTGGGAATGTAGGTCTAAATGACGGTGAATAATAGTGACTGTAGGGGCGAGGAGAGGGTATAGAGGGGAGAGTGGTGAGAAATAGAGGAAGAAGTGCGGGCGGTGAGGAAAGGGCAAGGGGCCGATGGTTAAAGCGGTAAGGCGAGGACTGGAGAGATCATGACAGAGCGAGATCCGTGGAGTCGAGGGCGAAAGTAGTGGGGTGAGATCCTGAGCAAAGAGGCGACGGCGTGAACGGTGAGGCGACTAACTAACCAGTGAGTTGAAAGTGCGGAGACCGGTGAGAACGGGATAAGAGTGAGGAGGTAAATACGAGAACGGTGTGGCAAGAGTGGAGGGACGAGCACAGTGTCGCGAGAGCAGAAAAAAATGAGGTGAAAGCGAGGACGGTGTGGCGAGAGTAATGTAGCGAGGGTGAGAGCGGTGTGGCGAGAGAACGAGAACGATGTGATAAGACCAAGAGCGTTGGGGCGTGAGCGGTGTGGTAAATGCCCGAGCTGTGCGACGAGAGCGAAAGCTGTGCGATGAGAGCGAGACTGGCGAGTGGAGAGGGAGACTGGCGAGTGGAGAGGGAGACTGGCGAGTGGAGAGGGAGACTGGCGAGTGGAGAGGGAGACTGGCGAGTGGAGAGGGAGACTGGCGAGTGGAGAGGGAGACTGGCGAGTGGAGAGGGAGACTGGCGAGTGGAGAGGAAGACTGGCGAGTGGAGAGGGAGACTGGCGAGTGGAGAGGGAGACTGGCGAGTGGAGAGGAAGACTGGCGAGTGGAGAGGGAGACTGGCGAGTGGAGAGGAAGACTGGCGAGTGGAGAGGGAGACTGGCGAGTGGAGAGGGAGACTGGCGAGTGGAGAGGGAGACTGGCGAGTGGAGAGGGAGACTGGCGAGTGGAGAGGAAGACTGGCGAGTGGAGAGGGAGACTGGCGAGTGGAGAGGGAGACTGGCGAGTGGAGAGGAAGACTGGCGAGTGGAGAGGGAGACTGGCGAGTGGAGAGGAAGACTGGCGAGTGGAGAGGGAGACTGGCGAGTGGAGAGGGAGACTGGCGAGTGGAGAGGGAGACTGGCGAGTGGAGAGGGAGACTGGCGAGTGGAGAGGGAGACTGGCGAGTGGAGAGCGAGGCTGGCGAGTGGAGAGCGAGGCTGGCGAGTGGAGAGCGAGGCTGGCGAGTGGAGAGCGAGGCTGGCGAGTGGAGAGGGAGACTGGCGAGTGGAGAGCGAGACTGGCGAGTGGGGAGCGAGGCTGGCGAGTGGAGAGCGGAAGAGTTGCGGAGGTGAAGCGCCAGTGGGAGGGGCATCGGAAGCAACGAGGGCTGCGGCGCGGAGGCGGACTGTCAGCCACGGGGCGGGGGCGCTGGCAGCCGGCGGCGTCGCAGGGGCGCGTGACGATGTTGTCAGCTTGGGCGGATCGGGGGTTTACCCCGCGCAAACAGCGCCGCGTGCGCTGCGCCCACGCGAGATCCGGCGCCCGCGCGCCCAGGGCACGTCCTACTTTCCGACTCGGCATGTTGCGAAGCAGAGAGCACGCGAGATGCAAACCGCATGAGCTTGCGTATCCAGGTGGGGGGCGTGCCCCCTCCCCCCAAAAGCCTAAAAATTTCGTTTGTTGCCTTCTTTTATTTAGCAAAACTAATTTGAATATTTATATTGGAGTTATGTAATTATATTAAAAATAATATTGCATTGTATACGAATACACTACAAAATGAATGTTTAGTATTTAATAAAAATTTATGATGGCCCCCGCCAAAATTATCGGATAGATCCATCCCTCCAGTGTGTCCGGTAGATGTTCTTGGTTCTGTATTTTTAAGTATCTTACTTATGACATATTGTGTAAGGGTAAATTAGAATGATGAATACGCGAACTTTAGTTACGTTGAAAAGAAATTTAAAATCTACGTTGCATTTGGTTAAGCTATTCTTGTTTGAAAATACGATAAAAATAATGGAAGAAAATTATGTACATACAACTTTATTATATATAAATACGTAAATATGTAATCACGGAAATATTTATTAAAGTTGTAATTATCACATGCTATGAACGTTTGCTCTTTAATTACGTAAATTATTTTAAATGAAGCAAAATAATGACATTAATTTTCTAATTAGTATTTAGTTTTTTGTAACACAATACTTAATAGCTTATTTTATTACTTTACGTATACTTAAACACATATTTAATTTATGGGTTCCTGAATCTCAAATGAATGACTGGTAATATATTTTGGTAAAATTTAATTAGTTTTGATTGAGGGCATTTTCGTAAATCATTCATTAGCTTTTAGCTATAAACACAATTTTAAAATAAAATTACACTAAGAGAAGTTTCCCACAAAGATTTCTTGCTTCTTTAGATGGAGGAAGTTTTAACATATTTTTTCCAATCATCGAGCGCCAAATAATATTCCTCCTCTTACATTGCGTTAGATTTTTGTTCAGAAGTGGGAGACAACGCATTGAGTGTATAATGGGATGCAACTTGCACAGCTGGTTGAATGAACCAGTCAGTTTTTTTTTACCGGATATCATTTGTACACTCTTTTCTCAATTTCATTTCTTATTACGGATTTTGTCCTCGAAACCAACATACCCTCGAGTCGCAAAAGCTTCCTGTTTATTTGTCAGGACGCCGCGGTTTTTCTGTTAACTGGAAACACGTGGCGCACGGACACGCGCTCCGAAGAGCACGTTGACAAATGAAGACGCATCGGCGCAATGAGTCAGCGTGCTCGCGCCCAAAGCAGCCGCTGTGCCAAATAGAGCAGACACATTAAAATAGCGCATAGCTCGGCGTCAGGTTCTGGCTATTATTTGCATTTCTAAAGTACATTCAATCGGCAAATGTCCTAAATGTTAATAATCTCTATATGTTTTCAAACTGAAAGTATAAGAGGAACGTGTTCAAAATGATGAAAATGAATTAACGAATTTTATAACTGCTTTGTCATCAATATATCCTGTAGTATATGATTTATTTATTTATTTATTTAGTTATTCATTCATTAATTTACGTTCAAGTGTCCTAAAGATCTACGGTTGCTTCTAGTTGTTATTTGAAATATTAATAAGGAAGGAAAGTCGATTTTATGATTGATGCACACATTAAGTAGGGTATTTAATGGCTGCTACTACAATAAATCAATATCACTTGACCGTTCCATGAATAAATTTTGCTAGTAGTGTGTACATGACACAAAACAGTACAAATTGCAATATTTTTAATGTTGACAATATTTTCATATTATGTATGCGGTATAAATAAAACGAGAAATTGTAGGTCTTTGAAACAAAGCTAGCGTAATGTCGTGACTTTCTTAGTTTAATATTCCGGCGTCTGTATGCCTACAAGCTTACTAGACATCTTTTACTAAACATCTTTTCGAAAGTAGAAAAGTGAGCGGGAGTTGCTCTTTCGCTTCGCCCGTTTGGCTCTCGGCCAGCGCCGCGACGGCGCGTCTGCGCAATCGGGTAATTGGGGCCTAATTTCGCGATGGCGCGCGCTCCTGGCGGGCAGGCGGTGCGACGATAGGAAGGGCGCGAAGGGCAGTGGGGCTCGGTACTTGTGTATTGTTGTGGAGAATTGAGTCCGGTATTCACTGAATATCACACAGATGTAGACTTGAACATTGCTTTGTATAATTAACTTTATTTTTGTAGTTCCTTGCCTATCCGTAAAACCTGGCAATATGTCTTCTCATAAAATTCCATAAATTAGATGTGTTGTGTATTGTAAAAACGATACTTTTTAAATTTTGGATCGCATTATGTAGTACGTTATGTATACTCAAGTCTAATATATGTAAATCAAGTCTAACACCAACGGATATTAAACATTCTTTACGACGAGTTTTTAGTGGTAATAGCCTAAAAAGCAATATTTGTGCAGGAGGAAGCCAACACAACAGGACTTATAGGTCGTCAGCAGATCTCGTATATAAGAAAAAAAAGTAACACTGGTAGCTGCCGAATGTAACGTTCACTGCCCTTACAGGACTAACAACCTCATTAAGTGACTTGCCCAGAATCAATAAATACTCGGGCAAGCGTTTAGAAGAGTATTTTGTTCCAATTTCATCCCGTAGAAAGGTTTTTGATTTGTATGCTTCGTGCCACACTGGGACGTATTTTTGGGGCCTGCGCCCTCCCGCATTCCATCCACGTTGTAGAGTGCAGTCAATCAGTGTCACTCAAGCTGCGTATTCGCGGCTGTCATCGCCCTCTCATCCTGCGCACCCGGAACCGCGAGACATGGCAGCAGGGCGAGTTTATTTCGTATTATCATTTCCCTCTTCGCACAGCGTCACATTGAAAAAAGCTCACCGTGCACGATCAGCAATTAGGTAAACATGAAATTCGGGAAAATGTTCATTGGAGTTATCTTTCGGTTGAGTGACAACGCACGTATTCGCTTAAATGTTGTTTTAATATAACTGGTTTCATGCACATTTGTAAAAACCAGAAACATGAACTTCCATAAACCTAAACAATATTATTTTATTCCCGTTTTAGTGTATTATTTATTAAAAACTGTAAAACTTGTCACATGACACAATTTGGCTGGGCCAAACCATTTAAGTCATTGCAAAGTCTACATCTTACAATCTATCCCCTCGATTCCTGATTTTTTTTCTTTTTTCAAATTTTGTTGCATCTTTGCAACACGTCTCCAAGACCTCCTTAGGCATTAAGTGGATGTTGAGTACTATTTCATTAACCCATTTTGTATTTTTGTGTCGTCACGCCGCCGTCAGTTAGTGCCATTTTCCCCTCGGCTACGGGCTCGGCACCATTCTCAACTAAGGTTCTCAGTCGTCACCCATCCAGGAATCCATGGTGTCTCGAATTGCTTATCTTCGGTGACTTCACGGAGCACAGTTAAGTAACTCTGCCAACAACGGGGGAAACCGAAAGAATGCAGGGAGTTAGAAATTACTATAGCTTATAAAATATACATGAAATACGTGAAAATATTTACGGAAGTTAAAGGTTGATGTTGTAAAATCGCAAATTTTGACAGGTAACTGTCTTTTAATGAAATGTATTTATTGTTTGTTAATCATGAATTAAAGATCGCTATACTTTCCATACACAAATCCGGTTTATAATTTCACTGATTCTAGAAATTGCTTATGCTATGTCATGGCCTGATGAAGGGGACTAATCATCTAATCTCCACGCAACTTTGCCAAATATCTACCTCAAGATCTGACTATCTTTAATAATTAAAACAACAACTTTGTCATGAATTTGTGTGTTATTTTACATTCAAGTCTGTCTTCGAACTTGATGGCAATCGGGCTGTAATAGATATTTTGTCTCGTAGTATGATTTATTTTATTACTTCGTTATTTACATGCTACTATCACCTGCTCTTCTCTCTCATTGAAAGGAGAATTGCCCAACATGTGAGCAAATCTTTCAGCAATGATCCATATTCAAGCATAAAAATTAGGGCGGCGAGGTATTAGATACGTAGCTATCGAAATAAACACATCAGTTATGACGATCAAGAGCTGAATAAGATTTTGTGTATTTTAGAATGATGTGTTAACAAAAACTAGTAATTGCAGAAATGGTATGTGATCACACTTGTGTTCATTGTTGTTTTCGTCCAATACCTAACCCAGCAATTATCGTATTTTTTCACTTTCATTGCAATGCAGTGCTTCAGTTTTTGTAATGAGAGTTGAAATGCCACAAAGTTAGGTGATGTTCATTTTTTGCTGTTAAAAATATTAATTGCTCCGGTGCGGAATTCTGTGTTAGGCTGTAAGGAAGGGGTAAGATGATGAAGTTAGCGTTTTGCATAATGGACATTTCCTTTAATTTTGCTTTCTGTTGATCTAATGGCATATTTGTAGTACTGGAAATTGTCGGTTTATGAATCTACAGATTCGTAATAAGAATCTATAAGGAGAAAATATTGTAATTAGATACATTACTTGGATACTATTATTATGTAGGACTGTATGCGATTATTGCAACATTTCGTAAACCATTTTTCTCAAAGGCGAATAAAGGATGACTCTGAAGTAAACAACAATTGGCACGAACATCATCACGCCTCTGAATAGAGTAATCAATCATCTAGAACTCAAATGTAAAGATATTTAATGACTTCCTACGGTAATACTCACGACCCGAGTTTCATATGAGGTACATAAGCGGTGAAATATCGTTTCTACAAGAAGGGTGACGACGACAAATGAAAGGTACAAATTGCAACAAGACTATTTGCTTGCGGAGAACTATTTGCGAGCTCTCTCCGAAGCCGTGAAAAATACTTCTGAGGAGGAAAAAAGGGCCTGAGCTGCACGTCTGCCCAAAGAAGAAAAACGGCAGTCGTGGCAAACAGGAAAGTAAATCAAAGCAGCTTAATCTGCTTGTTGGCGACGCGGTGGCTCTGCAAGAAAGCCCGAGATGCGCGTCCAATCGCAATGCGAGCACAGTGTGCGTTGTGAAGGATCTGCGAATGCGCCGTAGCACCATGTTCTATTAGCTATTTCAATCAATGATCGAGATGATTGTCCAATCGCAATGCGAGCACAGTGGGCGTTGTGAAGGATCTGCTAATGCGCCGTAGCATCATTTTCTATTAACTCTTACAATCAATGATCGAGATGTGTGTTCAATTGCAATGCGAGCACAGTGTGTGTTGTGAAGGATCTGCGAATGAGCCGCAACACCATTTTCTATTAACTATTTCAATGATCGAGATGTGCGTCTAATTGCAATGTGAGCTCTGTGTGTGATGTGAAGGAACTGTAGCGCCATTTTCTTTTAACTATTAAATCAGTGATTGTGTTGTACATCCAATCTCAATGTGAGCACAGTGTGCGTTCTATAGGAACTGCGTATTCACCGAAGCCCCATTTTATACAGACTATTTAAATGAAATGATTATGAAAATGATCGTGTATTAATATGTTTATATATTATAAGTGAAGTTTTTTAGCATCAACAGATCTACCATCGGTAAGCTACAAATTCGATTAGTCCATTCTTCAGTAAAACCTCACGAATAACTAATATTTTTTATTCAATATGATGAACGACCTCAATGAACGATTGGGACGTATTTGGTTCATTGATGTCTTGGGTGAGTTTTCGACTCGAGTGAAGTGAGAATCTGTTTTTAAGAATTTAGCAGCATGTTTTCATTTTTTCTCAGAAGTTACAATTAGCTCAATGGTATTGACAACGCAATTGCATAAAAAGTAATTGTACTATTATGCTTATATTAATTTGATAAATATTGTATATGAAAACCAGTATATTGTCTATTTAGTTACTTTTCAAGGTATTAATATATAAAGATAAACGTACACAATTAGAAGCAACTTGTGGAAATAGGTTGCACAATAAATACTAGACGTAGATAGGGTCTGTCTTCTTAAACATTTTCGTACTATGAAAAATCAGATACTTGTGTCAGCACATCTTAAAAAATTATTTTGACCTCACGGCTGACTGCAAAAAAAAACCTCTATCAGAAGCTATTGTTTAAAAAATGACATCCAACAATTTCAATACAAATTGAATATATAATCAAAAACGAATACTTACGACTTTTGTTGTTGTTTTTCGCATATCGGTCGCGCATAGTGTGAAAATTTTCCATCCTTTCCAAATTTTCGTCGCTGGGATCAAGCCAGTCCATAAAGAATTTCAATTAATCCTTTTGTCGAAACCGTTGAATGGCTACTGAAACTCGATTGATCCAGTATATTAAAGAAGAAACGATCGAAAACAAACGATAATTCGAAGCATTCAGGATATTATTGGTAAAACTATTAAACGGCGAACTCGGGTAAAGAGCAACCATTGATCAAGATAAATTCTCGCCAGCAGTTCACTTCGTTCGCAATCACGCTCCAATTTCATATTTATGATCCCAGAGCGCGCTGTTTCCCACCGTGGGCTATGGTCGCACTGCCATAAATTGCTTCGCACGACTCAGCGTTTGTAGGTCCCACCTATAAATTGTGTAGAAATAATATTTTAGGGTTCCGAAACACCCATCTAATATTTTTCCCCTCCATTTTTGCGATTCTGAAATACAGCAACGGCGGAATAATAACAATTTTGTGCAAAACGAAACGCTATGCACGTAACGGCACACAACCGCAACAAGCCGTGCTTACAAAAAAAGAGGTATTGCGGGGTTGTACCGGTAGTAAGTGAAATGCTTAAGCCAATAACCCTAATGCCATATTAAAGAGACATGGCGCTCTATACCTGATAGCGGATGTGAGCTAAATTAATCTACCCTTCCCGACCTCACTTGATTGCATTGTGGGGCGTGACCTCATTCCAGGCTACCTGATTTCCATTGTAGCACGTGAATAATGGTTTCATGTTATCTGTTGTGAAAGTGGCGTCATCTCCGCTTTGTCAGGTATTATAATTACCTCAGAGTATTACTGTCAGCCGAATTATATTATTGAATTTTAATACGAGATTATATACTAAAATTTTTAATTTTTTTGGTTTTGGTTATGTGTTGCTTACGCACGAAACGAAGTAAGAAAAATTATGAAGTTCATTAATTTTTCATTAATTTATTATGAGTTATCTTAATTAACACTCGCAAGGGATGTAATTTGAGGTGAACTTTAAGATCCATTACGTATATTCTTCGATAAATCGCACCATTAAATTACTACCATGATGAACAACTAAAACCAGTAAAATGAGGATTTCCCCTGAAAATACTCAGTTAAAGAGTTACATTCCAATGATTGTTTTCAACACACATTTTAATGAAGATGTTTATAATTTTTTTGTGCTTTAGCTTGTTACTCTTAACTGTGTGCACGTTTGGGGGTCGAGTAAAAAAAAGGGTCCAGTAAACAGATGTACAAGTTCATTTTCAAACAAAAGATTCTCTGTTACTATTGATGGAAAGTTTAATTTTCAGTTTTACAGAAAAAAATAGAACGTTGCTTACATGCTAAAGAGTCCATTCTGTCCGTTCGCAAGAAATTGAAAATATTTTATGACAACACTGTGTATGATCGATGTAAATAATTCAAAACATTTTCTTTAACAAGGTATAAGTATTATTTTAGTACGCAAAGTAACAACTTATTGTTTTTCTTGAGGTCTCCTTTCTCGTTACATTTGACACAAAGATTTTCTGCACAAATTTCTCTCGGCTTTAACACCCACCGTAGTAATCCAGCAATCTAGAACTACATAGCTCCGACATCAGACAGGCTACTCAAGACAGCCGCTCCAAATTAAAAGCGTGTTTTTCAGATTCCGAAAACTGTCTCAAGCTTTTAATTCAATTTGCGTAATCTTGTTAGAACGGAGGGGCCGAACAAATTAAGAGCGGGCAGGGGGAGGGGGGGCAGTGAGCACCCGAAGAGGGGGGCGGGGGGGGCAAGGGCACGGTGCTCGAGCGCCCGGCTAATTTCATACAACATTAAGAACACACGCACTTAGCGTTGCCGACAGGCGTTGATTAAAGATGGCCGCCGCCGGGCGTACGTGAGAGGCGCGATATTAAAACAAAGCGGGGCAGGGGGTGCGGGGGAGGGGGCGGGGCGGCGGGGCGGGGTGCAGGGAGAGGGCGTTGTACGGGATCATTTATCACGGGTCCGCCGCCGCCACCGCCGCCGCCGGCTCGCTGCAATCTGCATGGGTCGATTCTCGCCGGAAACCACCCCTCCCCAGCCGTCTCTTTCGCCCCGCTGCCCTCGCCCCCGCCGCCCCGCATTTGGAAGTGAAATTGAGGCAGCTGCTTACGACGTCATCGCGCGACGCTGCTGCTGCCGCCCCGCTGCGGCGGCGGCGGCGGAGGACGAGTGGAGAGCGACGCGGCCGCGCTGGACGCGGGAGATCGCGCCGCTGGCGTCGCCGTTAGGGTGCGCCGCGCCTTTTGAAGAGCTTTCGCCGCAAGGGGCTCGTAAATCAAAAGTGTCTCTCGATGCCACGGGATTCAATTGGTCATCTTGAGCGACGGAAATGTTGTGCATTCACATTTGTTATTACTTTTTGATCCCGATTTGTGACGGTTATCTCTTGTAAGCAGACAGATTAGCCGGGAGGACTGGCAATATTTGAATGGATTAATCAAGTTCTCCAAATCTAATGTCGGGAAATGTCTTTAAGCTTATTGTTTACACAAATAGTAATGAAAATGGAAGTATATAAACGGAAAGTTTATTTTCCATTAATGAAGCTCTTAATATTAGTTATACTCTATACAAAATCGCAGTAGTCATTTAAAAAACATCTAATCTCTCCTCGTATATACTATTTCAATCAGACACGCAACCTTATAATGATGAACTGGGACAGTGATAAGATTGGGTAATAGACTCTTGAAAATAGTCTAATAATTAATTTTTTTCATAAAAAATGTTTATAATACACAATGGCATTTTTATAATTTGAATTTTAAGTATTTCGAATTCTGTTCTAGATTTTTTTCGTTTGAGAGGTCTTAGGTTTTTCTACAAAACTTGTGTTATTTTTGTTCCCAAATGTTAAAGTAAATTTGATTCTTATATTCGGGGATGGTTCGAGGCAATTTAATTTCCATAAATTTCTAATTGATGATTGACATTTCTAATTGATTTTGATGGTATAGGAATCAAGAAGAGGGATTTTTGCTTGCCAAATAGCTTCTAGTCTACCAAATAACTATACGCAGAACAAACAGTTCACGTACAAAGCAGAAAAATAGCTTTTTCCGGGACCCAAAGTGACTTGTGAGTATATACTGAAGGAGCCAATAACTTATATTCCTTCGTTACCTCCAAGGCTACAGCACAAACGAAAAGATTGAAACAAAAAGAGAAACAAGAATCTCCTTGTGGAAAAAGGAAAAAAAGAGGAATGCGGAACAAGGCGATTCAAGAACGGTAGAATAAATGGGTCTCTTTGAATAAACTGCAAAGAACAAATGCGCCATATTTGTGCAAGTCCATTTCTCGCCGAGAGGGCGTTTCGTGGAAGTGGGGCGAAGAGGGCGGGCGAAGCGGCTGTTTGCTGGCTTCGCGTCGGGGCTAGCGCGCTCCGGGCTCTTTCGGTGTTGGGTTCGAGCGGCTGCCTTGTGGCAGGCGCTTCACGTCGGCGATGCATTTTTCACACCGCGGATTCAGTCTGCGCCGAGCTTCTGCGACTCGCGCGTTGCCAGAATGGAAAGAGGAAGGAGCTTGCAGGTTGGACCTCCGGAGGAGATTAGTCGTGGTTCGGAGAAAGCTGAAGACGCATTATTGTTTTTTTTCTATTTGTCACGATTTTCTGCAATCATAATAAATCGTCTGTAATCGTTCTAAATAGCTTTGGCAATAGAAATGAATATAAAATTTACTTTCGCCCAAATGGTGCTGAAAAGAAGATTTTTCATTCCTTATCAAATCATTTATCTTTGAATTACATATCGTATTCAGGTTGTCAGTTTTAAAACTATGTTTTATTTAGAAGGTAATATTTAGCCACAAACGTTTTATATTTTTCTGTATTTTAAATAGTTCGTATCACGACGTAATTTACAGAATTGATGTAATAATGAAATGCTTTACCTAATCTATACGTGTACTTCTCTAATTGGTATGTCTTCGTATAACATCATTTAAGTGTTAGCTCTCTTAACAGCTTATTCAAATATTGTTATCCTTAGAATTGTATATTAAATTTCTAATTTATCACGTCATTAAAATAAGTAATAAGTAATATGTAATATGTAAGATACTATTCCTTTCTAATTGATAAATTGCTTCGACAATTTTGTACCTAAATCTTCTAAATTGAACTAAGGGCTTTTTCCATCAAATCCCACGTAGCGGTAAGAAAAACAATTAAACATAATACATCATATTCTTTGCTCTACCTTACTATGGTAATAAACTTCATTGTGCTCTCCCCGAACTACATAATAATAACCTTTTCTGTAATATTGCTGTATCTTTTCTTCGAAGATTTTAATCCCTCTGTTTTGTTACATAGGTTCTCTTAATCGAATAAAAAATAAAACCCCCATGGCATGAGTTTTTGATAATCCAAAGACCACCTAAGAACCTGTATATTTTACATATATCTTTGTCCATCGAGAGTTTCACGTGACAAAGTATTCTTCAATGCAAAGCATAACTTTCTTCGCTCTTACTAGAAGTCATGAACAAATTACAGACACGAAATTTATCACGTTCTTTATAACGTTATTTAAATCGGAGTATTACAATAAAATATGTAATAGATGTTAGTGCCAAATTTTGGGAGGAAACGGAATCCTGTTAATGACAAAGTCAAGTACATGAAGTATGTTGCTGCGCAATTTAATCGTATTTATCCACCACTAAGCGAACTTCGGGCGCCGCGCGACTGCTTCAAATTTGACGAGAGCCCTTTGAAAGACGTGGCGTGCGGTCATGGCGGTCGATAGACGAGATTGACACACCGCAATATTTCAGCATCTTTTTAAGCCTCCTATGAGTTAGTTGTCCGCGCGGAACGATACATATGGAAATTCAAGCGCTCACAACGAGCTGTCATATCATCTTTGCGATCGGGAACGGGAAGCGTACGATATATCATTCTGTCGATCAGTCTGTCAGCCGCGTTTCCATCAAAATATGCGCATCTTCCTTTATGTTCTATGCCTTCGGGATGTTGTAAACGAGAGGTTCTCATGCAGTGAGATCAGATACTACGTCCCCGGCAGTTTTGGTGAACCTACTTGTTGCGGATACAGCCGTATTTCTTGTCTTCTGCGTTTCGGTGACACTTTTATATCGTATTATATGTGTTGTTTTTTTGGAACAATAAATGTGACAATAAAGTAGAAATATAGACAAATATTAAGCTTTTCAGAAAAGACCACAGAAAATAAATGGGCCTTCAACTATCCTAGTGGTTTACGGCTTATTCTTCTGTTACTAAATTTGTATTCATATTTACTCTAGCAAACTGAACAGTAAAATATGTGATGATAATAATTTATACAAATTTGAAGCAAAAATGAGGTGAATAAAGATGAAGAGTAGTAACATACACAATCTTCTTATGTTTCAATATTGGATACTAAAAATTCCTCAGATGATGAGAAACATCTTCAAACGCATTTTACTCGAAATAGAATTGGGAACACCCAACCATTTTTGTAGTAAATAAATTAATTAATTGATGTGAACATAGAGCTTAGTCTAAAAGAAATATCACGTGAAACTAATACTGAATACTGGTAAAATATTTAAAGCAAACCACCCACACTCATGGTCTTCGCTGCTCAGCTCATATTATACCGAAAATTGGTGCGGCTGAGATCATGACCACACCAGCTAACTAGAACGTTACGAGACTAAGTTGATTGTTAAAAATTCTGTCATAATACAAACTCTGTTGAAAGATGTGAGCAAAATGGAAAATACAAAAAAACAAAAACAGTTCTATTGAACAAGAATGAAACCTACTGACACAGAAGAATTCCCCAAGATCCTACAGCGTGTGTGTGCAGCGAGTTCCCACCGCTGCAGCTGCTCCAGCGCGTTAAGAGCTCGAAGAGTCTCACCGGAGTCGTCGCCAGGGAGAGCTAGCGGCGTCATCTGGGGCAGAGGCGCCGTTCTGCGGGGCAAGGTGAGGCGGCGTGGGACGGAGTGGGGCGGGAAAGGTCGGGAAGGGCCGCGTGGGGCTGGCGCATGGCGTGGCGTGGCGTGGCGGGGCGTGGCGGGACGTGACGGGACGGGGTGGGGCGGGGCGGCGCGGGGCGGCGCGGGGCGGCGCGGGGCGGCGCGGGGCGGCGCGGGGCGGGGAGGGGTGGGGCGGGGGCGGGGCGGGAAGGGGCGGGGCGGGGCGGGGCGGGGCGGAGTGTGGCGGGATGTGGACGGGCGTGGCGAGGGGACGGGCGAGAAGGGACGGAGAATGAAGCGGGCGGGGCGCGGCGGGGCGGGCAGTTCGGGCGGAGGCATGAAAAATGCCAGCAGATTATCAATACTCCTCGAGGGATCTTTCGAAAGCGCTTCTGGGGGTGGAGAGGAGAGCAGGCGGTGGGGCGGCGCCGTTCTTGTCAAAGACTGCGCCACCTGGCGGCGGAATGACAAACTACTGTTCTCTGCGGAGCACCTGGGGAGTAGTTCTCCCCCTCCCCGCCCTCACCGCGCTTGCCGTCACCACTCCCGCCCTCGGCGGCCTGCTGGCGCTCAGACTGCAGTCGCCGTCAAAGCCGCTACCACAGTTCCCACCACAATCGCTACCCCTACCGCCATTACCAGCGTCTCCTCCACCGCCACCGCCTCTCCCACAGCTAACGCCGCCGACACTTCCCCGCCACCGTCACCACTAACTCTCCGTCCCATTCGCACCCTCATTCTGACTCAGGGCACCAACTGATGTCACTGCAGTGTCAATGTGCCTGCAGGTTCCACGTTTGAGCCCCGACGATGGCAGGATTTCCTACACCAGCTTGTCGGCTAGGTCGAATTCAGCGGCTATGCGGGTGAGGCTTCTACCTGACGGCTGCTCTGATCGTTAGGTTTCCGTGGTTTCTGATTACGTTCGAAGCGAATTGCAAAGTAGTACCCTAACAAACGAGCCACGGACCGAGCACGGCCTTTCCTTCATCTTAGAGCGCGTCCCAGCTTGTGCGGTGCCCCGCTGGTGGGAGGCACCTAGCCGCGGAAAATCCCGCTAGCCGACGGTAGGTCAGCGTCAGTTCCCGCCGTATAGCGGGGGAAGATCCCCGCCGCCACCCCAGGAAAAAGAACATACACTACACTCACTGGCGCTCGCAATCCCTAACAACCAAGATTCCCCGTCGCCGACTCGTCTGCCCTTGCGCCCGCCGGTTCCTACTCGCCCGCTGGCGTCGCCGCCCCTTCCTGCCACTCGCTCATCGCGGCTGCCTCCACCGCAAGGTCTGACACTTCCACGCCCTTCTCTGCCACGCCGCCCCCTCTTCCGCTGCCGCCATCCCCACTTCCCCCGCTCCCGCTATCCCCGCCCCCGTCCTCGTCCAAGCCCTCGGCCCTGCTCTCGTTCTCTCGCCTCCACCGCATCCTCCGCCGTCGTTTCTACCTCCACCGACCCCCGCCCCTCCTCCGCCCGCACCCCTCCGCCCCTCCCTCGCCTCCGCCGCCCCCTCCACAGCCTCTGCTACCGCTATATCTTCCGCCATCGCCCCTGCCTCCCCCACCGCCGCCGCCGCGGAGCGCGCTGTTTACGACCCAGCCGCCGCCGCCGCCGCCGCTCGGTAACAAACGCCGGTCGATGCGACGCGTTTAACACGGCCGTTTAATACACTTGGCCCCGGGCGGCGCGCGGCGAGAGGGCTGGGAGGCGGGGAGGTACCGAACGCGGGGAAGATGTGGTCCTGTGGTGGAGCGGTCTGCACGAGCTGTCGGTGGCGGAAAACATAGGACTTCCTGTTAATACCATTCACGCAGGTCGTGATGTAATATTTATTTCTGCTTCGCCTTTAGGGGTTTAATCTGCCACGTCCATGTGGTCACGTGTGCTTATTCAAATTTCATATTTTTATATGTATGCTAGAACTCTACTTTCCTTCCGGGTGGTATTTAGCACCTTATAGGCTTTACAGTTCTACGAAGTATTCTGTACAGCAAGTATACAATACAGTTCTACAAGATATATACTTTGTCTTTTTCATACGTACACCGTTCCACAATTTGCTGAGATCTACATTGATCCTTTTAGGGTCAATCCAACAGTATACTCGTAATACGTCTATGTATAAAGTCTCTCGTATAAAGTGTAAGGTTCTTTTTACCAATCATATCAGTTGTGGCTGTTTGAAGTCTTGGCTCCAGACCAGAAGTGAGCAGAATTTATTGCTGTTTTAAAAATCCTCCCTTTTGTGCTTTTGTCCTATGTTTAGGAAATTTTACTGTGTAGGCTTTAGCAACCTGTTTTTCTGTGTTCTTAAAAAGAGGCTTAATATTTCGGTTCCATATCGTTAATACTTTCTCTATTATTTTCTTTTAAAAAGTTGATATAGAATTTTTTATGCCATTCCGAAGCACTTAACTATTTTTTGCTTCTTTTTGATATTTTTTGAAGGATACTTTGGTGTTTCGATGTTTAATCTTCTCCGTCACTTACCTCGCACTCCTTGCAGACATCAGACATCAGTAGCCAATTTCCATTTCCGCTGTTCTATTTTCATTTGGTCATTGACTTTTGGTCCAGGCCTTGGGACGTTTCTCTACAACGTGAGTTGTCTGTTTTCAACTTTTACTTTCTCGCATACTACGTAAGATGTATAAAGATCTCGTACATTCTATGGTAAAATGCTGTTATTCTTAATTTCTTTAATTTACTTTTTTTAAATATCGGTTTAGAAATACGCAAGCCAAACATGGCATCACGAATGCAGAATGTTGGATAAACATCCAAATTTTCTTATATCTTTATGTTTTTCTGTATTCTGTAAAATCATCCATTCTTCAATATTCGATGCTCATGGTGGCTAAAATTATTCTCTAGTTTACTAGTCCTTTTGGCCGTAAAGACTGGAGACATGGTTTAATTTCATTAGCCTTGTATGCTATGATGTCGCAGAGCGAAAGGAATGGCTTTGACATCGCACTTTTTACGACTCTTCAAGGTTTTTGTCTGATCTTCGCCTCCCGGTAACATTCTTCAAATGGCCCAGGAAGGCGTAGCAATGGAGGTGAATATTAATTTCCTGACGTTGAGGGAGAGGGGTTAAAAGATGCACCCTTCGTCGTTTTTCATCCCTCCTGCTACTAATAGATCACTTGGCCTGCGAAGTAATGGCACAAGGGTCTGAAGGTGGTTAGTCGAAACAGCGTTCTTCCCTATGTAAAGGGTGATTTAACAACGTGTCTTTGTGAAGGGGGGTAACTCCCTTTAAGGCTGTTTGTATTTGCACGAGTCCCCAAAGGACGTATTGTAAATGGCCCCGTCTGGCGAAAAGAGTTCGGGTTTTGCCAGTAAATGTAGTGCAATTTGTGTGAAAGCATTATTCCTATATACATTTTACGCTTTATCTACCTTATGTCGGTGAGGCAAATGGTACAACATTCAACGAAATAATGGAAGACGTGTAGTTCAGGTTTACAAAGGTACAAAAGGGTCATAGTCTTAATAGTATTTTCTATAGTTGGTGATATTGGTGAAGAAACCAATATATCTAGAATATTTATATTATAAATGTATAGTATATGGCTGTTTCTTAGCAAATGTTTACATTATTTCATATTTTTCATACAGTGCGTATATATAGTTACAGTTATCCAATTTTGTTCTAGCATATTATAGTGTTTTCCTTTCAGTTTACCAGATAGCTTCAGCCTAATATTTGAGAAAAAGTTGAACACCACAAATAAAACTTAATGAGAAATGATGAAAGATGAACATGATGAAGATTATTAACAAAATAAAATAAGCAATGAAGAGATAATACCAATTATATATCAACGTTTTCCAATTTATAATAGTAGATGCGACTACTCGTAAATATTACTTCAGAGACCAATTGCACCCCATGCACCCCACTGCCCTAATTTTGTAACAGTCCAGCATGTGTTCGTCAGTCCCCTGAAATTCTCAGATATTACATTTCCCCCAGAAATGTTCGCATACATCTTTCAATACAAGCCAAGTTGCCTTCCCAGTATCTGTCAGCAACTGTTCAAAGGTAATATTATTCATCAAAACACTGATCTGAGGGGCAATGAAAATTCCTTCTTTAATTTTTGCAGTGCTAACCGCAGGACATTTAGATAGTAAAAATTAACAACTCCATTCCACAGAAACCATCTTCATCAGATAAGCTGCAAGAGAGGGAGAGAGAGAGAGAGAGAGAGAGAGAGAGAGAGGATTATCCCTTTGCAAATCTAACAACAAAGTAAAGGCCTTCTCTGCTTTTTCTCGTCCCAGTCTCCTGCCCTCCGATCTCCGTTAGTTTTCGTCTGAACACAAAACACATTCTAGGTTTTGTTGATTCTTAATATACCATAATTTATAATATATTGATATATTATATATAATATATCAATATATTATAAATTATTCAATAAATCAATATATGATATATAATATATAATATAATGAAGCAACTTAACTTTAAGAGTTACATTACGAACGGTTTCCTTTTCTCAAGATTCTACACAAGATGTATAAAGTTACAATGTTTCTTTGAGAGAGGTGTAAGAAATACACTTGTCAGGCTCTAATTGTCTTCGAGGTTAAATCACAGTTCATATTGTAGTGGTACTAAACATATCTGGTTATTTTGATACTAAATATATTTTTGGTATAGTTTTGTTCACCTGAAGTCGGCATTAACCTACTAGTGCATCGTCTTTCACTTCCCCGACCTCTTCCTTATCTTCGATGCATCGCTCGAAGGCGCCCAGCGTCGTAGCGCGTCGCCCTTACGCGTCGGCGTCGGCGACGGCGGCTCCGCGCGCGCGAATTAACCCTCGCTTGTTTCCGCGCGCGGATCAGGGCCGCCAACCTCGGCGGGACAATGCGGCATCGGCGGCGGCGAGGACGCGGGCGGCGTGGCGCCGCATGCTAATAAGCAGCACAATGCGTTCGCGGCGCGATATTCAATATCGCCACTGCCGACCGCCGTTGCCACCCCTCCCCACTCTACCCCCCCCCCCCCACCGTCGGAGACTGCTAATGAGCCACGCGGCGGCGCCTTTGTCTAGCGTCGCGCGTCCCGGGGAATCCCAGTTCCGCGTTCGCCCCTCCCCACCCGCTACGACCCGCCGCGACCCTCCGCGCCCCCCCTCTCCCCGCTGTTCTACGCCACGCTACGCTCCGCTTCCTGAGGGCGAGCCTGTGCCCAAGCTGCATGCTTCGCCCTCGCTATTAGAATCCTCGCCAGTACCACGCGGAATTCCACCTTCCGACATGCGGATGGGCCGGAGAGCGCGAGTGGGAAGTGAAATACTTGGAAGAAAGACGAGAAAAAATGCTAGGGGATGTTCAGTACAAAGCAGACAGGAAGATCACGTGACGAAGAGTAAAGGATTCTACAACAAAAGTAGTAGGTAGTGGACGGAGAGAGGAGGGATTCAGAGAAAGCGTATTGTGTTGGAACGAACCGGAAATTTTAGTAAAAAAACAAGAGATAAAAATCACGTGGTGCCGTTTAGATTTAGATTTATTCAGTCAATAAAACAGTAAAAGCTGTGTGTGACGTAGAGGGAAAAGATTATCTGCGCACGTTTTCTTGAGTTCCAGAATCCCTTCCGTCATTTTAACTATAAATAGAAAGTTTAACATAAATAAATAAAAATAAATTTTAAAAATCGCAAGATTAGTAATATTTGAAAAATAGTCATTTTCGTTTCTGACTTATAAGAAACTTATTTCTATCGGTACTCGAATTGCAAGTATGATTTTTCTACATTGCTAACAAAATAGCAACTCGCCCTTACCTCTACTCTTACATTACAAGCAAAAGGAAAGTTCAATAAAACGTGCGCGTAGTGAAGATTCATATACGTCCAGAAGCAAAACAGGAGCCATCTCTGCATTTGCTCAATCGATCAGGGAAAGTGGACAAAAACCTGATCGAGATGGGGGTCATTGAGCCGAAAGCTGAAGTACATTATTTGTTACAAACACATTAAATCTTTAAAAATATACAATACAAATGTAAAGTATTCATTATATATCATTGTTTTGTTAAAATAAACATTATTATTTAATTTTTTGATAATCAGTATAGTCTGTAATTGTATAGAAACAGTTATGCAGCAGCAAATATTTTTACTTTTAACTTAAATTGTGAACCCACTTCAATTGTTTAAAGTCATGTGGTAATGCGTTGTAAAGTAACGTACATGTATTATATGTGGATTTTTGATAGTGAGCTATTGATACTGACACTTGATGAACTGGGGAAGTGGCATGGTCTCCGCGACTTCCCAGACGGTCACAATGCCGGGGAGCCTCTTGTCAGGGTCCCAAAATATTCGACCATTCACCGCAGACAGCGGTTCCTGGTGGAATCCAGATCCACCCCACACGTCACACCAAAGTCATTATTGAACTCTTCATCGATCTGTCTTTAATTGACACGGCAGGTTTTGAATACTTCACGGAACTTCGTTTTGGGAATATTGATCATTGCTTTATGGTATTGTAAAGCAACACGTCTGGGTATCAAAATTAGAACAAGTGGGTGCCTAATCGCGACCCACGCACCTGGCGACACGACTTTTTCGGTTCATTCCCGAATAGCACAATCACCCTGCGTACAAACGCGATCTTTCTCTCGACAGTCGTGTCCCGACTCTCTACCCTGCTTTCTGTTTTTAAGTGGCTGTTCTCCCTACCCTTTCGATTACGCGCTGTGAATGGACTAATCAATTGCGCATTCAAATTTTCTTGGCTAAATATTGCAGGAGTCTCGAATGTTCTAGGGTGGAATTTTTTCTCGTGTCCTCCCTGTCACTGCGAAAATGCTGATGCAAGCCTCTGGAGTCGAGTACTGAGTACGACACACGTGGGCGTATTTGTTTATCCAAGTCAAATTCTCCATCGCTGTCGGGGATTTTCCATTTACCCGTCCGGCGCGTCGCACATGGTCGAGGGGGTGAGAAGTGAGAGCGGAAGTAGGCTCGGCCATCGGCACGTGAACAGAGGGAGCGGCGGCTGCAGCGACGGGCACGCGTCTCGAATGCTCCTTTGGGACGGAGGGGGGGCGGGGGCGGGGGAAAGGGGCACCGGCTGTCCTCGGAACGACGCGCTCCACACCCAAAGAACTACGCCTTTCGTAATGTCACGTAACGGTGAGGTAAATTTAGCAACAATTTTATATTAAATAATCCCGCAATATTTGTGCCGCTACAGTATATACAAACATAATTATTACAATTTTAACAAGAATAAATATGTTAAACTTAATTATAGTTTCACCACATGTTATGTTTAATCTAACTAAAGTATTAATACATTATTTAAGTATCTGCTGTCTAGTTTTGAGTTACTAAGAATTTTACTTTGGCAGACCTGTCTTTGGAACTGAGTAATAATTTTAGGGTTCCTTCCATTTTCGGATGTTTTCTTATTCTATCAGTAGCATTTCATTCAAGAATAAGGTGAGAGGAGGAAGACGGCTGTACCACACTTTGGGTTCTGGATAAGATATCTTCAATAGATGGCAGAAATTGGGATTGAAAATACGTATCCTTAGTGTTATAATTTAAACCGAACTTTAAGCACGTTTTGCATGCCCTTAAAGAACTGCTTTTGCTAGTGGCTTTTTAAAAACACCTTTTATTTGAATTCTAGGAACTCTAAACAAATGATGATCCAAGTGGATACTTTGAGAAAGGTGCATTGAGTACTTTTTATTACAAAAAGCTTTCTATACTATATTCATATGCGAAATCGGATATGTTTAATTTATAAATGAAATTCCGTGAAGAGTCGTTATTTATTCATACACTTCACATTAAAATACCTTAATTCTATGGTGTGTGTTATTTAATTCCTTAACAAATAGTACTGTAGAGACAGATCTCGAAAAGTTGTCGCTTTAAAAATGATGAATGTTAATTCTCGAAATTGACTCAAAGTCGTGAAGAGGTATTCTAGTTACAAAGCATACAAAAGAAACAAACGACACAAAAACCGAGAGATGAAGCTTGTACGTTTCATTTTTTTGTATAGTTCTTAATACACATATTGTCCATAACTACGTTAGTCCGATACTTTCTTTAAAGTCTTCTTTTCAATTATTAATAACAAAATTATATAATTGATTAATCATTGGGTAAGATTTTAAAGTTAATACATTTCAAGTATAATTTATGAGAAAAAACGGGATATAAAATGGTGTTTGAATTGGGATTCGTCATGGAAATGTTGGCAATGTAAAAATTATACGTAATTTGATTCTTTCACAAAAAGTGTTTCTTGCAGACTGCGGATCAGGAAAGAGTGTGTTTGAGAATCAAAACCTGGGCTCTTGATTCGCACGCAGTTGATTTTACACGAAGACCGATTGCAAAAATAGTGACAAATTTTGTGTTGTTATTTTAGTTAAAAGTAATACCCATGAACTTTTTCCAAATGACATTTAAAGTTTTACTAGTTTTAATGAAAATTTGAAGAACATTTTCCCCTACATTTTTCGAGAAACCACTCAAACATAGGTACTTGTTAGAGTGTGCAGTAAAAACTGTATTTCTTTTCTTTCTCCAGCCATGTCTAATTATTTGATCAACAGCATGTATGTTTATCTATTTCTTTATTTCTCAAATCAAGTCTGAGAATCAAATGCCAAGCAACCACTGCATACTTACAGTGTAAAAATCATAGTAACGATGAAATTCTACCGCTCCCGTGTTCCATATTCTTCCGCGCAGCTATCTGTGCAATTTAATACGCTCGCCAGTTGTCGGGAATTCGGCGCCAGAACATGAAACGGGGCCGGCGGTTGAGGCGGAGCAGCCGCGCGGAAAGTGGCGGCGGGCGCCTCCGTTCCGCGGACCAATACCGCCGCAATAGCGTGTCAGGGCGCGTGTTAACACGGCCAAACGACGGCCAATCGACACGCGGCGGGCGCCAGCGCGCGCGGGCGGGTATCAGGCTTCTCGCGCCGGCCGCCGCCGCCGCCGCCGCCACCGCGCCAATTACACACGCCGGCGGAATCGGCGAAATTAGTATCTCGATAGGGCAGCGATGCCGTTGTCGGCCGCACGTCGGATTGCGTTGCCATGGCGATAATCCGGCGCGAGCCCCGGCGGCGCGCGCTGCATCGGGAGGCGCTCGCGGTCTGCCCACGCCCCCGCACCCCACCCCCACCCCCGCCCCAGCCCACGCCCTCGCCTCGCGCCTCGCAGGCCCTTGCTTACTCCTCGCGGCCTGCCGCCTCCGACAGTGCTCACGGCCACGCTGTTGCCTCCGCTCTTTGCAACGACCTTGCCACTTGCGCTTCCTGGTGGTTCAGGGTGCGAATATCAATCGATGTCACTACAGTGCTACTGACCGGGAGGTCCTAGGTGGCAAGATTTTCGAAACTAGGTACGTAGCTACGGCGAATTAAGCCGCGGTTTGAAGAAGAATTTTGGCTGCTGGCTGCTCTAATTGGTAGTTTTGCGTTGTTTTTCTCATGAATTACGAGGCGAACGCCGGAGCAGTACCCAAACAAACGGGCCTAGAACCACACGCAAATTTTCTTTCCCTTTCCTTGTCCTATCGTTACCCCTCACTTACACACACACACACACACACACACACGCACTTATATTCACTACAGTAACGCACGGCGTAGAGGTTGTTCCGCATGGCGATGCCCTACTGGTGGAAGATACTTGGTTACGGGGAAAATCCCGCTAGCCGACGGTCGATCGGCGCCGGATGTCACCATAATGCGCGGGAAGATCACCACAGCCTCTCGAGAAAAAAGTGCACTTCACTTACGGGACGAATGACTTTAGCCGTTGACGCACCCGCTATCACTAGCAATCGACCATCTTACTCTTTCTCCCGCGTTTGCCTTTCGTTGTTGCTTGAGCTCTGGCTCCCGCCCTCGCCCCCGCTCTTGCCTCTGCTCTTTCGTCCCCTATTGCCTGTTCTCTGGCGTTCGCTGTTGACCTGCCCTTGTCGTCGCCCTTGCACTGCTTTTTCTTCAGCCGCTCCCGCCCCTCTTTCCGCTATTATTGCTTCTGCTCTCGCTCCCACACTTTTCCCCGGTCATGACTCAACGTTTCTCGCCTCTCGTGCTTCTGCTCCTCCTACCTTCTCTGCCTTTTCTCTTGTCGTCAGTCTTGACTTGCCCTTGCATCTGCTCTTGCCCCAGCTTTTGTTCTCACTCCTCCTCTCGCCTTTTCTTTCATTATCGCTTCCGCTTTCGCACGTGCCTCCTTGTCTTGATTCAACTCTTGGCCCCGCTCTGCTCTTCTTGTGTTTCAGCTGCATGTTCCTACTAGAGGAATCTTTCAACCTTCACGTCCTGTCTAAGAGTGTTACCTCTGTATTGTTCTTCTTTCACATTTCTCATTATTTTTAGAGTTGCAAAAATGCAATATTTTTTCAAGAAATTTGTGCAGAAAAAAACAAACAATTGCTCTGATTCTCGGCTCGATTAATGCACTTTTAGATTCAACATCAACTATCGTCCTACCTGCACTAGCTGTTTTGAGGGAATATTAACGTAATGTTTATCACTTATTTTCATACTCTACTCAATGTAGCAAATCGTATACAAATATCTCAACTGACGAAGAAATTTATCATAAATATATCAGTTTGTCGTGATCAACATTTGTCTTGATCATCATATCATTTTGTCTTGAAAAATTAATTCCTCCGTAATGGTGGCTGGTTGCCCAATACCGCATCTGTCTTCCTCTATAAAAAGGCCAATGGCTGTATTATTACATTTTGTGAAGACCTGGGTTTGCGACTAACGACACGACCATTTTTTTGTTATTAATGTTTAGTAATATATGGTGTTTAGATCAGTGTGTTATTGAATATTGTTTAAAGTGAAATTATGGTCTTTGGCATCAACACAATCGACCACAACCACCACACTTTCACCTTCAACAATTATGACACATACTAAGAATATATTGAATTACACTATTGTGTAATTTTACTATTATACTTTTTTGTATTCTTTAGTAAAACAATGCAGTTGTACGACATGTTTCCATTTTAGTGACCGCTGCAGGTTCTAATAGAAAGTAACCAGACCTCTTAACGCTCCTTGCAATTCTTCAGAATTTTAATTATGTTGAAATAATTAGTTCAAGATTTTCTAGTATACTAGTACGGTGAGCACAAATGCTGCTTATAAGGTGGACATATTAACATTTCGAAAGCATTGCAAAATAATTATTTGTTAATGTAAAATTATCTAATTTTAATGATGTTATAACAAAGATATATTTATATGACTAATGTTATTAAAATAACTTTTACTTGTATTTGTTTTTATTTTCTTGAAAAATCTGACACCTGTGGAAATAAATACACGCATTTGTCTCTCGATTTTTGCGCTGAGAATGAACTCAGTGACAGACACGTTCATTTCGATATATCCAATTTGAAGGACGTCGCCCTTGGGAGCCGCTGTAGTTATTTGTAATGTGGGGTTGACATTTTTTGGTGTTGGAGAATATTTGACAGTTACTCTCTGACAATTCACAAAGGCTGTCAATTAAAAAAAATATCTGCAAGGTCCTAAATCCCATGCTTCAAACCCACCCACTAACGAAGGTATGACGTTGATATACCTTTTCAACACAAAAACTTTGGTTCACTCAATTCCGATGATGCGTAAAATTTGTATCCCCAGGCATTTTGAATGCTCTGCCATAAAAAAAATTATTAACTATGAGTGCTCCGACAGGAGCATTTATTTCCTTTTTTTACAATATTTGAAAGTAAGTCAGGATAATGTATTGTACAAAACTATTTTATATTACATATTAAAATATATTACAACTCTTTTCATTTAATTTTGGTTCTAAATACTGTTTACTGCTTTTTCTCAGGTGAGTGCCAAACGCAGTGAATTTGGGAGAACAAATATACACTAATAGCTAAGGTAAGATTTAAAAATTACCTAATAGATATTGCATGCTGTATGTAACAGTGATATGTAGTTAGACATTTAAAATTGATGGAAAGTGTGTTTTTTCTTGTGATATGCTTTGACGTCAAGTCTATTGTTATATAAGCGAGAAATAAAGATTTCATGTTTTCGTATAGCATTGCTGGTGCTAAATAGTTTTAGAACCCCATTTAAGTGGCCTGACCTTTGCAGAATACAAATGATGACAGTAGATTTCTTGCCTGACATTACATTTTGATATATATGCCCATTTTCTAGCTCTCAATAGGTAAAATTATTTTGTTCGATTTGCCCATCAATCATGCTGCGCAAGTAGTGCTGATGTTCACGTACATTGCAACGAAACCAGCGAGAAGAGGTGGGCGAGAAGAGGTGGGCGAAAAGAGGTGGGCGAGAAGAGGTGGGCGAGAGAGGGTGGGCGAGAGAGGGTGGGCGAGAGGGGGTGGGCGAGAGGGGGTGGGCGAGAGGGGGTGGGCGAGAGGAGTTGGGTAAGAAATAGAGAGAGAGATGGTGAGAGAGAGAGATGGTGAGAGAGAGAGGGAGAGGGAGGTAGGGAGGGAGAGAGGGAGGGAGAGAGGGAGGGAGGGAAGGAGGGAGGGAAGGAGGGAGGGAGAGGTCTAGATGGTGCGCTCGAAGGGTGGCGAGAGTTAGTCCGACGAGGTAGACGAGGATAGACGAGACGGTAGGCGGAGAGTATGGTAACTGCACTCAACGCGAGGGGGACCGACAGAAGGGCGTCCTTGGAGAAAAATGTGGTTACATTTTTATCAAGCACCGAGCTGCGGAACGTCGACGCCGCCCGCCCTCCCCTCCGCGGCTACGACGCTCCGCTCCACTCCCCTCCCCTCTCCCCTCCCCCACCGGCCCGCACCGGCGCGCGCCTGCCCTCCCTGCTGCACGACGTAAACACAAGATCGCGCTGATAGGCGCCGGCCGGGGAAACAAGGTTTGAGTAACAGCGGCGGCGACGACGATGGCAGCTGCGACGCGAGCAGCGAGACGGCGCTGGTGGCTGCGAGGAGAAGCAGCGAAGAGGATGTCCAATTTTGGAAGGAAAAATATAGTTGTAATCAAATGTATTCGCCGAGCTACCAAATATTTTTCGCTTGCCTAATTCTTTGTTTGATAGTTCTTACATTTTTAATTGCCTAATGATACTGTATCATCCTTAATATTAGAGAAATATATGCAATAAATCATTTAATTATAAACTTCGGATACAAATTCTGGAGAGTCAAATTCATTAGGGTCAAAATATAGTATATTGTGATCGTACTTAAACAACTGAAATAATTTATTGTGAGTCCTGAACTTTGCAATATTTTGTTAACTGTGATGTACAAATGGACATAAAATTCTATGCATAATTTTCTTTAATTTCTGTAGAAAACATTCTTATTTCTTGATGAATATCCTGTCATTTGTTTTCAATCTTGTCGATTACCTTTTGGTAAATGCCAGTCGTATTACTGCGAAACCTTGTGTATGAAGTTAAAAATATATATTTACGTGTGTACAAATGTGTCATTTAGTAGGTGATATTCAATTTTACGTATTTTTAGAAAGTGTACTACGTTACGAGAGGTCGCAATGTATAGTTGCGCATGCACCGCCGAGTATTTTGGCACAGTGCGTAGGCCACGTAGAACCACAAGGCACACAGGGCAGGGAGTATTTTTTTTTGTTACGCGGAGCGCGGGTGAAGTCTCTTTGGTTGTACCAGACGCTCCGCCACCGAATCTCCCCTCCCCTCCCCTCCCCTACCCTCCGCCCCGCCCCGCCCCTTACCGCACCGCACCTTCTTGCACGCCCCACCCCGGTCTGTCCCGCTCCGCACCATCCTACACTCCCCGCACCGCCCTGCCCCGCCCCGTCCCATACCATCCCGCACGCTCCGCCTTCCCCGCCCCGCCCCGCCCCGCTCTGCCCTACACCTCGCGAACGATCCCCGTCCCCCGCGTTTGTGGTGTGAAATATTGATCAATCTCCAGTTGCCAGGCGTTCTTTGCATCGCCTCTCACACACAAACTTTGCTACGACCAAGTTTCTGTGATGACACCTAAGTAATCGTTACACCCATCCTCCCGGCCACGTTTTTCTATACGATGTGAAAGAAATGGTAATTTGTGTTAATGCTGCCTTGATGTTTATTTTCCGGATATAAAACGCACCATTTATGAAACAATATATATCACGTTACTACACTGAGTTCGTGACTGACGCATTCGAACTTATGACTCCCTATTAATATTTGAGAATTCCCTTTCACATCCATTTTCTCGTGATAGTAAAAGTACGATCAAAGAATATAATGTAAAGGGAAAGATATGCATCTATTTTAATGATGACAAAATATGACATATAATCGAATTATAAAATAATAGATCAATATTGTTTTCATGTTCTAGACATCTGCTGTAAAGCCATGAAAATATTTTTCATTGATTTCAATTTCGATTTCACGCTTTGGGAATAATGTACGAAAACAATGAATATTGAAGTAACAAAATGAAAAATATCTTCCCGGCTTTACGGTTGTTTGCATAACCTCATTAATCTTATATCATAATGCTCCTTCCAAAATTTATTTCAGGACTAAGTAGCGAAATCGAGTTTGTTTTTAAGACAAAACTACAGATTTTGTGTGAAGAAATAAATGTATTAATTTCGTAGAAACGTTTGCAAACAAGCAAATGTAAGTGTGGCATTCTGTTTATTTCCATGAAAGATATTACCTGTTTTTGAATGACCTTGCCATTTTTTCTTCCAAAACATGAAAGTCCTCATTGTTATTAATATGCATGTCAGTGTTTGTCACCAGAAAAATACTAAATGCGTACTAAGACTCAAAAACTGTATTGAATCGCGCTTCTTGTGGAAACGCTCCAACATAGATATTATTAGATAATTACTGTTTTATCGTAACGATCAAATTAATGGTAGATACACGAACATTTTGATTAACTATAACATCAAACAGTTGTTTTCCTATGAATACTAGTAGCTTCCCTATGTATAATTTATATATAAAATTTTCTTAATACCTTTCAGCTATTTCGAAGATTTGCCATATTCTGTTGAAAACGATTTGAAATTGAGATAAATGGTCGTAAGAAGTTCTTTGAAACTGCAATATAATAATATTACAATTTTGTAATTTCAATCTTTACATAGTGAAGTTTCATCACGTATATTTAACCTACTGTTCCCAATGCACTCTGAAAAATCGCGAATATAATAAGAATTGTTATATCAATAAATAGTAGTATTTCCTTCTATTTACTCCAAATTGTCGGTGTTCATACTCTGTCTTTGTCTGCATAAGTTGGGCAGAAGACCGGCAGAAACGTCTTTCCTTCGGGCAAGTGGAGATTTTGAAAACGACAAGTATTAAGACTGTTAGTACGCAGTGTCATTAGAATATGCTTTTAACATTAAATATTGAAGAAAATTTACGTGTTACCGAAGCGCAGGCGAAAGGAAATTTTCTTTTATTTTTGCCTTATGTTAATGGAGAAACAATTCTTGTTTATACTGCGATTTATGCAACTAAGCCCCTGGTAAGGACCAGCTATTGACGGTTTCATCCAATCGGGAGTTTTAAATGTCACCATAGTGACGTCATCATGGTCACGTTCAACCTCCCAACAGCTGAACTCTCAACAGCTGATACCTGCCAGGGGCAGAGTTGTGAAACTCGCAGTATAATTCCATACAATGCAGTGTCTTGTGGAAAGGAACTAATGACCACACTGGAAGAGTTCGCTGGTGGTCGCTTCTGCCGTCCGGGGAGGTGATGCGCTCTCATGGCCATCTTTGAAGTAGGTCGAATGAATATGCTTAGACAATTATTATTTCTCTCTGTAATGCAGTCGGCGGTTTCTAGGCGCGGGGGTTTCAAAATGAATGTCCTATTCATTCATCACAAAGAATGGTTATAACTGTTTATATTCGAGATTAGGCGCAAAATTTAAAATAAACTAGGGTGCATATGTGTAAACAACCTTAGTGTGGCGATTCTGACACTTTAAACGGGTTTCAAATGTTCGTATTTAATAATTTTAGTATTTTATTTACATTAGACGGTATGAAGAAAAGGCCAGTTCCCCCACCAGCAGGCCGAGTCACGAGAATGTCATATCATTCGGCACACATGTTGGATCTGAAAGGCTGTAATAGTGATAGAAGAATCCAAGGAGAAAACACCGCTACCTCCAGCGGTAAAACAAGCATTACACTTACGGGACTAGAACTATAGGATTTGACTCGCCCGTAAACCCGAAATAATAAATCAATTAATCGTGGATCAACCCTTTTGTACCCTGTGTAACGCAGTACTGGCGTGTTAGTCTTATGTCCTTAGTAGCAACAGAAGAAGGTCTTGGGGAACATCATTGGAGAAATAAACGAGCAGAAAGCATTGAGAGGTCGAAGTGAGTAGACTTATATAGCTTCTAAGATCTATGACACATCTGATAGGTTAGTTGGGGATAGTTTTCTGGAATATTTCCATAAGTACCCGATGTATTAGAATCGTGGAAATATTGTGAAGTACTGCAATTAGACTGTTGTTGTTGTTGTTGTTCTTGTTGTTGTTGTTGTTAAGAAAGGATTTAATTTCTTAAGAAGAGTTGGCGGGTGGTCAGCTGGCCCATGCTTGGAATTGCTGACGATTGCGACGTTCCACGTAGTTCACCGAGCCTGGTATCAGTGGTTCATGTCGAGGTTTCGTTACGCCATCATTTGTTTTCACCGTCGCCATAGACCGCCTCCGTCTCTGCCCGCGCGATCCCACCGCCTCCCCCGCCTCCACCCCCTTTCCCGTCTTCGCCCCGCCTCCGTCCCCACCACCTCCGCCCCCGCCTCCACCACCGCCTCCGTCCCTACCACCGTCACCGCCTCAGTCTCGCCTCTGCCCCTCCTCCTCCCCACCCCCGCCTCCGCCGCCACCCCCCACACGCACCTCTGCTTTCGCCCCGCCTCCACCACATCCCCCGCGCCCAAGCCCGCGCCCCCGCCTCCACCTCCCCCGCCGCCTTTCCCTGTCACCGCCTCTGTCCCCGCTTCCCCTCCGTTCCGGCGCGCACTCCGACGCTCTTCCACGCGTGTCCCCTCCCCTCCCCCTGGCATCCCGACTGCACCGGCGGCGCTTCCCACACGGCGCGCCCCGCCACTCACGGCGCCACTTGCCCGCCCTTCCACCGCCCTGCGCGGCGCTGCGCAGGCCGAGGGCAGATGGTTTTTGTGCCCTCGTTGGGACGTGCGCTTCGACTTTCACGCCTGCTGCTGGTGGATCTGCAAAGGCTTCTTACCACTGGGAATGCAGTAATGTAGAATTATAGTTAGAATTAAAATGATATTTTAAAAAATTGTGCTTCTTTCGTCGGGTCAAGAGGATGTGATCTCATTTTATTCTTTTTGTCTCAAAATCGTGGACAAATTTTTGAAGTTAAAAATAAGTAGATTGAAACGAGAAGGATTTAAAATAATTCAGAAATCTACGTTCTGTGTAGTGATGTAGGATACGTATATATCAGTAAATGTCAAAATGTGTTATTTCTAAAAAATATTTTTGAAGATCAGAAAAATAATACCACTCTTAGACACAATATCACAAAGAAATTACATGGAGTGTATTTTGGAATGGCCGCACGTAAGCGTCCAAGAACCTGCAACTTAAGCTTCACAACTTGTTTGCGTTTAGAGCATTTCTTGTTAAGATCTTCTCAGGCAATGAGGAAAATGTTTCAGAATTTCCGGCAGAAGTGTTTTCTACTAATATGCTCTCTTTATCATAGCATTGAAACGTTTTTATACTTTGCACGAAGGGTATATCTTCTCAACCCAGGTGTCAATTCTTTAAACCTTAATGCCTAATTTCATGAAAACTTCACAAAACTAAGTATTCATTTTATGAGATGACGTTCAACTTGCATCTTTGGGACTTCGTTTAATGAATTGGTCCTATTGTACAAACCAAATGCAATCACTGATGTATCAGAACTTTCATGCAACATGAAAAATAACGTAATTACAGTAATTGTGAGGTGTTTTAAATTTTGATAATGTATTGGCAATATTATGTAAAATTCGCCAGCTATGATGTACAAAATAATCTAATCTAATTATATACGGTAATCTAATAACGACTATAACAGAGAAATTCGTTGCCCATTCTACGGAACATTGGTCTCTTACTCTCCTGCGTTTGCCGGTCATGAGGGAAATCTCATTTTGATGCTGATTTGACAACGATTGATGTATTTTTGCAATTCGTAATTTTATAAAAATTCAATAAATTATTTGTATAGATTTATTCACGAAGATATTCATTAACTGATTTATTTTATCATTAACCATCGATAAATTTGGTACATCAATTGGACACGTTTCAAACTTTCGTCCGTCTTAGGACTATTTAATCATAGTTTTCATGGTACAGCAACTTCATTATATAGGAAGTAGGAAGAGTCTTGAAAAAAATATTAGGGATTTCGAATAAGTTACGTTCTCTACTGTCTTTTAAACCTAGCGGGAGAGGCGTTTAAGGAAGACCATGCGCTAGTGAAGGATTGATATGTTTGACAAAATGTATATCCTTCAGAATAAGTCAAAAAATTATTTTAAGTGTCGAAAGTATTAACTTCATGTATTTCGGAGAAATGGATATCTTTGCTGATTATTCTATGCAAGTCACTATTTTGATTCATACCAATCTACCCAATCCACCCTATCTTGACCTTACCTTTGTTGAGTACAGATCCAACTTTCCCGTTACCGTTCACATTGCCACATGTTATTTACTACCTCCAAAATCTACTTTCTACTGAAATGGTTCTAATTTTTCGTATAATGAAATAAATCCACTAACAAGAAAAACAGAAATATCTATTTATTTATTTTCAGGATCGAAGATTTCACGGCATACACCCTAAACTTGAATGAAGTAACTTACCGTTTGATTAAATCAAAAATATTTTCAAAATCCAAATAAAACATAAAAAAATTATTCACAATATTAAATAAATCTCAGAAAAGGAATCAATAACAAAGAGAAGAACTTTACACAAACAACTAAAGGAAAACTTTTCAGTCTGTTCGTATTTGCAATATACGTCTTCCTGCTTACGTGCGCAAGCCGTCGAACATCATTCATATTTTCCCAAACCTTCCAGCTTCTCGAAGACATACATTCCTTGTCGACAATTAATTTATTCACTCTTTACGTATAACTAAACTACGTCTTACATTACTGACGATATATCACGCAGTGTTTGGTAAGACGTTCTTTCTACCTCTGGATATTGACTTCTATACTTTGTGTACCTTGTCTGGAATTATAGTATCCGCCAACGTATCATTTTTATACAGGCAGGTCGTGCTCATGAACATCCTCTTAATACCGAAAGACGTTGATAATCTTGACTCGTTATTCTACCTTCCGTCTTCCGCCTATCTTCAGCGTTGCTGCTCCAAGTTGCCTCTCGCGATGTGGCGAACGCAAGTGCGGAAGAGAAACCTCGTCACGCACACATACCTCCCTGCAGCTCCGCACACCCGTGCGTGCGTGCGTGCGTGCGTGTCTTTTAAGACGAAGTCTGGCGAGCGAAGCCAATTCGAGTAGCAGAGGCAAAGGCGACCTTCTCTCTTCTCATTCAAAGGGGATCTAAGAATTTGATGACCTTGACTTCAACTTGAGTTCAAAGGTTTTAAAAGTAATGGAGGGGAAAAGTACTGAGTATTTTTCTAAATATAATATTTTTCTTGAGTTCGGGGGGCAGGGACAAGACCTTTCAAATATTTAAATCCGAAAATTCAGTAACTTTAATGCAAGTTTTAATATAAGTGTAATGAGTATTTAATGAGTATTTTAAAAGGTGAGAAGAACCATCAATTTGTGTACATGTGATGTAAGTTTAAATAAAAGTTTCGGTATTTTGAATTTTAGTATTTAAAGTAACATCCCACTGTATTATTGATAATATCGTACGTAGATAAACAGAGTTTTTGCTAATATGATGAGGTATTTTGGTACACGGGAAATTCATTGTGCTTGGAGATGCAGGTTTTCACCTATTTATTTATTAACGCTCCAGTATCTTTAATCTAATCGTTGAAATTAAGTTTGGTTAACATCGTTTCCGCCATAATACTTTATTCGCCATAATCTTGTATTTACCATAGTATTCTAATCTCCTCCTTGAAGTTGGTTTCAATACCTAACTCAAAATGACGAGTTTTACGTTTGAATTCAAACTGAAGAAAAATATTAAGAAACTACCATTATGTTTTCATTCATTAACCACAGTGAAATTAGTTTCTTTTCTTTGAAATCAAAGAGAAGTCAAAAAATTCAGAATCTCTACAGTATAATACAAGTTTATGTGTTTACAAAGAGCTCAGTGACGTTCAATTAACATTTCTAATGATTTGCTTTCTATTATTGCGCCTGCCATTTTTAAAGATGATTTGATGATTATTTTGAACAATATCATCAGCAGTGACTCGGTTTTTTTATTAACAGTTGCTTGGGTTTTACATTCACTTACCATTACAAATTTCACGACCAACTCTTTTTGAGAATAATGAAACTTTAAAAACTAATTCATAATTAAGTCCCTAAAAATTGTATTTTACGAGTTGTTAATGTTGCTTTACTTGAGCTGAAACTAGTAATGCTGACATTTTAAAGAAGAACACTCTGAGATACGGATTTGTCTGTAATGCCGAAAGTGATTGTAGTCATAAGGCTTGTGGGGTTAGAGTTGGGAGCCCAGAGACGAACTTGGTGGCGAGTGCAGCAGGGTAGGAGGCGGAGGCAGCCAAAGCGGCGACGGCGACGGCGGCGGCGGCAGCAGCAGCAGCAGCACCGACTGAGAAGAGACACTTTCCGATTTGCATGCATCTCGCGTCTGCCGCCGCCGCCGTCCTCGGCCCCTCCCCGGCCCCGCCCTCTCTCCCGCCCCGCCGCCCTCGCGCTGTTTTAATCCAGCGGGTGCTGACGTGCCCTTTTCCACCCCTCCCGCTCCGCCCCGCCACGCCACGCCCACACCTGACTCCGGGCCCCTCCTCGCCCACATTCGGTTTGCTTCCCGTTCTCTACGCCCGCCGCCGTCCCGCCTATCACGCCCACTCCCCCTTCCCACCCACTCCTCGCACCGTCCTGCCCCAACCGCAACACACCGTGCTCCCAGTGACCTTCCTCCTCCGCCCTTTAGCCAACTCAGTCAGCACCCAGCCCTATTCACTCCCCGCTCTGCCACCTTCCCGCTCTGCTCCTCCCCGCTCTTCTCTCTGCCTTCCTTGCACACTTTACGCCCTCTTCAGTCCCTGCCCCACTCACTTCCCCTCCTGCTGACTCCGGGCCGTGCTCCCTCCCCGCCCTGCTCACTCTCCCTTCCCATCAATCCCTGCCCTGCTCAGTCTGCGCCCAAACCTACCCGACCGCTTGCCCCGCTCGCGCCCCACCCTCCCCACTCACTCCGACCGTGCTCTAACGCCCATTCCCGATCGGTGTCCGCTCGCCCCGCCCGAGCCATGCCCTACTCGCCCCGCTTCCCCCCCACCCGTGTCCTGCCACGCCTGAGCCATGCCCTACTCACCCCCCCTTGCCACCACAGTGCCGTGCTTCGCCCGTTCCCTGCCCTATGCCGCCCTCACTATGCCACACTCACGCCGCTCCGTGCGCCGCCCGACCCACACGCCGTTTCCGCCCACGCCTCGCCGTCGGTGCGTCCTCCGCCCCGCCCCCGCGCGCCCGGAACGCACTCGGCGCTCGCCCCAACTCGAAGCAGTGCGGAGCGGAGTGGAGCGCGGCGGCCGGCTGCCGAATGCGAGTTGTTCTCTGCGCGGCCGTTATCCCTATATGCTAACGGGCTGGAGCGTTCTTTATCCGCGGATGTCTGCTCGCGATTCCGACGCACAGCGCAAATTCGAGGTCTCTTGGGAACTCGTTGCGAGGCGCGCGGATGGGCTATTCCGACTAGTGGACTTGCTCGGTTTATCGATATTCCGGGGCGGTTCATGAAGTTCGGAAACTGCTCATAGCGCTCGCAACACCTCGTTGCCCCTTTTTTATTCCCTGAGGATTGCTTCTTGCGGAAAAAGCCCGTTACACCGTGAAACTGTCTTGAATCAGTACCGAAATTTCGTTAGTGTAGTTACCTCTTTGAACATTTACTTTGGAAACTCACATGCAGCAAATGACTGTTTTGGAAACTTAACGTAGAAATAATTCCTTATTTGTCATTAAGATAAGTATTTTTTTATAATTTTCTAGTTAGTTTAGGTCTCAAGTTTTAACTGAAGCCAAATTACTACTTCATGTAATTTACTACACATTTTTGATTGAAATAATTCCATATTTCCCTATCACGCCTTTATCTGATAATATATTTGTTTTTAATTTAATAAATGTCCGTACATGTAATTTTCGGTTAAAAAGTGATTATTTAAGAGAGAAATTTATTTTATAAAATATAGTAATAATATAGGCTATTTTTTCGTTTTAATAGTTTTCTGGTGCATTAGCATTTCGCTTTCTAATTTGTGTTAGAAGTATGGATTACTATTCCTTGTCAAAGAAAACTATCATACAATTTTGATCATTTTTACTATTATAATTTCAGTGGGTAACAGTATTCAGGAAATTACTGTATTTCAATACAACAATATTGTTATTATTTCGTTTTTTATTTTAAAATAATTGACCTATTGTAATAATATCCTTAATTGTAATGTTTAATATAGTAATGTTCTGCCAACATATTGCGGAAATCTACCTGCATAAATAATACATTTGTGTTTCTTGGTTGATTAGTGAAATTTTAAACTTAAACGTCTTTAAATAAAGGATTATTTACCTTTCTTTAAGTAATTACATTATTTTTAAACTATGTTCCTATGAATTATAAATTACGAATGTAATGTAAAATTCAGCTTGTCATATTTCAGTTAGAATGGACACCATCTCGTGTATTAAAAAAAGAAAAGCAATATACCGATAGTACTGAATACAAAGGAGACAAATAAATCGACAGGTGTAGAATTCAGTTCGTGAATCATTTATTTTCCCTGGATTCTGCATTAGAGCGTAGAGTTGCAAGCGGTTTTTCATGAATTTAATACACGTCCATTTACAATAACCACTTACACTGAGTGCCCTTGCTCCGATATACTATTGTTTCGTATTGCCTACGAGGCACATTATGAATCGTTAAATAGAAATGAATTGAAATATGCTGAAAGAGTAACAGAATTTCGGTGCAGTCCATTTTAGCTGTCACAACCAGATTTCGCCCCCATTTCTCTCCCAACGCGCAACACGGAGAGCTGACGACGCGCTGCGTTTTAAATGGGAATCCAACAGTTGTTCACATCAGCAGTCCGCTCCCGGCCGGATGCAGTATCGTAATTCACTTACTCCTGTTATAATTCATGTAATTCATCGGGTATAATCGCGTGCCATCTGGCTGCCCTGTCGGGCTTAATGCTCGCCGAAGACACAGGAACCAACGTGTGTGGGGGACGCAGCCTCGCCCCGCTGCGCCCCGAGGGCGATGCAGGGCTGGGCGCTTCTGCATAATGCGCGCGCAGGAAATTACTCGGCGAGCGCTGCGAGGTGGGCGAGTGCGCCGTTGGACTTAGGTGCGTGGGTTGTGGGTATGGACGTGAGTGTGAGCGGGAGTGTGGCTGAAGGTGACGGAGTGTGCGTGGTCGTGGATGTGGGCGTGAGAATTGTCTTGAGTGCGAATGTGGTTTGGAGTGTAGACGTGGTCTTGAGTGTAGACGTGGTTGTGGGCATGGACGTGAGTGTGAGCGGGAGTGTGGCTGAAGGTGACGGAGTGGGCGTGGTCGTGGGTGAGTGCGTGATAGTGGTCTTGAGTGCCGACGTGGTGTTGAATGCGGATGTGGTCTTAAATGTGAACGGGGTCGTGAGTATTGACGTGGTCATGGGTATGAACGTGGTCGTGAGTATGGACCAGGTCGTCAGTGGACATGGTCATATGGGGTCGAAGAAGCACATCTGCATAGTGACAAATGTTAAGACCGACAGTAGTTGCGATTTTAGATAAGCATTCCTGATTTCTAAGTTATGAAATCGACTGTCGCCCAATTTCTTACTTTACTGTGGCGGCGTGGACCGGGAGAGAATGGGCGGGAGCGGAGATGCGGGCAACGGTGTAGCATGAGTGGAGCCGGAGTTGGGGGAAAAGAGCGAGGATGCGGCGGCTGGGGCGACGGCGGCGGCAAGCGTTGAGACTGAGGCAGCAGGGGCGAAGGGGAAGGCGAAGGCGGAGAGCGGCGATGGTGCATGGTCCAGCCGGATGACGAAGTGGTGCCATGGTGGTGGACGAGGGAAGGAGGAGACAAAAACGAACACGGGATGAAGAAGGGACCGAAGGCAGAGGGATTGGCCCGAAGCGAAGGCGGGTTGAAAAAGCTGCCGGCTGGGAAGACGGGTTCGAAGGCTGAGATGAGGGTGGATGGAGCGAAGGCGGAGGTAGAGGTGGAGGTGGTGGTGGAATGGGAGGTGGAGGTGGAGGGGGTGGGGTAGGTGGAGGGGGAGGTGGAGGTGGAGGTGGAGGGCGAGGGGGAGGCAGAGGGGGAGGCGGAGGCGGAGGCGGAGGTGGAGGGGGAGGCGCAGGCGGAGGCGGGGCGGGGATGAGGGTGGTGGCGGGGTTGGGGCGAGGAGAAGGCTAAGCCACAGTGCGTCGCCTCGCCGCCCAGAGCCTGTCGTCGAGCGACGCGTGCTACTATATTATTTACGCAGAGGCCGCCATCGGAAATCGAAGCTCGCCATATTTACGAAACGACCACCGTCCACCGCCCCCTCCCACCCCCTCTCGCCCCCGCCCCCTCCCCGCGTCACGGTTGTCATACTCGATCGACTCGTCTCAATTGTTCCAGCTCGCTGGCTTATCCCAACCTTCCCGCTTTGCCTGGACGAGCAGCTTATTCCTGCCGTCACTCTGTGATAATTGCATTTCCAACTCTAGGATATTCATGCTGTCCAACGTCGCGTTTTGTACCTCTTTCTTTGTGATTCTTGTTCTTTTTACTTTTCCGTATAATTTCGTATATACGAAAAAATACACGTTTTATAGGGAAAGTTATGTGATGCTGCGAAAAATCGATTTCGATATTTCAACGGAAATGGTGTCGTTTGGGACGTTTTTGGTCTCCTGACCTCGAAAAGTGTTGTTTTTCAAAACGGCCGTCCGTCTTTCTCTGTTCGTCATTCTGTCTTCGTCATTCTGTCCGTCTGTCTGGTGTATGTCAACAACACTAGCGCCTAAACCATGCGAGGGAGTTTTTCCAAATTGAAGAAACCGCTCTCAATTTGGCCTGAGTCCAAGCTCTAAGGTTTTGAAAATCATTCATTAGTGTTGGGAATACTTTATATGAAGCCACTGAGACATTTTCAAAATTTAAAAAAATGGATCCTAATTTTTGTTTGATTTCCTGTATTAACATGCTTTTTGCTCTGCGGGTGTGAAACTCGACTGTCTTCTCCAAACTTCTGATGAGTGACGTATTTCTCTTCTGGTTATGAACAAGTTCCCTTCGTCTGGTCTACCGCCTTCTTCCAGCGTTTTCTGGATTATTGTACTTATTAATCCACAAAACTATATTCTATTTAGTCTTTTATTGAATTTTGTTTTCAATGTCCTTCATCTTGATTTCTGCTATAAATCTGGTCTACTTATATCTGGATTCTACTATATCTGTTATTTGTTCTTAGAGCTCGGACATTTTATAAGCATTCCAGCTTTCGCGACAATAACAGTATTGTCTTATTTCCTTGCATTAGGAACGGTAATTACATATTAATGAACATCTTTCGAACATCAGATATGACCACATAGAGCAATGTTAAGTTTGAAGTGTGAAATTAGCCTAGTAAGTATTGAATCTACATCGTATATACTAGAAAATTATCCTACTACTTGACGTCACTAATATCTGCTAGCATCATGCAATATATATAATTTCCGCTCTTACTACGAATATTATTAAAACTATTGTGTCAATTACTCCGTGATTCATTAACAGAAAAGTATTTAAGTTATTAATTTGAATTGGAGGAAACAAAAGCGTTTGATGTTGGGGAGTCTTAGTGTTGGGGAGCAAACAAGAGGGAGAGGCCCTGATGATCGAACGTTTTTGCCACTAAAAGTTGAAGGGCCTTCACAGACATCGTACAGGTCTCGGACAACGAACTTTTATTAACGTAAAATTGTACTTACGTTTCAAGAACACTTCCCAACAGTTAACTCCAAATCAGAAAAAAAATGTGGCGTTGAACCTTTTTGTTTGTTTCGATTCATATGGAGGATATAACGGCTGTCACGAAATCAGAAGTACCAGTAAGAGTTGGTAGATATTTTGTATTTGCCAAATCTACTCTTTGCTGTATTATTAGTTATTCTCAGAAAAGAAAACAAATTCAGTGAAACCACATGATAGAGTATTGGAGGTAACGGAAAGAGTTCATCTTGTCTATTGAGCCAATAGCTATGAATCAAAGTTGTTTTCCTTAAACTCTTTGTATATACCTAATTTTTCAAAATGCATCTTAAACAAGGGATCTGGAATCATTTGCCCCTTCACGAGTAGCATCAAGCAAGTTGTTAGCAACACTCACTTTGTTACAGCGGAAACTTACTTTCCGTTTTTTCAAAATTATAACTTATACATGCAATTCACAACAGGAAACCTCTTAAGGTCTAGGACGTAAGATGAAGGGATTAGCGAACGAGGTTCTCCTCGGTTTCGTGCACACAGCGCGCTCTGCAAGAACATGTCAAGACTGCCTTCTGAAGAGGCAAAACAGGATCACCAAACTGCACGAAAACTCTGCGTTGTGGAGTTCAGTGCAGTTTGAAGTCGTATTTCCGTTTTTCAGTGTGTTTCCACTGCATTGTGAATTCTTAAGTAATTTTCGGGATGGTGACAATGGGGCTTCGTAGTGAACATGGAAGAATAAGAGGGTAATGCGAGCAGGAGCGGGGTCAGGCGAGGCAGACAAGGACAAGGAGCAAGCCAGGTTGGGGCACACTGTAGGTAGAATTCAAACTATTTTTCTTTTCTGAATGGATAAGTATGATAAATAAATACTCAGTCAAGTAAAATTGAATTCGACATTAAATTCCCCACGCGATTTAATTGTTCGTGTTTCCACTAATTTCTATCGTTATTATTATTATTAATTTTATTATTTTCTATTATTATTAAATCAAGATTTTAAGAATAAGAAATATTTATTTGTTTACAAATGAAATGAGTACCACTAACGAGGACCAATTGAGAAACACTGAGATCCGTCTTTTTAGTTGTGGTCAAGAACCTATTACTCAATGCACACTTATCTACATGTTTCGTGGAGACGACCTTTCTGCCCGTCGGTCACCCCCAAAGATATAGATAAATATAAATTTATAGTGCGGCGATGAGCCCGCCATATTTGATGCTTTTTAAAACGACAATCGTCATGATTTCTGTGAACAACAAAAGAATGTTCGCGTAATAATGAAGTCGATCGAAGTGCATTTAGAAGAGGAATAACATTTCAAGCATGTTGCGTTTAGATTAAGTACAAAAATATTAAGTTTAAATTTGTTTATTCGTATTACAAATTAATTTTTTGCATTATCTTCTTAGTAACACGATTAAAAATATTTTGAATCGTACAGTTTTGATTATTCATTATTAAAACCTTACATTAAATTGATATCATTTCGAAAATGTGATATCAATAATTTCAGAGCTAACCGCCGTCCACCAAATTCTATGTAAATTTAAAAAAATATTTTAACGAATTTGTCATAACTATTTTGATACATTTTAATGGAATAACTACACCTCTACCAATTCCTACAGAATGTGAATAATAAATTTGAACTAAATTGAGTTGAAATTTACTAACAGAAAACTGTATTATTAATTATGTATATAATAAAATAATTATACATTAGGCAAAAGTAAAGTGAATTATCTCTTTTCGCTTCCAATACTTTTGTCACTGATATTCGTGCAAAGTATGTGGACAACTAAAGGAGAGCCCTTTAATGTCGTGTACTGGCGAACATTACCCCAAAACGCCTAAATCGTGTAAACCTTTTAAGCAGAAACGCGTAGCAACTATTACTTAATTTTGCCATCAGAAAACACGGCGACCAGTAGTGCAAATTGCTTCATACAGGAGCGCTGTATTTGCACACAATTCCTCTCTACATATCTCAAGCTTTTATTTATTAGACCCCATTTACTTATGTTCTAATAAGAACAGATTGTAAATTATGCAGAAGTAATAAAAAATATCTCAAGCTCGTTGGTCACCACGAGGTTGTTAAATTCATTAACATGACTGAAAACTAGATTATCTCTCGACCTCACAATTAAATTAATAACTAATTTAATAATCATTAATAAATTAATCACTAATTTAGAAGAAATGTGCGCTGATGTATCTATTAGAAATTGAGCAATTGAAATTTCAACAGGATATTCAAAGTAGCTCCACCGCAAAACCATACCATCGATGCAGGTTCATTCCAATCGGTTTTCTGCTGCAAATTCGATGCTACGTTTCAAAGTTTTCCATTGCTAACTGCAAAGTGTAATTTAATGTTGCAGGAAGCAGTGAATAATTACACTTTTAAACGCGAAATTAATGTATTTCATAATCAGAACTGTTTTGCGTAGCGCAGAATTTTCCCGTGGTGACCGTTAAATCGCGATGTGCAATTGGTCCGAGGGGTGTGTTTAATAATTCGCGGGTGCTGCGTCTGGCAGCAGTCCGGCGTCGCCATTGGCTGTGATCAATAGCAGCCACCCTGGAGGATGGCATGCATATTTTGTATGACCTATTAAAAGGGGTCGATTTTGATTTTGCATACAAGGTGCTTCAAAAGCACTAGTCAGGCATTTAACATTTTGTTCTATATCCACAGAATAACAATAAATTACATAAGTTTTTTTAAAAATGTTCTCGTATACTACAAACGTAGTATAAAGAAAGTTGTGCAATGATGTAGGGAACAACGGCAATTATTCGGCAAAAAAAAATTCGTATTGTAGTTCTCTGATACCGAAAATGAGGATAATTATTTTCCTTATATGTTGTAAATTCCTTCCTCTAACACGTGTGGCGAGAACCCATGTTCTTTGGGTTCTTAATACCGAAAAATTGGTTTACGGCAAAATGTATGTCATTGTCTTTCAATCCGTGAACAAGGCTAGCAGATAAACCGTAAGTATGATTTGCACCAAAATTGATATTCCCCTATTATTCTGATTGTCTCGACCCCATGATCTTAAAACCGATGTGAAGTAGGCTTCCGCGGCCAGACTCATGTGGGTGATCTGGGCTGTCCGGGTGACGCCGTGACCAAGGCTGTGTTTCGGCAACACAGCCGATGTTTCGGCACCCGGACAGCCCAGATCACCCACTTGAAATCGATGTTTTCACTTTTAGGGGCATTAAGAACATTTTCAATTCTTTTTTCTAAAATGGCTCAACATTTTTGATTAATTTTTCCTGGACAGCGTAAAGAACACTAAAAATATCAGATCTTAGTTTTGTGGAAATTTTCTCAGCGTCTTTCTACAACTATAGTATTGTAGATTGAATTTTTTTCCTTGAATAAAAACAGTTCAAAATGAGATCTTTAAATGTGGACACATACGGTACATGTTTCCAAAATATAAATATTTTTTGAATTGTAATGGGTTATTTATTTTTAAAAACAAGATTTTGTAAAAAAAACCGGCTCTGTGCTTTTCTTTAAACTTTATGTACTGATAACGCTAAGTGCATATAACTACACGCGATATACGTAATTTTGAAGTATTCTTTTGATTTTTGAGAAATTACACATAGAAGATATTTTTGAACTATCCTTCACGTCGCGTCGTTTACGTTCACAAAAAAGGAATTGTCTGTGCATTAATGCATTTGTGAATACAAATTCTTCAAATTATAAATTACATAATTTATCATTAACAACTCAAAACTGTTTTGAAAATTTCAAAAATATTTATGAGTGTCGAATTAAAACTTTCCCCAAAATAATTTCTGGCTTCGCAACTGACTCTCCATTACAGCATACTTCTTTGAAGCGTTTCGAAACCCAAGGCGAAAGTGATTCAGGAGGATCAGACGTCAGCAAAGGACCTCTGGCTGCGAACGCGAAATTTACTGAGTCGCCCCGAAGAGGATGTCTGGCAAGAAGCGCCTTCGCTGAGAGAAGAGAGTTTTCTGACGCGCTCTCTTCCAATTTCTGTCTCCAATGACGAATCGTCGTGTCAACCGCTTTGAAAAATGGCGTTCCTCTTCAGATTTCCTGCTTTCTTTACGTTCTCAGAAACACAAAAATATATTAATGGAAATTGTATGCAGAGATAAAAGTTGAAGGGGTACGATGTCTCGATGAAATGTGAGAATTTAATAAACTTTGTGATGTTGATAAGGAGAGGGAAGGAATACAAATTTACCGCTGTTTTATTTTTCAAATATTACTTTTGAAAAATTATTATTTTAATGAAATATTGTAGTTAACTGAAGGACACATAAACTTTTAGATACTTGATTCAAATATTACATTTGAACTTACAAGTTTCCTAAACATATAGAAGGCTCGTAGTTTCGTTTCTCCTGAACGTTGTATTGTACAATAAATCACTTTAATTAATTGAATATTTTTATATTCATTAAAATTATATTTTTATAAATTGAATATGTTAGTACATTTCATGAATATCACGAACGGTAGAATTTTTCCAAATAGATGTTTATAATGTTTCCACTCGTTTACGTCATGAATTTCAGGCAAATACCTACCCTTACGCAATTCATTGAATTTCAGTACAGCCGGTGCAGAACTAAATTTGTAGTATGCGTGACCGCCTGAGCATGAACCAGGATCGAGTTGCCCAAACCACCTCCCCGTGTATCCACAGTGCTAGCGAGAACTTTCTCCTGCACACGAAGCGACGATCGGTTGATTAATTATATAAGTGTTTCTGAGCACTGTTGTAATTTGTCCCGTAAGGGTTGGGCATTGTTTATCCCGGGAGGTGGCGGTGCTCTTCCCTCGCTGGATGGAAACATCCGTCGCTGACCTAATGCATGTGTGTGTGTACGGAAGGCACACGGATATGACGAGGAAGAGTGGGGAATGATCGCACAAAGTACGTGGCCCGTTTGTGAGAGCACTGCTCCGGCAATCGCCTGGTGATGATAGGAGAAGCCACGAAAAAGTACCCATCAGAGTGGTACCCATGTACTAGATCAGTAGAATTCAAGAGACATCGTTTGAATCCGCCATAGCTATGCACCCAGTATGCAAATACACTCGAACCTAGAACCTCCTGGTCAGAGGCACTGCAGTGACTTCAGTTTGAACTCCTGAGCCACTTTAGCCGGTGAATCGGGCTCGAGTTTCCCAACTCGCCAGGCCATCTATCCACAGCGCCAGCCAGAACTTTCTCCAGCGCCGAAGCGACGAGTGGCAGTGGCTGCGCGGGAACGTAGACGGAGCAGCGGGGGAGAGAGGGGCGAAAGGGGGGAATCGGAGAGGTTCATCTATAGTCGTTTGGGCGGCGAGACCGCGGCGCCGGGGCGAGAGAAATGGAAGTAACCGGTGCGGGTGCGACGCTGCTCCCGAGCGCGCAGGCTGAAAGGCGAAACGGGGCCAACGAATTCAGTGGAGGGAGTGAAGGACGGCTTGAAACAGGGGAGATGGCGAAAGACGCGAAGCAGGGTTGTCAAGTTGCTGGTTGGGCCTTGCCCTTAAATTGGAATGTTTTCGACCATAAGAGGATTTTTTTTTTGGGGGGGAGGAACAAGAATTTTAGAGGAATATTGAGGTTGATAGTAAGTTGTTAAAATGTTTTATTTATTGAAATTTAAAAACCATAGTTTCAATTGATATTTTCTGGGTTAGGTTAATCTGTAATTTTATTTATTTTCGTAAGTTTCTGTTTTATTTTTTTTTTGAAATCTATGTTTTTAGTTTGAGAATGTACTTTGTGAAGTAACCCCTGACATTAATTGGATAATTAAATATTTTTTACGATCAGTTTCGTTACTTGCCGTTTGTTTTTTGATTATGTTTTTGTTCTTTACTGTTCCGTGTTTATTTTATTATAGAGATTTTGTTAAACCTTTTGGAATAATCTACTATATCATGTATTTTTTGTGATGGACTCAAGGTGGCAAAATCAAGGTGAAGCAAAGACAAGAACGTTTGGAGTAAGATCGGAATTAAAAGAGTGAATTTCTGATTGGAGAAGAGAGATGGAGGGAGAGGTAAAAGCTCATCGTGTGGCTTAGTGAAGGGGACGAAATGGATGTGAAACTTGAAGGAGTGTGAGAAGGAAGGCAAGGCGAAGATACACACAATTTTGAGAGAGATGTACGGGGAACAGATGCGGAAACGTTGAAGACATGAAATAGACGGTGTATTGTCTGGTGAATCGATGTGAATTAATTGCACAATTTTTTTGAACGGTGTCCTTGCTTCCCCGTGTCTGGCATAATATCCAGTTGAATGCAGAAGCTTGCAGCAAGCGCTGAACCAATCTTTAAGGCGCGAAATATAAACTATTTTCTGTTGAAGACGAGAACTTCTGATTTTCTTCAAACAATCTAAAGAAATGACGGAAGCAGGTGAAGATCCATCACAGGAGGTATCTCGAACTCCTGAGAAACTTAGAATGGAAATTATTGAGGCAGATTTGCAAAGGCAAGACTGATTCTCCAGAAATTGGCATTGCTTCATAAAATTTAGTGTCCAATTTTGTAACTAATACCCCCACTCTATCCGCATTTCGTCAATCCATCGTTCAAGGAAAGATGCGCGTGAAATACGTTGATGTGTAGTGATTTGGTAAAAAAGTACTTAGAGAAAGGCAACACGGAAAGGTGACATTGAAAGCCTGAGGTAAGATTTAAACACACATGGAGCGTCAATAATTAGGGCGACGCAATTTAGTGTGCCGTCCAGGAAATGACTCGAAATGAGAGAAAATGAGAAAATAAGCTTGAAAATTTTAAAACGATATTTTAATAGCTATTTGATGTACAAAATTAATAACTTTTGAGAGACTTTAAATACAAGTCAAGAGGTCAACATGATCCTCTGAGGAGGATTCGGAAATAAAATACGCGAGATTTGCAAATTAGAAGACTTGTTGCGGACAATTCTCTACAACATCGCCCATCAATTTTTTTTCAATTGTAGAACTTGAACTGTGAAGTGAATTTCAATTAAGGAATCTTCAACCCAAAATACAAGGTTCTAATTATCCGATTTGATCGCTTTTCTCCATTTTAAACCGCCGTGTAATGACGCCAGCGCTGAAACGACAGACAACGGGAAAGTGTTGTACGAACGCTTCAACTTTAATCTAATGCCACAAACTATTGTCACATATTAAAGTTATGAACATTTTGTATTTATGTCACTTTCAGATTTATTGAAAATAATTTAACAATCAAATCAAACCTTTAGTGTTTTGTGAACACTTCAACTTCTCTCCAGTAAAATTATAGAAACCATCACACCATTGAAATTGTAAATATGTTGAAAATATGAAGCTTTCGAATGTATTGAAGTATCAAATGTATCGTGGTCTTCCTCAGAGCTGGTCTCGACTTCGACAGGGTGAGTCAAGGATTCCTCAGACCAGCCCTGAGAAAGACCACGGCAAGATGCTCGAAACGCAGGCACCACGGCCTTCGCCCCAGCGTTACCCGACACCCGAGCGATGTGCATTTGCATTTCGAATTTATTAGAAATCATGTAAAATATCATATCAAAACATGATATGGAATTTTCTCAATTACGAGTAGCTCGTAATGAAGTGACTTGACAAAATGTGTCAGCATATCTACTACATTCAAACAATCCTGCGTCAAATTTGCATTGCCGCCTGCATTTACGTGATTGAATTCCGTTTTCTCGCTCGGCTGCGCTCGTCTGGCGTGACGGGGCGGAGCGTGGCGGAGTGGGGCGTGGCGAGGCGGGGAGGGGCGTGGCGAGGCGCAGAGTGGCGGGGAGGAGCGTGGGGGGCGGAGCGTGGCGGGGTGGGGCGTGGAGAGGCGGAGAGTGGCGGGAGGGGCGTGGAGAGGCGGAGAGTGGCGGGGCGGGGTAAATCGTAGTGTGAGGTAAGGCGGGGTAAGGCGGGGCGGGGTAAGGATGGGAGGGGTACAGGCGGGGATGAGCGGGGCTGGGGAAGGTCGGGGTAAGGCGGGGCGGGGCGAGCGCAAGCTGCGCGGACACTCCGCCATCGCTACCCGTCCACCCGCGCAGGCGCTGCGCGGAACGGGCGGGGCGGGGGCGGGGGCGGGGAGCGGGGGCGGGGAGCGGGGGCGGGGGGCGGGGGGCGGGGGGGCGGGTGAAGCTCGCTGCGGAGCCGAGCGAAGTGAAGAATAACGAGGATTGGGTTCGAAGTTTGAGCCGTATTTCTCCGCGGATCTCGCAGGCGGAGCGGCGGCGTTGGACGGAGGCAGCCGCGCGGGCGAGGGCCAGCAGCCACACAATTTCTCCTATTGGGTATTTTTCTGTTTACTCGGCGGGGAATTGTTTTGAATTGTGCTAATCATTTTCACTTCAGACAATGTATTTTAGTATTGCCATTAATTTTATATTATGACGAAAGCAATAGACCCAGTTTTATGATATATTTCTGCTTTTCTTCGTCGATTTCGACCTATAAATCATTTTGCCGTCACATTTAAAGCATTTTTGGCTTATTTCATTCATTGAAAGACTATTTTAAATGTACTTGCTTCAAATAATATTTACGAGATGTAACAAATGTTTCCTACAGATTTCCTGACTAGCCTATTCGATTTCTTTGCTCAAAAATTGTGATGTTAGCCGTTCTATGTATGTAATCTGCGGTTCCTGTGATGCTTATCAGCGCTATTGTCAATTCGGCCGATTTCGCGACAACTAAATATAGAAAAATTTGGGTAAAGAGCAGCCGAAACCATTTTTTTTCAATCTCTGTTCACTTAAAAAAAGGGAAGGAGCTTCATCATCAGTAACATATCCAACAGCTTGAGTTGTAAATCTGCTCTGGTTTTGATCAAATCCTTTACGCCATTTTTCTTTGCTTTTAAGGCATTTAAAAACATTTTAAGCGCATTTTATTGATCATTATTCGTGAAGTTTTAGATTATCAAAATTCATCCCCTAATTTTAAGAGTTATATTTCAATGCTATTACCATAAATTTGCGAAAGATTATTCGAAGATTTCACACTTATTGTATTGTTCAGGATGTTCTATTCTCTGTTAGTACCCATAAAAATTGAAAAATTCCTGTTCTTAACTGTTCATTAATTGAGGGCAAATGGGACCAGGTGAAAATGAAGTTTGTCACCCATTTCTCAACCGTTCGAGAGATATGGCATTAGGGCTTCAATTTTTCAGAAACATTTCATACAAAGCTCCCTAAAATCATAGTAAACAAATATTGATTTGATCATCCAATGATAAAAGTAATACGTATTAAATATGATGGAATAATTCATGTAGAATAAATACCTCATTAATGTACCAAGTAATTGGACAATGAAGATATTTTTCAGCTGTGGCATTTCCCACTGGATCACTTTTCCATTTTTTACACTGAATCAGTTTATATTCTCGCTCTCTCAAACAACACAATTCTTCTAACTATAATATCAATAATGTTGTCAATATTGTTTTATTCACACGAATAAAAGGCGATTGTTGAGAATTATATTAGAGACATTTCTCGAGTTAAAGTTTTTCCCTATATTCATCACTTGGCATGCTTTCATTAAGAGCGGAAAGCTTCAGCTAATACCAAAATAACGGTTCTTTTCTTTCATAATACGGAATTTTTAATTTTAGAGATTCCTTAATATATAAATTCATGTACTATTAGATTTTAATGTGAAAATTCAAAGTGATCAGACATAATATTTACGAAACAAGACACGAAGCATCCTTCATTTATTCCAGAACAGGCGCGCTGCCTCGTGTATATTCCTAACGAATAATTCTTCACAGAGCGTGTACAGCATTGTAAAGAGACGTAAATTGAAGAACAAGGAAAGTATGGAGACAGATGCCGAGGGGCTGCGCAAGTGCGGGGTGATGCGCAGCGCGGGAAACAAAGGCGGAAGCGAACTCCTGGCACAATGTCGGAATTAATTGCGCGCTTCTCCGTCCAGCGGTGCCCTCCCGCGCCGCCCACCCGTCCGCCACGACCACTCACCCACACACCCTCCCACCCACCTGCTCGCCGCCCGCCCGTACCCCACACCTACACTCCCGCCCGTCCGCCCGCCCACATGCCCGTCCGCCACATCCACCATCCACCCACCTACACACCCATTCGCCCGCCCGCTTCACGCCCGCTTCACGCCCGCTTCACGCCCGCTTCACGCCCACTCCACGCCCGCGCCACGCTCGCCCGCTACACGCCCGCCCGCCCGTTACCACATTTCGTTCCTCTTTTCCATTTCTATGGTATATTCACGCATTTCATGATTTCCGCACGTCGTATTCGTCATCTATTAGATCCCCACATTGCTGCTCTTCATTATCACATTTTATTTCTGGTGCACAAGCACGTTATCTCACCCGAATTCCATCTCTCTATTCTAATTACATTTGTCACACGTTCTATCTCGCCCCTGCTTTTTGTCATCGCATCCATTGTTCTCCGCTTGATCTGATCTCATCCATGCGTCCATCCGTTGGTACCTCGCATCTCCCTGAACTGCGCTTCCTCTGCTCTTTTTTCTTTATCTTTCTCCCATCTGCTTTTTTTGCGCCGTTTTACTTCTCCGTTCTTTAGGTTGTGCTAATATTTTATTACTTATTTTTGAAATATTAGTATTGAGAGATGTTTTTCTATCGATGAGTCTATGTTTCTATCATGTCGTGTCTTTCACTGCCGTATTTAAATAACGATAATATTTATATTGTTCTCAGAAGGAAAAGTCTTTCAAAAGTCAGCAAAATCTGAAAATCTCTAAAACGAACCGCTCGGTCATAAAACACTCGAGCAGAATTGCTGTTATCAGCGGAATTGGAACTTCTTTAAGCTGACGGACTCGGGCGGGGCGGTGAGACCGGGGCCGGGAGGGAGGGACGGCGCGTTCCGGGAGCCTTTGTCGCGAGCCGTCTATCTTGGCGCACGCAGGGACTCCCCGTTCTCCAGGCCTGCCAACGTGACAGCGGCGGCACATAAATAAGGGCACGCATTCGGAATTAAGGCTCCCCGGCCCGAGGCGGGCGAGCGGACTGGTAGAATTGCGGGAGCGTGTGGGTGGGTGGGCGTTTGAGACGAGAGCCGTCGACGTGCGACTTCCTCTGGCGCGAAGGGCGCGACAGCGGCTTACGGGGCGCGAGAGTGTGGCAGTTGAGACAGAACGGAGACGCGCGACATGATGCTGCCGGAGCTCTAAACAGTTGTAAGACGTGAGAGATAAATTATAATGTTGTAGGGCAAGAAAGTGTGAAGGAACAGGAATTCAATTTTGATAATGATGTGATATTAAATGTAGCAAGAACATATACTCTTAATATACCTCAGAAACTGAACACATTTTAACACAAACATGTCGAAAATTATTGTAATATATTACGAAATACCTGAACCATTAGTTGAACACAAACTTTACTTCAATTATTTTGCAATTTATTCTTTATTCTAAATTTTCCATATTTATATTCAATGAAGTAGGGTGTTTCTTTTTCTTGAGATAATAAGAATCCATTACAATACAAAATAACATGTTAATAGCGCAACACCCCTTTGTTTTTGCAGTTTCTTTGTCTCTCTAATGAATCGCATTAACTCAATGAGTAGTTTGTTTAGAGACTTTAAAGAATTTTTTTCTATAAGCGAGCTCATTTATTAAAAAAAAATGAGAGATATTCAAAGAAATTTCTTTTGAGCCTAAATTTTTTGTCCATTCTTGTAAATTTAAATAAATTATTAATTATTATTTATTTTATTTTTTTGCCATTGAGCGCATTATGTATTAAAGATATTAGTACGAACCGTGTCATCTTTTGAACATTTTCTGTACTTACGGTTTTTTCCACAGGGCGTAGATGGCCACGTTTTTCTAAAAAAATTCAACTCTCACTTTGTTGCTCCAATCAAATGAAATTGACAGTTCCTATAATAATATTTTGACAGACCTAGCTTCAATAAAACGCTAAATTTTTACGAAGTAATAATGGTTTCAATTTTTTTCTAAACATCACGTAAATGTTGAAAGACGAAAATATCACTAAGGGTTCATAAATGTCATTCATATACTCTCCCATTCAACTACGCCATCCAACTTCCCCATTCAACTCCCCCATTCACCTCTCCCATTGAACATCTCCCATGCCCTTCGCCCATGCAACTGTCGGATAGAGCTGGCACATACAACTGTCGCATACAATTGCGTGCAACTCACCTATGCAACTCGCCCAAGCATCTCGCTTATGCACCTCGCCATGCTTCTCCTATTCATCTCTCCCATTGAACTCTCCATTGAACTCTACCATTGAACTCTACCATTGAACTCTACCATTGAACTCTCCCATTGAACTCTCCCATTGAACTCTCCCGTTCAACTCTCCCGTTCAACTCTCCCGTTCAACTCTCCCGTTCAACTCTTCCGTTCAACTCTCCCGTTCAACTCTCCCGTTCAACTCTCCCGTTCAACTTTCCCGTTCAACTCTCCCGTTCAACTCTCCCGTTCAACTTTCCCGTTCAACTCTCCCGTTCAACTCTCCCGTTCAACTCTCACGTTCAACTCTCCCGTTCAACTCTTATTAACCTCTCCCGCACGTTTCTTCGCCCCCGACCCGCTCCGTCCCGCCCCGACTCTGACCCGCCGCTCCGTCCCGACCCCGCCCATGCCCGCCACGCCCCGCCCCGTTGCGACCCCCGCCCTTCCCCGCCCCGTTTCAATCCCGCCCATTCCCTCCCCGCCACGCCACGCCTCGCCACGACTCCGTCCCGACCCCGCCCGGCCTCTGCCCCACCTCTGTCCGTCCCTACCCCACCCCTGCCCCGCCCCTGCCCCGCCCCTGCCCCGCCTCTGTCCGTCCCTACCCCACCCCTGCCCCGCCCCTGCCCCGGCCCTACCACACCACTTGTCTCCCCTCCCTGCAAAGCCTCTTCATTCCTCCTCCCTCGCTCTGGTCTTGTCCGCCCTGTTCTCTTCGGCCCGCTCCGCTAATCCTCGCGCCACCCCGCCTCGTCCAGTCTTTCCTGTTATTTTCTGCTCTATTTTGTCATTTTCTGACTTCTGCTGTTCACCCTTTTAGCCAGTGGTTCCATATATTGCCTGCCATTATCTGTAGAAACCTGTTCCACACTGCACGCCTTGTCCCACTCTGCATTCCCTATTCCGTTTTGTCATTTTCTGACTTCTGCTGTTCACCATTTTAGACAGCCGTTCCATGATATTACCTGACATCCTCTGTACAACCCTTCCATTGTCCTACCTTTCAATTCTTTGTTTCACTCCGACATTCCATGTCTTACTCTGTCCAGGCTCATTGACTCCTCCGTCTCATGTTAGACCGCCACTCCCCAACCCAATTCAGTATATCTGCAGCCCTCCCCAACCAGACTCCTCTTTTCCATGAACGACGTGGATTTTCTCTCTGCACTTAGCCGCAGTTTAATGCAATGCCCGTGCACCGTTTGTTTGAAGTTTATCACTTTTTTTATAAAATAGCATAGAAAAGCGTTGATTGCAGTGCTTAGTCGGACAGATGGACTTGGAATAATATTTATACATTATTAAATATTTATATTACTTCCTGCGTATTAGACAAAAGCGTGGGTTCGATGTTGAACACTCCATATTGCCATGCTTTTAATTTCATAAGGATAGCTATTCGTGATTAAAAGATATTCTCGTCTGGACTCTGAATGATTTGTAAAATAGGCAGCAATGTAAATAAATTCACATTCATATTCTTGAATTAACAAGCTAAGTAAAATATATTTTGTAAAACACACTATCCTTTTTTGAATATACGATATCTTCAAAGTAAATAAAACGAGAGAGCGATAGCGTGAACAAAAGAGGAAGAACGAGAGAGTGAGAGTAAGAGAGAGATATCAGGATCGTGAAAGCGAGAGTAAGAGAGAAGAGAGCGGGAGCGCCAGATTAGGAGAGAATGTATGATTGCGAGAGGGGGCCGAGCGAGGGATTCAAAATTCCTTGATTTAATAATAATAGTAAATAATGATAATAATAATAGTAATAATAGTAATAATAGTAATAATAGTAGTAATAATAATAGTAATAATAATAGTAATAATAATAGTAATAATAATAGTAATATAAAATTTTCAAATCATTCGTAAAACAGCAATTTCAATGTTATGTGATATTCTTAGAAATATTTTTCATTTCCGCATTTGCAACCTCTTTAGTTGAGGGACCGTTATTTTAGCCATATTTCCATCGTATGACCATAATTAGTCTATTTTTATACCATTTATTTGCGATTACCTTTCCCCCTTTCCTATTTTCCCTCCCCTAGAAATGATCCCGGGCCCTTGGCATTGCCTGCTCCCTCATCGGGAGCTCTTGGCCCTGCGTTCCGCTGGCACTGCGGCGCGCGTTCAGGCCCGTCTGCGCCAGATCCCCTCCGCAGCCAGCCCTCGCCCTCCCTCCGTCGACCTCCGACCGCTGTCTTCCTGCCGCCCGCCCCCGCGCCGTCTGCTCGCGCCGTTCGCCGCCTCTGCCCCCCGCCGCTCCCGCGGAAAGCCCTCCTGCCCTCCCCCCCCGGCGACGTCTCCGTCTCCGCGTCCGCTGACCCGCCGCCCTTGTACAAATCCGTTGTGGCACAGAAAGGGTTTTATGCTGTTACCTCCACCTTTCATCTCCTTCCGGCTCAGGAGGCGGCGGTGGCGACGACGACGACGACGACGATGACGACGACGACGACGACGACGAAGATGGCGATGGCGATAGCCGGCAAGAGTCTTCAGCTCTCCTTTCCTTCTCACGCGTGTGTTATAGTTCACTGATGATTCCTAGACTTCGAATCTTGAGACAAACGCTTATTTTACTTTTTGACGTAGCAACTCGTAGTTAGTTTTTTAACACATTTCAAGGATATTTGATACTAAAAACAAACTACATATAGTCTGAAATTCTTTTTCGCAATTGGTGTCTAAAATATATTTCCATAAACCTTTAAAAATACTTGTTCAGTGTAATTGAAACTTTGAAGCGTTAAACTCGAATGCGTTTCTTCCCAGAAATTCAGACTAAAGTTAAAATCTACATGAAATAAAAATTCTGGATTTCTCGTGCTCAGCTGTTATTTGAACATTAACATATACATCAATCATAGAAGTTCAAAACATCGTTTTGCTTGTAAAAATATTATAAGTCATTGATGTTTTAGTATCCTGTATTCCCTTTAATAATGTGTGCTCATATTCTTAATAGAGTTGTTTAAAGTACGAATAAAATATAATGTATATGAAAAATGCCTTTCGTTTTAATTTATCTGCCTATTTTAAAAAAAATGATGTAGTTTATTTTCGCTTTTTAAGAGCCTGTCTTATGTACCTAAATTGAAGAATGCAAAGTGTAAAAATTCATTGCTATACATTAGAACATACGAGTAAGTGTTAGACAAATACACATATTTGATATACTTAGGGTTTAACTTATGCTTCAGCAGGTAAATTGTTCATCATTGTTCGATTTACGAAAGAGAATTAGCCGATATTAGATCGCTGAGTTCTTGTACGAATTTTGGAATTGTGATTCTTTCTGCTTAATTACGTTAGTTTCAAAATGTCTTTCCCCGCAGAGAAACCTACATACAGCTTATATAATGCTGTAGGTCTAGCCACCTTCCCACGGTTCGGGAGCGACCGTTATTCATTTGAGAGAGTAAAATACCAGATAATTTATCGGCTCTTTTCTGAATTTTCTCTCCATCTTTTAAGATAGGAAGTAGAATAAGAAGTATATGCTAGCGCATTAACATTAGAATTGGCATTCTTCCAAGTAGGCATAGCAAAATGTAAGGCTCTCAACAATATTTTTACGTCGCGATTTACCTAATCTGTCCACCAAATATAACTGCGTAGAATAATACCAAGTACTCGCAGCTAGTGACAATAAGAATCGAATACCTACTTAATTTGTAAGTTACGTTTACACTTCGTTGAGACCTAGAAAAATTACTTTTCGACTTCTCTGAGTTTATTCTGATGTTATTTATCCATGCCCATTTTTCTAAGCGATCTAGCTCTAGATCGTTTTTCAAGGTTTCATTCGCATCTCTAACATTACTGTAAATTATACTATCATCCGCATTGTTCGCAATCGTCTTATTTAAAATATTTATTTAAGAGATTTATTAAGTGTTTATACCATACTTTAATTTAACTTTACGTATCATTTCGAATTTCAACCTTTAAATATATCTTCAGTTGAACTTATGCATACTTATAAAATTATAAATTCATAATTATTTTCTTGTCGTAATTTAATTTAAAGTGTTGATAAGTGTACCAACATCTTTTTAAAAATAAGTACAGATTTTTTATCAATTAGTGTTTCAAGTTATTCCAAATATTCCTTTGGAATTAATTATTAGAGTTTCAAAGATCATCCGCATTGTACTACGACTGTTTGGCAACTGAATATTATGAGAAACAAGCGTGATATGTACCTTAATAATTCTATAAAATCCGTACGTTAGTATTTACACTGATTCTTTGAGAAATTTTATTCGAGTGTCATATCTGCTAAAATCTTTGGTCTGGAAGTTAAAATAATAATTTCTTTTTACTGACACTTTAAAGTTTGTAACTGCCTTCGATATGAAACACGATATACGAAAGGTTTGTGGTTACGAGTAAAATATGAAAACAGTTGAATGATGCTACATGGTTCCTTATAGAGGAAGTTAAGAGAAGAAGGGAATTATGGAAGGGAAAAATGAAAAGAAACATAGTCAAGTTAACATCTAGTTAATTTAGAAAGTAAGTAAATCTGAATCAAATTCATTAGATAAAAATAAAATTATTTATAATACGAGAGGCGTTAACTGGTTCCAATGATCTCAAGCGACAAAAAGCCCTCCATCCAATGGCTCCTGGCATTTTGTTGCCGCTCGTTCATTGGAACCCTTCTTATAACGCCCTATTATTGTTTTTAGCCTACAACATCCCATAAAGGACAAAGGCCTCCTGCTTTAGTAGGGTTAGGGTGATACTTGTACAATCATCTTCTTTTCGCTGTTTGTATCCCAGTTGCCTCCATGTTGACCTCTTTTGAGCCAGTCTCGTCCAGGCGGGGCCATTTACCTTGCTTAGCTCGTCAACCCATATTCTTCTCTGTCTCCCTTGGTTCCTCCAGCCGAGGGTCCCAGGTTGTTGCAGTTTACGCCCATCGCGGTACTGTCTTAAATGTGTCCTCCCCAAGGCCATTTACTCATTTTGATTTGCTGTACTGCATCCTTGATTTCGGCCGTTTTTCTAATTTACGTAGATTGTTTTCTGTCTAACATTTTCGTTCCGTTTTCCTCTGGCCTCGTCGTATCCATTTTATTTGCGCTACTATAACGCACTTGTTGCATAAATGACTATTCTCGCCCTGAGTGCCTTCTTTCCGGTCGGGGCAAAGCCGACCGCGGGGTGAGCAGGGAGTCCTCCTCCTCCTCCTCCGTGCCGACGCCTGTCACCTGCCTCCGCGCGGCGCGCGCCTGTCGATTTCCTGCAGATGCACCGTCCGTCAGCGCGGGTGGAGGCGAGGAGGGGGAAAAGATTCGGCGCGGGGTGCGGCCGCAAATGACGACTTCGTGGCCAGGGGACCGCCGCAATCTGTCCCCACGTCCGGCGGGTGAATGAGAGGGCGGCCTGGAGAGCCGGGGAGGGACCGGTGGTGGGCGATTGGTAAAGGTGTAGGTGTCGGGTGGATGAGATGGCTGCGGGAGGTTGTGTGAGATAAAGGACGGGTGGACCGGAGATAGGGCTGATGGACGAAAACGGATGAGCAATACGAGTGGTTCGGAGGACGGATGGTTAGGTCGACGGGAGGAAGGGCGGTTGGGAGGACGGGCGGTTGGGAGGACGGGCGGTTGGGAGGACGGGCGGTTGGGAGGACGGGCGGTTGGGAGGACGGGCGGTTGGGAGGACGGGCGGTTGGGAGGACGGGCGGTTGGGAGGACGGGCGGTTGGGAGGACGGGCGGTTGGGAGGACGGGCAGTTGGGAGGACGGGCAGATTGGTCGATGATCGGTTGGGAGGACGGACAGATTGGTCGATGATCGGTTGGGAGGATGGGTAGTTGGGAGGATGGGCGGTTGGGAGGATGGGCGGTTGGGAGGATGGGCGGTTGGGAGGATGGGCGGTTGGAAGGATGGGCGGTTGGGAGGATGGGCGGTTGGGAGGATGGGCGGTTGGGAGGATGGGCGGTTGGGAGGATGGGCGGTTGGGAGGATGGGCGGTTGGGAGGATGGGCAGTTGGGAGGATGGGCAGTTGGGAGGATGGGCAGTTTGGTGGATGGGTGGTAGGGAGGATGGGCGGTTGTCAGGACGGACGGTTGGGAAAGAGAGTGGAGGAAGGTGAAGGGAGTGGGAGGATGGATAAGCAAGTTGACGTGCGGGTGAGAGGGAGGGAGCGGGTTCGGACGTGGGCTTGTGGAAATGTGGTCGTGAGGGCGGGCGGGCGGGGTTGACAGGAGGGCCAGCCTCGGGGGCAGGAGGCTGGGCCACCGGCACGGCAGTCAACTACGGTCCTCTGAACTTCGCTGAAATGTAGGTCGCTTTGCAGCGGCCAGGGAAAGATTTGTGCTGAACGAGGGAAAATCTCTGAGGCTGGTGGCCTGAATGGGCGAAACGGACGGCTCGAATTTTACGTTCTTTCTTTTTTTCATCGTCGTCATCTTTTGCGCATTTTCGCCCTTTGAATTGCTGACTGGCCTCTGCTTCTAAAGAACGAATACGTTTTATGATTTAAAACAACAACATGAATTTCAATAAGATTTTCTGTGTAGTTTTTGTGTCGATGTGTAACATTTCTTTCAATATTTTCTGAGTATATTTACCGTATTCTGTGAAAGCTTTAATTTTATATGCTAGGTTTTAAGTTTTGATTAACTTTTTCTCTGATATACTGGTTTATGTTATTTACAAAATTCCACTTAACTATGTTAGAAAAAAGGACAAAATATCCTCTTTATTATATTGGAAAGGGAGTACTATTTTTAAATACAATCTAAATGTATGATGAACGGAGGATGCTGTGATTCTTCAAATTTTTCGAGTTTCCGACATAAAATTTCCTTGTTTTATAAAAAATGACAATTAACTTAAACTGTCTCGCCTGAACATCGACAAAATCCATAGATTAGCTATGACTTCATTTACATCCTTTACTCCACGAATTGCGGCAAAGCTGCCACAAGCTAATACAATGTATTGGATGATAGTGATTGACATAGATTCTGTGCTCTGTGATATAAATAGTATTCTGCTTCCGTGTGGAGTTAATACTGCTCGGTAGTGTTTATGTTTCGAGCAGGGTGACAAAAAGAAAAGCCTTCAGTAATGACATACTTATAAGTTCAAAGCGTTGTTGCAAGGTCCAAAGCAAAGCTTTAATTGATTATGGAGATTTTATTATCCACCAAATACTCCCGATAAAATACTGTAATAATAATGATGAATGCCTATTGTGTGGTTGTGAATGTGAATACCATGATTTAGTATTTATTTCGCTAATAGTAAGTATTTTGTCTTTATGAAATATTATCTAGTATATAATAAAATACTTTATATGAAGCGTCCTCTTTTTATATAAGGAATGTTAAGTAGGGTAACCCTATCTGTATGCAATCTCCAACGATAACCACAAGACCGACATCGGATATATACATTTCAAGTACACCAGAAAAT
>JAZDUA010001169.1:0-168957 GCA_038098605.1 Gryllus longicercus
TGATTCCTATATTTGATTTTGTATGGATGATCTTCTCTTCCGAAGTATTGAGGGCTATAATTATTTCGAGAGGTTTTCTGAACGCCATTCACTACAACGTTATCACTCACAAGAAACTATTCAGGTTGACAGATTCTAGCTGTGTAAAATGAGATAAGAAATCTCTACGTTTACTTAAATTTAATTGCAAAACTGTGGCTAAATAAAAGTAGGAATTACAGTTTTTGGAGACCATTTATTTATTAATATTGTCTACGTTCAGAGAAAAATTATAATTGAACACGACTAAGAGAGATTGTTATAATTAAAAAGAAAACTTGAACAGCCCAAATTTTCTCCAATTAAAAGAAAGAGAATATCCAGGAAGAACAGCTCTACCCTACATTGCAGGTCAATTTCTGTTACACTTGCCTACTGTGCCTTTCAGTTCCGTGTATTAATACATCGATAGAAAATTACAATATTCACGTCCAGGACGACCCGACGCATCAACGCGTCCAATACAGTCACGACTAACAAGGGGCGACGAGCGGCCCGGAGGAAGGACGGGCAATCGAAAGAGCGCGCGTTGTAGGGGTGGAGGGGTGGGGAGGGGGGGAAGAGGGGCAATAGTTGGGCGACGCGTTAATCAATCCGAGCGTCGCGGCGTGGCAGCCATTTCCTGCCGTCACTCAGCGCCGCGCGCCGGCCGCCTGTCTTTCCTCCGCTCGAGTTATGGGCCCCTAAAATCACCGCCTCGACGGCCCGCAGGTCAGACCAGGCCAGGCCAGACCGTTCGCCGATGGACGCGCAAATAATGAGATGGCGCGAATTAGTCACCCGCAACGTTTGACTCTTGTCGTGAAGTAGCGCGTAAGAGTGGAATCGCCTTTTAAGTTCATGGTTCAATAAGAGTTTGAGGACACATGACACATTTTCGTACTAATTTCAAGAGCTGGCTCCTGCTTACTGCTCATGAATGTAAAATTAAGCTTATAACAAATATAATTAAGTCCTTTAAAATTGTTTAATTACGTATCTTTACTGAAAACAATTTATAGACAATAACATGTTACCAAACTAGAAATGGTGATACCTATTTTACGTTTCAATTCAACTGTTTCTTATAAATAACACTGATAGAAGTATGGGTTTCATGAAAACATAAGTATGCATATTGTCATCAAAATAAAGAATTTAGAAGTGAGGATAAGAGGATTGGAAGAAACATTATTAATACAACATGAAACATAAATTTTTAAAAAAAAATAGAATTTAAGGTCTTGTTACTTGAAAAACACCATCTCCAAAACAGAACTTGCGAATTTCCATCGCAAAACCCACATTTTTCTTCACAGCGCCAAACGTACTACAGTACACAACTCCTGCATTCCTTGCAAAGCTCTTAGTAACAGTGCTTCGTTTCACCCGGCAGGCCGCCTTTGTGAATCGCATGCTCGTGTGGTTTGGGGAGAATGCTAGGTATAAACCGGAGTTCTAGAAGTTTCCAGAAACTGTAATGTCAACTCTGGTGAGAGAGAAGGGGACTAGGAAAGCAGCTGCGCATCAGGCTCCAAAGGGGCATGGCAAGGAGAAGCTTCGGAGGAAAATCAGGCTCTGTGGCTTTCGAAAGTACTCTTTCCTCCCTTCATTTATTTTTCAGAGAATGAATTCTTTTTTTTAATTATTTTTAAAAGAATAGAACGATACCTACATCCAATGTAATCATTTTAAAGGGTAATATACGTACTACGTATAAAAATACTTTTTTGAAGTGAAAAGTACATTGAAAAACTTACTGTTGCAACACATGAAAATTCCCTGCACAAATATAGAAACTAGTATTAGGCGAGTACTGAAGTCAGTAGCACAAAAACCTCACGCCGAATGCCAGCAAGGCTCACTCAATAAGCGATCAGCCTGCTTTCTCCAGGCCCAGCGTGAGGTGCGGGAGCGAGGCGTCTGGGCCGTGTGATCGCGCCCGGCGACGGCGCCGGCGCCGGCGCCGACGCCTCGCCAGGGGGCGTTAGTGGAGGGGGGCGGCGCCGAGGCGTCGGGGCGGGGAGCGGAAGCGTGCTGCGGCGGCGGCGGAGCGGAGGCGCGCGGGCGGGGCAGGGGTACAGGCGCGCCTTGTTTATAGTCCAGCCGGGCGCCGTGATAGCATAATGGAAATTAGCTTCATTACGGGCTAATACGCTCCCGGCACAACGCCGGCCTCCACCGCCGCCGCCGCCACCCACGCCCCTCTCCGGCCGCCCCCTTTTGCCACCGCCCCGTGTCCCGCCCTGCCCCGCCCCGCCCGGGGGCGCCGACCGCGAGACGAACGTCTCCGAGAGCGGCGAAACAGCGCGCGATCAAGGGAACAGGGGAGGGTAGGGCCCGAGGGGGTGGGCCCTGATGGACGAGACAGATGGAGTTGGACGAGGGAGGCAGAGGTGGAGGAGAGGAGGATGGAGTTGGACGGGGGCGGGCGGCAGAGTTGGGTGAGGTGGGAAGGGTGGTTGGAACGAGGTGGGGCGAGGGCAGATGGAGAGTGGCGTGGAAGGGCGCAGCCTGGAGTGGAGTGGCGGGGCGCAGCATGGCCGAAGGGAGCGGAATGTGGCAAAACGGGCTGGAGTGTGGCGAGGTAGAGAGTGGTGAGGTAGAGCGTGGCAGGGCGTGGCGGAGTGTGGAGTGGCATGGCGGAGTGTGGCGTGGCGGCGTGTGGCGTGGTGGCGTGTGGCGAGGCGTGGTGGAGTGTGGCGTGGCGTGGCTGAGCGTGGCGTGGCTGAGTGTCGCGTGGCTGAGCGTCGCGTGGCTGAGCGTCGCGTGGCTGAGCGTCGCGTGGCTGAGCGTCGCGTGGCTGAGTGTCGCGTGGCTGAGTGTCGCGTGGCTGAGTGTCGCGTGGCTGAGTGTCGCGTGGCTGAGTGTCGCGTGGCTGAGCGTCGCGTGGCTGAGCGTCGCGTGGCTGAGCGTCGCGTGGCTGAGCGTCGCGTGGCTGAGCGTCGCGTGGCTGAGCGTCGCGTGGCTGAGCGTCGCGTGGCTGAGCGTCGCGTGGCTGAGTGTCGCGTGGCTGAGTGTCGCGTGGCTGAGTGTCGCGTGGCTGAGTGTCGCGTGGCTGAGCGTCGCGTGGCTGAGCGTCGCGTGGCTGAGCGTCGCGTGGCTGAGCGTCGCGTGGCTGAGCGTCGCGTGGCTGAGCGTCGCGTGGCTGAGCGTCGCGTGGCTGAGTGTCGCGTGGCTGAGTGTCGCGTGGCTGAGTGTCGCGTGGCTGAGTGTCGCGTGGCTGAGTGTCGCGTGGCTGAGCGTCGCGTGGCTGAGCGTCGCGTGGCTGAGCGTCGCGTGGCTGAGCGTCGCGTGGCTGAGTGTCGCGTGGCTGAGCGTCGCGTGGCTGAGCGTCGCGTGGCTGAGCGTCGCGTGGCTGAGCGTCGCGTGGCTGAGCGTCGCGTGGCTGAGCGTCGCGTGGCTGAGCGTCGCGTGGCTGAGTGTCGCGTGGCTGAGTGTCGCGTGGCTGAGTGTCGCGTGGCTGAGCGTCGCGTGGCTGAGCGTCGCGTGGCTGAGCGTCGCGTGGCTGAGCGTCGCGTGGCTGAGCGTCGCGTGGCTGAGCGTCGCGTGGCTGAGCGTCGCGTGGCTGAGCGTCGCGTGGCTGAGTGTCGCGTGGCTGAGTGTCGCGTGGCTGAGTGTCGCGTGGCTGAGTGTCGCGTGGCTGAGTGTCGCGTGGCTGAGTGTCGCGTGGCTGAGTGTCGCGTGGCTGAGTGTCGCGTGGCTGAGTGTCGCGTGGCTGAGTGTCGCGTGGCTGAGTGTCGCGTGGCTGAGTGTCGCGTGGCTGAGTGTCGCGTGGCTGAGTGTCGCGTGGCTGAGTGTCGCGTGGCTGAGTGTGGCGTGGCTGAGTGTGGCGTGGCTGAGTGTGGCGTGGCTGAGTGTGGCGTGGCTGAGTGTGGCGTGGCTGAGTGTGGCGTGGCTGTGTGTGGCGTGGCTGTGTGTGGCGTGGCTGTGTGTGGCGTGGCTGTGTGGCGTGGCGTTGCAAAGCGTGGCTTGGCGGAGCGTCGAAGGCGAGAGTGACGGTGAGAACTGCGCCGAAAAGGAGAGTGACAATGCAATGTGAAACGTTAGCGGGGCGCGTCAGTGTGTCATGTTCATTTACTTTCGACTACAAAAAGTGTTAGAAGAATGCTCATTCCGCAGGTGACCCATTCCCATGAGTTTCAAGCAGCGTCTACAAGCTCTTCCCAAAATAACTTTCCTCCATGTCTCCAAGGGAACACAAGCATACGTGATCATTAATACCCTACAAATAATCACGGTTCAGTCAATGGGACAAAATAACTGGGGTTACATTCAGCCGGGTGTCTTATTAATGTTAGAGTATTTACGATGATGGAAGCGACCATGTTATTCTCACAGAAATACCAGCTACATTAATAGATACAGGTAGGGAGACATATCAGAACGTATCTGCTGGAAGATGGTGCCTCTCAGAAATCCGCATTCTACCAGCGTTCCCTCCTCGCAATCCTGTGATTTACGAGGTCACTAATACAAGTTTTTACAATAAATTCCACTATAACCTCACATCTTGACTCGGCAGTTAAAGACCGTAAAACGATACCTTCTCGTACAGAATATTTCTAAATCGCATTAAGCTTTGAAGCCAGAAATCGTATTCCAACACCCACCATCTTCCGTCTCCGGGGCCACATCGAGCTGTGCATGCAAGATGGATTATTATTGTATGACATACGGCGTGTGAGTGCAGTTAGCGTGATATACTCGCGGCGTGGTATGGGGCCACATCCCTCACCGCGGGCTGACTGATGGGTGGCGAGCGACGCCCGCGACCTCGCGGGTCTTGTACGGCCTCGCGCTTCGCTCCGCAAAGGTCCCGCGGACGCCAGCCAGCGCCTCCCCCGGCGCAAGATCGCGGCATCACGCGATTGGCTGGCGTGTCGCGTCGCGTTGTGTCGCGTCGCGTCGCTAGTTTCATTTGTTTCGCGATCTGTCAAGTTCGCTCCGCGGGTCGACAGCTGCACGGGACCCCAAAACATCGGGACATGGCGCGCGGCTAAACCTGGGGGACTCTCTCCTCCCCCCGCATTGCGCGTTGCACCTCGCCCGTGTTGCGCGATTTACACGAGTCGGAAAGAGCCTCGCCCCCTCCCCGTAAAATTTTACACAATGACACTCGCGATGTGAGTGCTAGAATGAAGAGGAATGGCAGTCTGTAAAAATAGGAATATACTGCATACCCCTAACAAAAATGTCACCTGATAGGTTATTCATTAAAATGTATATTACTATATAATACAAATTTGATTTGTGAAAAATTACTCTCTGAATTACAAGTGTACGAATATTTCATTATTAACTGTGAACTTACAATATAATGTACTAAATTGAGTGTCTTTTTTCAAACTAACAATAAGCTTTCAATAAGTAATTTTGTATGGTAAACAAGTCTAACAGTAATGTGATCCGAATAGTATGTAGTCAAATTTATTCTTAATTAATGTAATCGAACACATAATCTTAGAATTCACATTTGCCCTAAAATCGAAATTTTTTTATTCAAAATTACAGACAGAAGAAACCAATATATAGAAATTTAAATTAATAAAATTATTTTTCAACCAGGTTTATTAGCATAAGTATTAACATATCAGATTAATTATTAATAATTCGAAATATGAGCTTAAGCAACTTTCAATCATTGTAGTCATATTAGACTGTAATTTCATTTTTCTTATTGTTTTTTAAAAACCTATTTACATATACCTCTTTTCAGTACTCCAATACCCGTCTACGAATTACTACACATCTATGAATAGAACTCGAGTCTCGTCCCTAACGGGTCACCAACCACGTCTTCGGTTTGCAAACAAATCCAATCTGTCCCAGATTATTTTCTTATTCTCCGGTCATCCAACTTCAGTCTTCGCCTCCAGCGAGCATGCTCGCCGGAGCAGAACGCGAAAGAAATGGACTATTGAAGAGTGCACGGCTTCTGAAATTGCTTACCAACGTCTCGAACCGGTGACCTTGCCACATCGATTGCTTGCCATATCTCGTTCTTGAAGGCGGATGTAATTGTGTGACGGATACCAGTCTTCTTCCCTTCACAATTTAAATATCCACATTCTTTACGGAGTCATAGGATATTAAGATACGCAAGACGAACACTTCTAAAAATTCTTAGAACCAAATCTGCGATTAACTTTTTTCTCTGATATTTTTTTCTGTACTGCAGTAAATGGAGGAAAAGTAATGGAATCAATCACCTTGATAATTTGATCTCGAATATTTGATTGTAAAATGTGCAGTTTAAAATGGACGTCTATATGGTTCTTTTGAGCTGTAATTTCGCAAATAACGTTAGGATTAAGATCTACATTATTATAACAATACAGTCACACAAAAGTTTCCTCGTTTTCAATGCAACAAAGAATAATGCATGGCCAGTACCGCTTGACGCGTACTCAGCGCCTCGGCCGCCAGGCAGCGGGCGTGCGTTCGCTGCGGCAGCCGGTCGGCGCAATCTGAGCCGCGAAGCGCAAAAGATGTTTACTCAGATTCCATCACTCGACGGCAGAGGCGCTCTCGGCGCCTGGCTGCCCCCTCCCTATCCTGGCGTAGAGGCATGGAAATCCTTTGGGCACCACCCACCCTCTTCCCACACACTCACTGGCACTCGTGCGCTTCCTCTTCTCTCTCTCTCTCTCTCTCTCTCTCTCTCTCTCTCTCTCTCTCTCTCTCTCTCTCACACACACACACACACACACACACACACTGTCTCGCTCTTTTTACACACGCAAACGCCAAAGAAACAACCGAAGCAGGAAAAAAACGGAACACCGAACGACCATCGCTGTAATACCTCGCGTCCGACGTGCGGTGGGTGGGAGCGGTGGGTGGGGGTGGGGGTGGGGTGAAAGAGTGGCGTGGAGTGGGGCGAAGTGGAGAGGAGTGAGCGGTCGGAGAAGACGAGCGCACGCATGGAGAGGAGAAAAGGGGGCGGGGCGGGGCGGGGCGCAAGCAAGCGAGTCGCTCCACTCGCAATCAATACTCTTCACTCTTTCACAAAAAAAGCGAGCATCGCTCCAAAGTTTCACTCGAGCGCCGTCGACGCGGCAGGCGGGGCGACGGGGGCGGCGGGGCCGGGGCAGGCCACCGCGGGGTGACCGTACGAGTGACGAGGGCGCCGGTGCTTGCCCGTCCTCTTTTGTTATTCCTCCTCTTGACGAGGTGAATTAAAACTGGTAGGTAGAGATGTCCAACTGCGGCATAACTACTACCCCTCTCTTTTGCAGCTCGTCTCGCCGCACTGCACCGCTGTCCGCGAGTCGAGTTTTGGTCGAGAAGGACAAAGCGAGGGCAGATGATACGATGGAGTGGAGGGGGGAGGCGACTGGAGGAAAGAGGGAAGATGGTCGGAGATGAGATGACGAAAGGATGCGAACCGTGAAGCTGGGGGCCTCTCCGAAGCTGCCGGGGATGCATTCTGGAAAAGAAGTGAAGAGAAAGAGCGGAAGAAAATCGTAGCATCTAGGACCTGAAGAATTGGAGTGGAAAGCTATCCAATACGTCTGAGAAGGTAAATAAGTGTAAAAGGAACTATAGTAGAAGAAAACGTATAAATTGATACATTCTTGGCTATCCCGGATGAGCCGCGTCTCGGTCAATTGTACTGACGTATCATGCTGTGGTCTTCTTCAGAGCTATACTGCACTGTTATATACTGCTATTCAGCAGTATAGCTCTGAAGAAGGCCACAGTAAGATGGCCGAAACGTCAGTACTATTGACCGAGACGCGGCTCATCTCGGATCGCCAAGAATGCATTGGCTCCGGCCGCGGAAGCCTACGAACCCGTATGAATTAATAAACGAAACCCTGGGGAAACTTGTAAAAGGATGAGAGCGTAGTGGGGAACACACATTACTGTAGTTGGAAACAAAAAAAAATGCCAATCCGCCAAGCGGGTGCATCATCGCTCAAAGTTTGATTTTAGAAGAGTAAGAGAGCAGGTAAAAAGTGAGAATCAAAACCTGAAAGAACAAACTAAAGATTACTAACAGCAGGTAGCGCTTTAAATGACGACCTGTCCTCACTGTCGGAAGACCGCAGGGGCAACGTAGGCGCAAACAGACACCGCTGAGGCAAATCGCGCCCAACACCGCATTGAGGCTCCGACAGACCGGCGCGGAAGACCCGCAGCCTACGTGGAAATTTCACGTCACGTGTTGCCACATGAGCACGTTCAGACCTGCGCGGCAGGCGAGCGTCGCGGCAGCGGATTGGCAGAATTTTATTACCTGCAGATTTTGAAACGCAGTCCGACGCGTTTCGACAGCTGCGTCTCGAGTACCCTGAAAGTCCACCCGCCTTCGCGAGTCTTCTCTTCCTTCTGGATCGAGCTCCCCTGACTTTGTTTATCGGTTGAGGAAAACCGTTACCCATCGCTGAGTCATAATTGAAGCTCCAGTGCGAAGGGTCCTGCGGATTCCGCCGCCGCGTCTAGCGCGGAGTGTTCCGCGCCGCACCCGCTGCGGATCTCCCGCGCCGGCCTGCGAGATCCTTTACGGGAGCGCCGCTATTGCTCCAGATGCACAAGTTGCAGAGTGTGACGGCCGGTGGGCGGTTGACGGATAGGTGGGGGTGTGTGGGGGGGAGGGAACGGGGCGGATATGGGAGGCGGGTGTCAGTGAGGCAAAGGATGTGGTGGCAAGGAGGCGACGGGGAAAGACGACAGAACGGGGATGGAGAGAAGGTCGTAGCACATTGTGGGGGAGGGGGGCGAGAGGGTGAGTTGCTGGCGGGGAGGTAGTGATGGAAGAGAGTAGGGAGTAGGTAGTTGGGGGCGACGGTGGGGAGACAGAGGCTGAGGCGGACAAGAGGCGGGGAAGCGCTGACAGAGGAGTCCTTTGATATTTCAATTGGAAAGGGAAAACTGCGCTTCAGCGCCAGCTCTGCCGTATGGCGCCGAAATGGCTGTGGGAGGGGGGGCAAGAGGTGATGGTGGGGGGAGGGATGAGGCGTTATTGTGATGGAATGGAGGGGGGTCAGACTGGACATGGCCGATGAGCAACGAGGCGGTGTGTGGATTTGTGAGGCGATGGGATGGTGGGATAGTGGTGCAGTAGGGCGGGTGCGGGAGGTAAAACTGGAGAGGTGAACGGTGAAGCGGGTGGGTTGCCGAAGCGGGGCGGACAGTGAAATGGCGATGCGAGGGGCAAAGCGAAGGTGGTGAGGAGGTCCCCACGTCCTGGGTGGCGCGGCGAATCTGGCCGGGGGTTGGGGCGGGGCCGGGCAGTGCAGTGGCAATGCGGGGGTAGTAGAGCGGGAGGTGGTTGGGGGGGGGGGGGGGCGATGGTGCGGTGAAGCGGGTCTGGCGTTGGGGCGGGGCAACCAGTGCAGTGGCAGTGCGGGGAGCGGCGAGGCGGAGGGGGCGGGGGACGTACGTTTGCAGGCGCTGCCGCTTCCCTTGCGCCGCGTTCGTCAACTTGCGCGCAGCGAATCCGCGAGCCGCGCCGCGCCGGTGCACCGCCCCAGAACAGTCGCCGCCGCGTGGCTCGGGCGGGCGGCGCCGCACACAGCGGCAGCGGTCAACTCCGGCGCATTGGCGCTTTGTGGAAGCGCCTCAAAATCTACCTCAAAGTGTTTACGACAGCCAAAGTAACTTCTGTCTACATCGGGTTTATATTTCGATTGGAACCGAAATTACTGTTTAAAAATTAGCTAAATCAGAAAACAACAAAACTAATGCGTATAGTTCAATATTGACATACAACACTGGGGTGCCTGGGAACAAACTGAAACAAATATCAACATTCGTCAGTGAGTATAAGTCCTTTCCATGGTTTACCTTCACTGACATTGTACTACCAAGCGTGCAAAGGCTGATTCCACACCAAGGTTCCGTACACCAAGGTGACGGGGTTTTGAATAGCTATATCCCTCGAAACGCTGTTGGGTATGTGGATGGAGTATTGGATTGTGAGTTCTAAAGTAGATGAAGAATAAACGTGAGTTCGTTAATAGGTTCAACGTGGTCGTGTCTTGACCACTGGGTTGGATTCACAATTCGATGGAGAGTTGGAAGGAGAGTTGCATGGAGTGTTGAATGATGGGGATAGGATCGTGGGTTGCTTGGTGGACTGCACGACGTGCGATCTGCTCGGTTGGGGGTCTTGTGTGTGTAATCCCTGGGAGTGGGCGGCCGTGGAGGCCCGGGGGTGGGGGTGGATGCCGCGCGCTCCTCGCATTGCGCGCCGCTGCGCAGCTTCTGTCTGTTGCCGCGCGGGCGCGTGGGCACCCGGCGCGCGCCGGCCGCCTGTCCGCGTCATTAGTCGAGCGACAGCGCGGGCGGCGGCGAGGGCGGGACGCGAGGACGGGGCGCGACGGTATGGGAGCGGCGGCAGGGACAGGGATGTGGGCGGCAGCGGGGTCACGGGCGGGGGCGGGAGCGGGGTTGGAGGCGCGGGCGTGGGCAGAGACGGTGATGGAGACGATGGAGCGGGGCGGGAGCTGGGTGGGGACGTGGGCGGAGACGTGGGCGGTGGCTGTGCGGGCGAGGGTGGGGGCGGGGCGGGGGCCGTGCTTGTCGAGCCGAGCTCTGATGCCGCGGGCTGCATTCCCGTGTCGCTCCTGTGGCCTTCGGACGCGCTCGCGGGCGTGAAAGCTGAACGCGAGCGCACAGCCAGCGACGAATCAGCCCTTTGCTGATGGCGCCCAAGGCGAAAAACCAAGCGCACTTCACCAGCTTTGTAAATGGAGCATTCTGTGGACTCGCGTGTTATTTCTAAACACAGCTTTATATTTTTGTGTTTTCACAAATTTGCGTCATGGAGATCGTGAATTTCCTTCCGCTTCTGCAATTATGTATTGATACTTTCTCTTTAAACTCACGATACAACGAATACAAATACGGTTTTAATTTTACTGCAATTTTATGACATCCAATTAAAAAATAAAATATTATACCGATAAAACTTTGAATTCTGAATGGAATTTCAGAAAAGTGCTATTTTAAGTTGATAGCTTGTTTTAAAGCGTGTAGAGCGAGATGAACAATATCGTAAAAGTTAAGTAAACCATTCTTATAGACACAAGTAATTACGATATCAACATAAAAGATCAATGAGGCGCGGAAAAATAGGTGGAGGAATTGAAGTTAAGAATTTCTTGTTTTGGCAGCGTCAGGCTGAGTTCGCAATAAAGTGATTAAGGCGCCTGCATGATGGGATTGTGAAAATTAATATCCCACTACCCATGCCACCTACATACGCAACGATGGATCAGTGATTTAATGGATAGAGGATTATAACGACATGGAAATGAATTATGATAAGATTATCGAATGAGATGAAGCGCATACAGGAGAATCCGATGAAACCAGAGCTGCTGAGCTAGCGTCCCGTCCGCTTCACTACAGGTCGTGTTCGACGTCTTCCGCACGCTAAAAGCCGCTCCACATTACCCGTGAACGGGAAAGGCAATGCGAAGGCAAGGGCGGGTATGGGTACGCGAGTTACCCGTAGCGGGGTACTTCACAATAAACGCCTACAGGAAGAAGAATGGCGCTATGTATCTATTTGGAAATTGTATTACTAAGTAGTAATATGGTTAGAAAAACAATTATACTCTAATTACTAAAAAAACCTAAAACAACTCAACAATGTCTACCAAAACCCGACTCAGACCCTAAACTTGCTAATCCAGGTTCTAACCTCAATATCGTACTACTCTCTCAATTCCGCTCCAGCCCAGTGTCTCGCGTTCGATCAGCGGGAAAGCTTCTCCGCCAATAGCTGTCTTTTCATTGGTGGAGAGGATTTCCGTTCCCTGACCGAAGATATATGTTGAACATCCTTCCCGTACCCGTTCCCTTCAAGCTTCGCGTTTACATCTTGTTTTTAACGCCTATCTTAGACTATCAAATTTCAACTTTCTTTACGTTCGCGTCGCCGTTCGCGTCGCCGCTCGCGTCGCCGCTCGCGTCGCCGCTCGCGTCGCCGCTCGCGTCGCCGCTCGCGTCGCCGCTCGCGTCGCCGCTCGCGTCGCCGCTCGCGTCGCAGTTCGCGTCGCAGTTCGCGTCGCAGTTCGCGTCGCAGTTCGCGTCGCAGTTCGCGTCGCAGTTCGCGTCGCAGTTCGCGTCGCAGTTCGCGTCGCAGTTCGCGTCGCAGTTCGCGTCGCAGTTCGCGTCGCAGTTCGCGTCGCAGTTCGCGTCGCAGTTCGCGTCGCAGTTCGCGTCGCAGTTCGCGTCGCAGTTCGCGTCGCAGTTCGCGTCGCAGTTCGCGTCGCAGTTCGCGTTGCAGTTCGCGTTGCAGTTCGCGTTGCAGTTCGCGTTGCAGTTCGCGTTGCAGTTCGCGTTGCAGTTTGCGCTGTGAAGCGTCCGGGAACGGTTGGCTCGCAAGCACATGTTTGGCGGCTTTGCGAACTCCAGGGTAGCGGCTCCTGGCGCCCCAAGGTAAGCATGGCGCGTGGGAAGGACGCCCGACCGTCCGGGCGACATGGAGTCGCTGAGGCTGAGGCGGTTATTGCATTCCGCGGTCCCTCCTCCCGGGCACATTTCTCGACGGATTTTGTCTCTGACTCTTCGCCTCTTCTTCGCACTCGCTTCCTTCGCTGTGGAATAAATGTTGAAGATAAGATTAGTGTTAATTGCTAAAGGCACTAGCTTCCACATCTTGAGAAAATATTATTAAATGAAATAGTATTAGAAACTCATATGCAGGTAGACCTTCTCTTGTGTCCAAATTGTTTGAAAATACTCAATCATGTTTTCACGTTTTATTGTCGTATATTAATAGTTTTCAATTATTACTGTAAACAGGATGTTCCAAACTAGACGGATAAATGGGAAAGATGCAAAAAATAGGTAAGAGCTCTGAAAGGTATTCGAGAGCACGATTTAGCATTGTCTTTTATATTTCATGAGCGGGATACTGTAAATTTAACTACTTTTCATCAAGTAAATTTAGATCTGTCATGTCATGTTTTAACAGCTTTACTGCTTTTATATTTTATACCTTTCTCTTCTCTTCATTTCTTGTGCGTGTATTAGTTGCACCATCTATCCGCCATCAACTTGTCAGTCACGTGTGTTTTGTAGCGAGGATATGCCAGCAGTTAAAATTTTGTGTATCGTCCTTCTCGTTTTAATATTCCTGTGTATTACGTTTGCCGCACGTCCCGAGGCTATAGCTTCTCGAAACAACTTCAATAACCTGGGCATTACACTGATCGCACTCTGACATTTGCTTTCGGCTTCAGTCCAACAACAGAGGCTTAATATTTTGACTCCTGCACAGTACGTCACTCAATGTCAGCACACGAGATTTGGCATGTACACGGGAAAAATTCCAATCAAAGCACAAAATGTTTGCAAAATTTAGGTGGCATTGCTCGTGTTGGGGCGAACTGGCAGGTAGCGATATTATCCACGACATGAGGCAGTTGAGAAGACATTATGAACAATTATTCGAAAAAAGATCTGTATTTTTTGGCTTTACCACTTACAGCTTTTGAACTAAAATGAAACTGCATTCTCATTACAAAAGTATTAACTTAAAATTCCATTTACATTTCTTCGAAAGTAACATTTTTAGAAATACGTTATTTCGTAAAAATGTGACTGCTTGTGTAAAAAGTAGTAGTTCATTTTTCTGAGTGTAATGACTTAATAGTAAATGAACAATTTTCCACTCTATTGAATGTTTCTTTGAAGATTTTTTTCCCTTCATCAGCGTCTTAAATAGACTGTCACTCAGAGCTCTAACTTTTCCTCAGAATGTATTGAGTAAAATAGAAAGAAATCCAATACGTATTTCCGTGCAAATTCTGAAATACTCAGTCAGACCACCGTAATAATGACAGATGTTTTTTTCAATATTGTTTACTTTTGCTCTATTTTTGTTAGAAACATCCAAATCTTTAACGACAAAATCAGAATCTTTCACGATAAAATTATGATCAATCTGCAATTCTGTAAACTATTGCAAAAATAAAATTAACAACATTGTGAGTCAATAGACGTCGGTCAAAAAGAAAATATAAAGGGATGGGGTGGAGGGGCAAAACCTCAAAGCAGCGTCCCGCGTTTACTCGCAACACGTGATGCCGCAGAAAGCGAAAGTACGGGCGGCGCCTGCCTCCAGCGCCCTCTCTGTGCCCACGCCTCGGCCGCACCGCACCGCGCACGTCGGCGCTTTACGATCTGCCGCAGGGCGCCGTCTTCGCTTTCGCCTTCCCGACCTCTCCGCGCACTCGCCCCGCCCGCGCCCGCGCCCACGCCACTACCTGCGCCCTCGTCCCCGCCCCCGCCTGCGCCAAGACCCTTGCCCGCGCCCCCGCCCCTGCCCGCGCCGCCGCTCGCGCCGCCGCTCACGCCCCCGCCCGCGCCCCCGCCCGCGCCCCTGCCCATGCCCGCGGCCTCCGCCCCGACCGCGCCCTCGCCCCGACCGCGCCCCCGCCCCGACCGTGCCCCCGCCCAGACCGCGCCCCCGCCCCGACCGCGCCCCCGCCCCGACCGCGCCCCCGCCCCGACCGCGCCCCCGCCCCGCCCGCGCCCCCGCCCCGACCGCCCCGACCGCGCCCCCGCCCCGACCGCGCCCCCGCCCCGCCCGCGCCCCCGCCCCGCCCGCGCCCCCGCCCCGCCCGCGCCCCCGCCCCGACCGCGCCCCCGCCCCGACCGCGCCCCCGCCCCGACCGCGCCCCCGCCCCAACCGCGCCCCCGTCACCGTCCACTCCACCACGCGCACCCACGCTCTCGCTTCCACCCGCGTCCCTGCCCCCGGCCCCATCTCCACCCAGGCCCCGCTCACTCCCCAGCCGGCGTTCCCGCCCCTCACGCGCTCCCGCCCACCTAAATGAGAATAGACGTCTTCCGCTAGCAAACATTTTACAAGTTAATGGAAATAGAATGTGAAATATTTTTTGTTTGATGCTTGTAAAATTTACAATTCTTGGCAAGCTGAAATACCTACAGATTTGCAAAATTGTTTTCTGTGTGTTTTACCTTCAACTAAAAAAAATTATTATAAAGAACATACTTGAATACCTAACTACAGTACATAATTTATTTTAGAGTTAAGGAATCGTAATATCTGTAACGTACGTAATTAAATCGCAGGTACTTCAATAATTTGTGTGAAGAATCCAATAGATTGAGATAACAAAATTTCTTTGCCCAAAGTCACACTGCCATCTCTAAGGAGAACCTTCTCTCGGACCCCCCTAGAGGACACGGAGAATACCATGCAAACCTCTGCCCAAGAGGAAGACATGATATCTCGGTCGAGCGGGAGGGGGCGTGTCCTTCGGCTCGGCCCCCGCGCGTGGGCACGCGCCACCTCGCGCCAAAAGGTTTATCGCTCTCTAACCCGCGGAATGGGTCGTAACGGCGCACACGGGAGCGGCATGCACAAGCGGCGCCGCGAGAGGGGCGGGGCGGGGCGGGGCGGGGATGGCGGCAGCTGAGGCGCGCGCGCGTGGCCCGCATTACCCCGCGCAGGACGCTGCCCAGTCTCCGCGTGGATTGCCACCGGCGCCCGCTCAATCACTGAGAAGCACCTCGGAAAGCCTTCCCCCTACGTCAAAAAGCCTACGTCAACTGGAGAGGTGCGTCTCCATTCGAGTGTAAGGGGAACGTGTGGCTGTCACGCGAACAACTGATAAGTGGTGTAAAAAATTCAGCGATGTGGATGGAGGCACGACGGGGTGGGGGGAGGATCGAGGTGAATGAAAAAGCGACCCTTGCAGTTGGAAGAGCAGACCATGATGCGGAAGATTAGACAATGTTCTAAAGAGCTGAACGAATTTTCGTTCGTACCGAGCAGGAACACACACATTCTCAATATTATGACAGCGTCTTGATATCATTTCTTGTTGTTCGAACACATGTGTGTCATACTAATATTTACGGAGAATTTAAGGGTAGTAACGGGAGGACATACACTTTATCCAAAATCGAGATATGGCCATTAGTGGGAGGTTTGCGATAGCTGGCGTGGCTTATCTTGTTACTGCCCCTAGCCCTTCAATTGTGTCTGCGCGAAGTTGCGCACGGGCATCACCACTCCGGGCGCATGCGCAGTCGATAGCAATGACACCGCCGCGCCGCCGCCGTTGCCAAATTTATTACTCATTGTTTATTACGCCTGTCCATTACTCGCGCTATATCCTTTGTGGTAACATATGAGATACCGAATAGGATATATCATGCTGCTTAACAGGAGGGCCCTAATAAATTTTCTTCCCCTAATTATTATGGTAGAAATAACAAATATCATTAATGGTATCGTGTTTTATGCTATCCTAAATAGAACATAAGGTTCAATAAATTCATCTAGTATTAAAGATCTTTGAAACTTTCTAAAAACTAATGTACGGAAATACATTGTACTGAAAATATATTAAACTAAATACAATCCCTACAGAAAACTATCAGTGCAAATGAGGCATTTCTGAGTCAACAACTCCCCACCGCTTGATGGATAGTTGCATACTAAAAATATTTCACAAAGAATAGAACAATGATTTTAAATGGCATATTCTTGACAGTGAACTGTGTAAGCGTATTCCAATAAAAAGCGTAAAAAGTATATAATTATTCATTAAAAACTGCGGGGAAATAAAAATAGTTTTCAAAACGTTAAAAATCACTCGGCATTGTCGTTGAATAATAATTGAGATATTATTGAAACGTTTAAATACTTTAATACTCAAACATATTCTTGAGATTCGTCAACAGTTTCATTTTCCTACTTTCGTTTTCAAGCAATCAATGCTGTCGAAAATGTGGTACGTTCCCGCCGGGGGGAGAATCAAATAATACTGGGAACACAAAAGTAAATCAACTTCAATAACCTCGCGAAATCAAACATTTGCTTTCTTGTGATTTCCTGCTTCACTTAACTTCTTGGATTTGCTTTGCGGTTGAATTTACTGAAAATCTCAACTAGAATGTGACGTTCAGCAATAGAGAATGGAACTCTGCACTTTCACGGGCAAATCTTGTCAGCCTCAAGAATATCGACGTCCACGTTCAAAGAGAGGAAAGAAAAGCTTCACAAATCATTTAAGTGGCCATTAAATATTTTACTTTTGCCTGTTTATAACACCTACATTAACATAGACAAGTTGACGTTAAATGAATCTGATACAATTAACAGGTTTTCAGTACGCGAGGGTTTCAACTTAAACAGAATTCTAGACGTTCCCATTGCATTGGAGAAAACCTATTTATTCAATACATAATGCACCTAGCACTTTCTATTAAATTTGATGTTCGAATTGTTATAAATATACTGTAGTACTTGAATAATTCGAACTGTATTCGAATTCGTATTTGCGTCGAAGTATTGTGTCGGTTCCTTCAACGTCATATCTAATCAATGAAAAAAAGGCGTAGATAATTCGAAGTTCACCTTACCTAATTTTAAGCTTTTTAACACAAATTTTGCTTCACAAATACAATCCAATTACATTAACATAACATTGAAAGTTAAATTCTGCAAACACTTTTGTTGCTTCGATGGCGGGTATTATGATTTCGACCGTTATTCACGTGATTCGCAAGCGTTTTGTTTCATTGTCCTTGTACCTGTACAAGTATCTGCCCTTGTACCTGTTAGTTGTACATGTACAAGGATGTAACTTCCAACTTGCACATGGGAAACGTTTTCTATGGCAAATTCATACATAACGGTCGTCGTCGTCGTCGTGATGACAATTGCTGCCCACGCGATTTCCTCGCAGCGGGCGATCGCCCACCAATCCCTCGACATCCCGTAAGACACCATTCTCTTCACCGCCTCCAGCGCGCCACCGCTTCCCTCTCGGCCCTCGCTCTCGTTCTTGGCTTCTCCCTAGGCACGACGTCACGCCCACCAAAACCGAAATCCACTCCGCTCCGCTCCGCTCTACTGCGCTCCGCTGGGCTGTGCTGTGCTGAGCTGGGCCGGGCGACTCGTCGCCACGGCTTAAGCAGCGCTGCCAAAACCGCCGCCCCAGCCACTTCACTCGCTTCCGCCTCCGCCAAGCATTCCGCGCGCGCGGAAACGCACGTGCCGCCGCCCTGGGGGCGGAGGCGGCGGCTTCGGGGGCGGCGGGGGCGGCACCGGAATGCGACCCATCGATTGAGTCGGCACAGCCTTAATGGACCGAGCAGGAATTAAACTGGAAACTTGCGCGGGAGGGCGGGCGAGCGGGCGCCCCGCCCTGCCCTGCCCCGCCCCGCCCCGCCTTAGCGCCCCCGCCTGCAATATCGCACTCGACTGGCGAGGGTGGGGGGCGGTGCCGCCCCGCCCGCTTCTCTTGGCGAGATGGGGCGTGACGCACCCTCTCCGCGGACGGACAGAACGCGCTCCCTCGCAAAACATGCACAGCACGACCGAGACGACATGGCCGACCTACTATATGTAATAAGTAGTTTTGAAAGTAATCATCAAACTTTATAAGTCATTATGAACGCTTTATGTAATAATGGTGATGTATTTTGGATATGAATAAATAGTCACTTTTAAGAACAAATTAGTTGATTATGATACGAGTGGTAAAAGAAACATTTTATTTTCAGGGAAGGAAATGTTGTAACACGAGATCGATGGGCTGATTGGTGCAATGCTACGAGTAAAATAAAATTATTTTTACGAAGAGTTACAAACATCATTTATTAGAACGGTCTGACCAACTTTCATTTTATTTCAATTCGAAGATATTTTGCTGCATTCACAAATTTATCTTACTTAACACTTGAGCATCCTCTCACTTTAAGCTCTAGTTCTAAAAATCGACCTTTTAGCACGTTATGCATGTCCTGAAAGAACCACTTTTACTAGTGGCTATCCACTGCGCTTAGTTTCTAAACTCCTTGACTGAAACCAGTTTGAATGATACCCTCAAACAGGTATATCAGAAACATGAATGAGCCCGCGGAAGCGCACAGAAGCATTAAAGCGTTTAAATCAAAATGTGCACTCATTGTTGAAACAATACTGAGATCGTTCAACAAACTGTGGGACATAGAGTAGATGATAATATTTCTAGTCGTGTCCTACACATAACTACGGAAAAGCTGGTACTAATGTTACGATGCCACGCTTCCAATCACAAGCAGTACTCTAACCATGTTTGTAAGGAACGCTTACAAAACACAAACCACTGTGTGTGACCACTTATTAATGACAATACTTACGGCTTGAGAATCCCCAATGTCTCAAATGCCGCCTATTCGACTGTCGATTTCGTGGAAACGCGCGGGGAGCGCTAATCCAGGCAAAGGAGGAAAATGAGGCGTTCGCCCTTGCCGACCCCGATGGCTCCTCGGCGCCGGCCCCAAGAGCCCGTCCGCGGGAGCGGAACGTGACAAACGCAGAGCTGCAACCGTCCATGTAAACGCCGCGGATGCCTTCGTTAATTGACGGGCGAAGGGGGGGGGCGGTTGCGGAATGAAGAGGGAGGGAGAAGGGGGGCAGGACGAAGTTCGGGGACAGCGACGTGAAGCGTTTGGCAGAGAGACGGCCCCCATCGAGGGGACCGGGTGACAGGCGGTGGGGGCGGCGCGTGGGCGGGCTTGACAAAACACAGAAGGGGGCGCTTGGCAGCGGATACGGCCAAATGAATTTTCAATCAGGAAATCCACTGTACGAAGGGGAGGCCACGAAGGCCACTCGTAAATAGAGGACACCATTCAGAACTGCTATACGAGCTGAAATGCTACCCTGATAAACAAGCGAGTAAAATCGTTCTTGTTTATATCAGCCATATTTTAAAGACACCCCTAAAACATTTTAGAAAAACAGAAATTTTAGAACAACATTCTACAACAACAGAAAGTTGCATGTTTACCACTCGTGCCCGAAAACTAGTCTTTCGCTCGCTGATTATTGGCTGGAAATTATTATTTTGCAGCACATGTACAGCAAGGTACACTGCAGAAGGACACATAGTACACTCTAAATAAAATTCTGGGTGCCACAGGGTAAACAAACGACTGTGGCGACCTGAATTAACGAATCTGTCTACTCGAAAATTTGTAGATGATTCAAAGACAACGTTCAAGTAAATTTTCAAGAATTTACATTAATAAATTATGGACAATAAACGAAACTCTTAAGAAAGTGTCTTTGTCATATTTGTTTCAAAATTCTGGACTTGCCTCCTATCGTCACCTCTTTCGGACCAGTTTCATTCGGACGCTAAGTCTCACTTTCAATACTAATATATATATATATATATATATAATATATATATATATATATATATATATATATATATATATATCACTTTACAAAGTTTAAAAAATCAATTTTCGCTCTTCTTAGCCGAAATTCTGGATATTAATTTTTTTTTCAACGAATATTGAACAAAACATTTCTTACTGATAAAGTACAAAAGTCATAAATATTATACTTAGAAAACACATAACATCGTATTTAAGAGGTGTATTTTCTCGCGACACACATCATCATAAAGTACGAATAAAGCGAAAAAAAAAACAAAAAACGAAATGGCCCCGAAGGTGACACTTCATCTCCCCAGCGAAATAAAGCCCGCCCGACGAGAACTCTCGGCCGGGATGTCGACCCGCGCGCCGCTGTCCGTTCTTATTTCAGGGCGGCGTGACACGGTGCGGGCCGCCGGCGGACTCCCACTGACAGCACTGAAAGACCTATAAAATATCTGACAGGGCGAGCGGGGGGAGGGGAAAGGGGCGAGGCGGAGGGGGGGAGGGAGCGAAGGATCGAACCGCAATGATTTACGCAACGACTCCGAGCAGCGAGAGCGGATGGACGCTGCAGAGGTACGAGATTCTGGGGGACAGAGCAGGATGGGGAGAGCGCAGGCAGAGGAAAGAAGCATGAAAGACAGGTAGGAAACCGAATTGGCTTCGGGGGACGATAGCATAGAACTCGTTAAAACACCTTAGGGACAGTTATATGTACAATTAATATTCTGCGGTATGAACCAACTCATGCAATATGTCACATTACCCATTAGAACTTGGCCACTTTTTTTTTACATTCAATATATTCATATTCGTTTTCGTTTTTAGTAATTTCGTAAACGGTTGCAGTCACGTTATTACTCCGAATTGTTAAATTTAAGTAGAACTATCCTCCTCGCTGCCAAAATCAATGCAATGCCATCATCTCCATTCAGCGTGACAGCCACCTTCAACCACCTCTCTTCCACGACCTTCTGCTAAGTTCCTGTTCTCTCTCTTTCTCACTCTCTCTGTTTCTCTCTCACTCTCTCTGTTTCTCTCTCTCTCTCTGTGTTTCTCTCTCTCTCTGTGTTTCTCTCTCTCTCTCTGTGTTTCTCTCTCTCTCTGTGCTTCTCTCTCTCTCTCTCTCTCTCTCTGTGCTTCTCTCTCTCTGTGCTTCTCTCTCTCTCTCTCTGTGCTTCTCTCTCTGTGTTTCTCTCTCTCTCTGTTTTTCTCTCTCTCTCTGTTTTTCTCTCTCTCTCTGTGTTTCTCTCTCTGTGTTTCTCTCTCTCTCTCACTCTCTCTCACTCTCTCTCTCTCTGCGTTCTCGCCCCAGATATAGTCGCCGCGGGGCGGAGACCACCAGCGAGTTGTGGGTTCTTCCGAAAGTTTCGTGCTTGCGGAACGCACGCTTAATCGATTCCTCACTTCCGTCCTCGGCCTCTCCTCCGTGCTCATTCTCGCTTTTCACCCACGCTCTCGCCCATGTCCTCACCCAAGCCCATGCCCAATCCCCTTCGTTGCTCGTGAATGCCCTCGCCCACGTCTTCACCTACATCTTCGCCCTCACTCACACGCAAGTCCACGCCCTCACTCATTCGCCCTCACCCACGCCTTAACCCTCATCCAAGTCCTCTTCCAGGGTCCGCCATCACCAATGCTTTCGCCTACGTCCACGCCCTCACCTATATCAAAACCCTCACCTTCACCCTCGCCCACATCCTCACTCACGCCCACGGAGGGCCGTCCTCGCGCGGAAAATAGAGCGCGCACAAAGGGAAGCCACACGAGCAAGTATTGCAGAACCCACGTAATTGGAAGACTTTCAAAATCAAAACCATGAAAACTTTTATGAAAATTCTATTTATAAACAGAGTTTTATTTACATATGTATTTACCTATTTATCATACGATTTATGCTATTCTCTACATCGTAAACTTGATAAGTTCTAAGATTTTTCCTAGAAAATAAAAAGTTACAATTAAATAGTAGTAATAGCAATAATAGTAATAGTGCTGGTAGTTATATCAGTAGTAGTAATAGTATAATAATAATAATAATAATAATAATAATAATAATAATAATTATAATAAAAGGAAGTGGAAGTATTAGTAATAACAGTCGAGGTGGTGTAGTAAAATATATTCTCAAATAATCTGCACATTACAGTTTTTTAACACTTTCATCACGCCATTGTCCTCGTAAATCGATGTGTCATTCACGAAATATTTCAGAGAAAAAACGTATTTTCTTTTCATTTACATCGCGGTGTGGAAAAGAAAAGCCGCTTACATAAAAAACACGGCAGTCACAGCTGCCTTGGTCTTAACAAAAAGCACACGCAAACAAATTCCTAGAGTAGCGCTTAGCCGATTCGACCTTTCAACAGCCGAGCTGGACGTGCTCGCCATACACCTACACGACTATTTCATTATTTTCCCTTTTCATGAAAAGTCCTCAAAGAACGCGCGCGTATACATTTCTGCTCGAAAAGGTTCGCAAAACCCTACAAAACACCTGCGTGTGACCACTCGCCCTACGCGCAGTAGGCCGCAGCGGCTTTTCACATTGAAAAGCAAAGCGGGGACGGACGAGGGAGGCCGAACGAGGATAAGAGGCGAGGAATGCTGCAGGCAAAGGATATCCTTCGTAAATGGAGCTCCGGCGTAACAAGAGTAATAACGGAATGGAAAAAGATGAAAAGACGTAAAAGGAAAGGGGCGCCGGGAACAAAAAAAGGACATGAGGATGAAATGAATAGAATTCTAGACGGAAAACATAAATAGCAATGTTGGAAGAACCTGAAAACACGACAGGAAAGTGTTTTAACGTTACGATGTTGATATGTTCGAAGAGGAAATGTAGAAAAGAAAAGTGTGCGCCGCTTTTAACTTGCACTTCTTCCTGCCCTCTTATTCCAACCCCGTTATTCCTCTTATTACCCTGGGATAGTGGAAAGCAGGAGGCGTTTAAGAGAACGAGCCTGCAGAAGATATGAAAGGCGAGACCTTTACTCATTGTCCGGGAGCGGCGACATCGGAGCAAAGAAGTGGCGAGATTTGGTAGACAGCAAAGCAATGCGATGCGATGAAGGAAAGGGCAGAGATGCGAGGACGCGAGACCCCGCACAAAGCGAAGGCAAGAGCGTGAGCGAAAGCGAAAGCAAGAGCATGTGCTAGAGTGAGAGTAAGAGCGAAAGCGAGAGCGAGAGCAGCAGAGCAAGAGCAAGAGCAAGAGCAAGGGCAAGGGCAAGGGCAAGGGCAAGAGTGAGGGCAAGAGTGAGAGTAAGAGTGAGAGTAAGAGTGAGAGTAAGAGCAACAGATAGAGCGAGAGCAACAGCAAGAGCAAGAGTAAGAGAGAAGAGCAAGAGCAAGAATGATATCGAAAGCGAGAGTGAGAGCAAAAGCGAGAGAAAGAGCAAGAAGGAGAGCAAAGCAAGAGCAAGAGCACGATCAAGAACAATAGTGAAAGAAAGCAAGAGCGAGAGTAAGAGCAAGGGCGAGAACAACAGCGAGCTCAAGGGCTTGGGCCGCGCCACGCCATGCCGTGCCGTGCCGTGCCGGTCGAATCGAAGCGGCCACGTGCAGCGCCGCAGAGGTAGCTCGGCCGCGCAAAAACGCAAGGGCCTGCGAGCCGCGGGAGGGCTGGGGGCTACTTGGGGGAGGAGGGACGGGGGAGGGTCAGGGCGCAGCTGCAACGCGCGAGGTCCGCGTTGCGAGCCTCGCAGCCGTGCGGCAAAAACGCGCCGAAACAAAGTAGCGGCTCCTGCGGCGCGCAAATGAAATAAACGCGGCGGCGGCGGCCGGCGAAAAACGCCGTCGGCGGATGAGCCGCGGGAGGTGAGTTTTTGCAGACCTCGCGACTGCCGCCGGCGCCACCGCCACCGCCGCCTCTGCCACGCGCGTCGCACCGCTCCGCCGGCGATAGCTCGACTCGCGCGCCCCGATAGCCAGGCGCGTTTCACACCAGGGGGCATTGATTCTCAGGGCCGGCTGCGGTTTGCTCCGATTTACACGGACAGCAGGGCAGTGGAGTCGCTGCGAGAGCGGACGGCTCACGTCACAGACGTGACGCTACCTGTAAATCTTATTCAAATAAGTTTATGAATTTCAGGCGTTTAAAGACGCGTCTGAATAGTTTGTAATATGAATATAAAATTTCTCTCTACTGCTGGAGTAAAAATTGTGTATTAAAAAAAACAGCTGAGAACAGAGTCTTATTTTTGAAGGTCAGTTCATTTTATATTGACGTCCATTGACAATGTTACAAAGTAATCGTCTCCATGAATCCGAACTCCGTGTGGTAGTCATACACAAACTTAAGACACATTTTGACTTGTTTCATTACATGCACGTAAATTATGGTTTCCTGGTCAAAATCTTGGTGGCTTTAACATCTCTCTTAAAATAACATTCAATGAGTGTTTTGCTTCTTTCATTTTTCTAAATTCCGAATATTCGAAGTAATCTATCACAATATTCGTTAATAATACGAAAAGAAAATTAAAGTAATGGAAATTACCGAACTGAAATATTTCTATGTCGGTAATATTTCTACCCTAACAGATATTATGTGTAAAGATACATGAACAACAGCACAACGTATCGTCAGTGCCGTAACAAATGTTGCATTGAAGAACCGAATTTATTTTCATTCAACCACGGTCCTAATTGAAAACAATCCTATAAAAATATACTCAGAGAACATTTACTCCCTTTTCATACTACTTTACAGTACGAAGCTTTGGAAATACAAATTATTTAGAATGAATCCACGCTAGCTGTCATGTTCAACTGTTGCCACCGGATCTATTTCACTAATCGTACATCCTTTTTAGCAAAAATTATAATTGCATTTGCGTCAATGGGGCTTAATCTCTCACGCGAATCGATGTATCTGTAGAGTTGGCGAATACCACATGCTCCGATTGCACATTATTATCCCCTATTCAACGTAGTATCGAAGCAGCGGCCACTCGTTGAAAACGGTACATGAAAACTTATTTATCAGAGAAAACACTGAAAACCATTCAGCCGCTATAAATAATGGGCATGCAATCGACATTTTGTACTCCATTGTGGCTAGCTGTGCTGCTTTGCCTCATATTTTTCCTTCATTCGTTTGTCGTATCGTCGTCCATAAAATACAGGGGCATCATTATATTGTAACAGCAACCGACCATTCAGACCCAGGAACACGTTATAGCAACAAGAGGTTATAAATTTGCCAGCTTACCACGGAGGCGTTCCATGAAGTCACGAGGCCACTATTACGAGCTTGGGCTCTTACCTGGAACAGAAAACAGAAAGAGGATTGTCATTACAAGCGTCATATGGTGAAGTACGTTCTTTTAAAGCACATATAGCGCATAGCATCTTTTAAAGCACATAGCGCATAGTTCTTTTAAAGCACATAGCTAAATTCGCCAGAACATTGTCAGTACAAGCGTCATATGGTGTAACACGTTCTTTTAAAGCACATATTTAGCTAAATTCGCCAGAACATTGTCAGCACAAGCACCAGATAGTAAATTATTTAACCTTAAAGCACATTTATTTTGTGTCGTCACAAAATAGCAATCATTTCATACAATATTGGGCACTCTTAGGAACAAGTAAACTAATCAGCATTGCATTATTGTTTAAAGTTTAATTCCTATTTATATAGGGGTATAAACATTACCTTTATGGTACTTCACGCTGCTTCATTTCTATTCGAAACATGTTTTGACGGTTTGTATAAATCTAATTAAGATTTCACATTCAGAGAAAACATTGCGTTCCATAGCACGATAAATTTTCTTTAAATATATATTAAACATTAATCATTCTCTTATAAATACCACAAAATATGGGCAGAAGTTCTCTCTATAAATGCATATTTTTCAAATCACCATCTAGAAAGATTTATATTGCACATCTTCCTGATCCTGACATACAATTTCACAAAAGATTGGTACCGTCTAAAAATAAAATTCGCGGTCATTTGCTTTACAACATAACGAAACGCACTCAAGTGCAGGCACCCCGCAAGCAACGAGGCTGTAATTACGGCGGCGCGGTGAATCGAGACCGAATTCATAACTTTCCAGCTCAAGGGCATTAACGATTTGTTTCGATTTGAGTCATCTCAGCTTCTGCAGCTCCAGTCTCCGCGTTCCGACCTCGTCCTCGTTTCCGCCTTTCCCTCCTCAGAGTTAATTATCCCCCGTCCTCCTCAACGTCGCCCTCAGTCCTCGGAACCCTGTCGGCCCCTCTCGGCTCGCGACGACGCCGACGACGGCGGCAGCGCAGTCTCCACACCGCCACTGCCACCCTCGCCGCCCCCGCCACCGTCGCAGCCACCGCAGCAGTATTCTCGGAATAACAGTCTGAATTGGGTTCCGTACTCAATCTTGTTTGTATTCTGCACGTCTAAGATTGCATTGTGCGGGCGCTTGGGGAGCGGCGGGGGCGGCTCGCCTTTCACCAGAGCCCCCTCGGAAGCGCGCGATGGAGCAGGGGCGGGGATGGGTGGGCGAGACAGACGCAGGGACGGCACGGAGGCGAAGCAGAGGGAGGGGCGAGGTCTGGGTGCGGACAGAGGCAAGGGCAGTGATGGGGACAGAGGCGGAGCAGGGGTGGGGTTGGGTGGATGGATGGGGGGAAGGCGAGGCAGAAGTGGGCGGGGGGAGGGCGAAGCAGGGGCGGAGGTGGGTGGGTGAAAAAGAAACAAGGAGGGGGCGGACGCGGAGGTGGGGCGGGGTAGGTGGATGGTTGATGGGTGGACAGGGGGGGGAGACAGACGCAGGGATGATAACGGACGACGTGGTAAGGCCCCCCGCGATATATTTTGCCAACCCCTCTCCCCTCGCTCCCCACTTCCGCTGTTCCGGGCGATGATTCCACGTCTGCTCTTTGGGACGGTGTGACGGGATGGGACGCGTTGGCGTCAGGTCGCCCGAGACGAATCTTTTAGCTTCGTTTTCAGAATCAATCAAAAGAAGAAGTTGGGAAACCCTTAAAATCTTTGTATTCCATCACGAAGCGTATCTTCCTATCCCAGAAAGAATTATATATAACTCATATTTATTGCTACGTCTTTGTGATGTGCATTAAGTTGATACATTCATTAAATGGGCGCGATTACCAAATTGGATATAAATTGCACTGAAAAAAAACAAGGCTGAAATCACAGATATACTTTGAAGCAAATTTCCACAGAAGGGCACACAGAACGGAAAGGAATCGCTGGGAGCAATATAATATTCCATTGTGCAGGAAATATTATTTATACGCGATCAGTTCCAAGTTCTATCCCTAGAAACCGAAATGAAACCCTATTCTCACAACCCAAACTGCATGCGTCTCTTTCTAGGGAGCCGTTTCTGCGCGAACCAATCCCCAGGCGACACAAAAGGTCTCTCCCAATGATAGCACTACCTGTCCTTTATTTAGTGCTCAGCCGCGACCGCTCCGCAGCCCTTAAATATATCGCACGGCGATTTTTCGTCGCGCTGGCAGCTTTCGCTCCGTGCCCCCCCCTCGCCCCCACTCCCTCTCGCTCAGCCCCGTCACCTCCCCGCCCCGCACGTTGTCGTTTGAATATGCATGGCGCTGGCGGCCGTATGTTAGCCCGGCTCCCGCATTCTACGCGCCGATTTATTTTCGTATTCGCATTTAAATATTACCATCTAACTGCGGTGTTCTACAACTTTTCGAGTGAAGCGCGGCGAGTCGGACAGGGCGGCAGGCTGGGCGAGAAGGAAGGGAGGGAGGGGAGTGGTGGGATGGGATGGCGGGGAAGGGCGAGGTTGGGGTGGTTGGGGACGGGCGAGAAGGGCGGGGAGTAATGAGCTGGTCGGGGAAGGACGGGGCGGGAGGACGGAGCGGTGCGAGGCTGAGATGAGGAGAGGAGGGGTGAGGCTGGGAGGGAGGAGCGGAGCGTGCCGGGTAGGGCGGGGTGGGGCGGGCGGGGGCGTGCGGGTCTCCAGCGCGGAGTGAGTGGGTTGGGCCGGGAGTGCGGGGTGGGCGATATGGGGGCGGCGCAGGCGCGGTTATCTATGTAAACTGCTACAAAGTGCACTCGGATTAATCAGAGCCCCGCTGCCGCTGTGACGTAACGCGGGTTGCCGTCCCGCGGGGCAGCGCGGGCGGGCGGGCGGGCGGGCGGGCGGGCGGGCGCCTCGTGGCCCGCAGCGGTCGCTGGGCGCTGCCGTTGCGCACGCTGGACAGACTCGAGGCACTCGGAGGAGAGAGCGAAGGCGATTTTGCGCACGCTGGCCAAGATGATTGGAGGCGGAATGAGGAATTCTGTGAACGTCAGGATTGAGGTACAAGCGACTTCGCAAAAGTATGCCGAATAAGGACTCCAATACCAAGTTCCAATTACAGCAGCGATGAAAATTACGCCAATATTCCAACATTTCCCGCGTTCTCTTCATATCTTGAATATTTGGAAAAAATATAAAGGTCATAGAAATTATAAATTCAAAATCACATAAAAATCTCCTAGGTTGATCGTATCCGGTCTACAATTTGAATGTCATCTGTTAATTAAAGATCGCAAATGAATTTCTGAAAGCGGCTGTCCTTCCAAGAAACTCGTCTGCTTTTGTGGAGCTTTATGTCCAGTGAAGCGGAGCTCCCTGTTTACCTAGAACAAGGAAAGCAATTCATTTCTCAGCATCGGTCTGGCTCCGAGAAGCAGTTTTACAGAGTGGTCATCGGCCAGAGGCATTACGCACTTGCGACGGATGTTTAACTCGTGGAGAGGCAACCTGCCGTCACCGTCACCTACGACACCACCCCTGCCGTGTCCGCCCCCGTTCCGTCACCAGCACGCCCTCTCCTAGCGCCATCTCCGCCGTGAATTCCATTCCCAACTTGCATTCCCCGCCAGCTCCCGGGGCGCCACTCGGCCGCGCGGCGGCGGAGGCGGAGGCGCGGGCGCCGAGTGTGTGCCGAGCGCCCTCCAAAGCCAAACACTGAAATTTGGAGCCGCTCTCCACCGCCGCCGCTTCCGGCGCCGGCGGCGGCCGCGGCGTCGGCGGCGCTGGCGCAGGATGAATCCAGGGCCACTGCGGGGCAGGAACGCGCGGCGCCGAGCCACTCCTGCGGGCCGGCGAGGGGGCTAAGTCAAAGGCGCTGGCTACGGCGGAGGGAGAGGCACGGGGCGACAGTGGGAGAGAACCAGAGATAGACACACACAGAGAAACACACAAAAGGAGAGGGAGAGGGAGCTTAAAGAAAGAAAAGAGGGATAGAGGGACTATTAAAACTCAATAAGGAAGGTTCGCTTCAAAATATGTATAGAGAGAGAATATAATAAAACTAAACGGGAAAAAATATGTTCGGAAACATTAATGGAGTATGTGATACACATGCTATATTATGTCATACTTGAGAAAATTCGTAATGCTGCATGAGCATGTCTAAAATTTCATAAATAATATTTTACTTTGCACTCGCCTCATTTCGAATCATCCCAACATCAATGTTGGGAGCTAACTATATGACTTTTTTTTATTTGAAAATTGCATTCTTCAATTTAATTACAAAATTTTACGAAATTCTACAATGTAAGAAAGACTTGGTCGTTCATAATAAAACGTAAGGAGTGTTGAAAAAATGTGACCTTCGGTGTGTCACTTCAAAATGTTTTAATTTATTAATTTACTGCCGGGCACCCGAGGTTGACTTTGTAACAACAATGATAAATAACGAAATGAAGGTAATTAAAGTCACATGTGGTTTAATAAAATCACAAATAAAAGTGAAAACAGTTGTCAAATATACTTGGTATCTGTCGAGGCAGACCAGACAAATCGATCTGGACAAAATAAGCCGAGTAGTGAGCCTGAAAAGCAAGCACACTTCCCGCAATTGTAGAGTTGCTCCCCCTAATGCTACCCCGTTGGAGAGACGAATGTGGTTGGAAAAAGCAAAGGAAGTAGCCTTGAGCAAAGAGCTTGCAGCCGCCAAAGCCGCGGGGGAAGGCGTGTTCGGGCGTGGGCGAGCGTGGGCGGGTGGGGGCGCGGGTGTGGAGCGGCGCGGCGGACGGAGCTAACAAGAGGCTCTCTCCGTCTCTTTTCTCTTTCCGCGCGAGTATTTCATTTTAATTTCGCGTTGTAAATAATCTACTGTTTTGAGAGGTAAAATTGTGTATAATTTCATTAGAAGCGGGCGCGGTAATTTCGAGAAACCACGACTGCGGTGCGTCTCGTCCCCGTCTCGCCCCGCCCCGGCCCTTCCCCGCAACGCACCACCCCTACCCCCCAGGGCCCTGCCCGCCGCAGAGGGCGAGGGTGGCGATGCCGTCTGGAGACGGGCATGGCGACGCGGTTAATTGCGAGAAAAAGCGAAGGTTCATTAAAATCCCGCTTTTGCGGCGGCCGGCGCGCCGGCGCGAAAAGCAGAGGCGGAGCCGGGGCGGGGGCGACGGCGGGGCAAGGGCGAGGACTCAGCGGGGACGCGGCGGGGATCCGCTAGGGACTGAGATGAGAGAGGCGTGGCGGATAACCGAGCGGGTGGAGAAGGTGAGAGGGTTCCTGGGATCCCCTGGAAGGGAAGCACTGGCACCTAAAATGGCATGGAATTGAAACAAGAGGCGAGTCTGTGTGGGGGTGGGTGATAAAGTTGAAATGTGAAAGCGGTGAAGCGAGTGGATATGGTTAGGCTTGTCGAGTTAGAAGAATGTGTGGTTGCAGTGAGGAATTAAACATAAGTCAGGCGACTGAGTCAAGAGGGAAAAGAAGTGAAGAGGATAACATTGTAGAAAGTATGTTAAGAGCGTGATAAGTACTATGAAATGGAAGCGTCTATGGGAAATGTCGAAATGGAAAGGTTGATGTTACTGAAGGTAAATTAACACGAAGTATATGTAGTCATTTCTAGTAAGCAACTGCTGGCAATGTTATCAGAGAAAAGAGTGATTCCGAGGTCTTGTAGGAGCAGAAATGGAAAAAAAAACTAGCACGTGTGTGTGTGTGTGTGTGTGTGTGTGTGTGTGACAAGGTGCTCAACAGAGTCGCATAAAGGAAGGGCCTCATAACGGCATGAAACTCTAGGATAAACAACTAGAACGTACAGAGTTTGTTATGTAGGAAAAGCAGAGCAGACATTTGAATCAAAAGAGACACGCACAATGCGAAGCGGACATAATACTCAGTTACATGTGAATAGAGAACGAGGCAAATGTGACTCCACACAATGGATAGGAATGATGACTATTATACTACGGTAGGTTGTTAAAAAATAGTTTCCAGAAAGCTAGCCAAACGAACAACACACTTGCAACTTAGACCTAACAGGATGCAACACAACAATTTGTAGAAAAAAATTACCATTGTGTCCACTAACATTAGTGCAATGAAATATTCACCAAGCGAAACGATAACAGGACATTTCTTTATAAAATATTAAATATTAGCCACAAATGAGTTATGAATGCTAAATATAAAAATCTAAAGACCTGTACAACTTTGGATATTAAGCATTTTGGAACAGCTGACCAATAAATCTGTTTCGAATACCGCTACGAGTATTACATTACGTTCCCGGAAAAAGCCAATCAGTTGATTTTCCAATTTCATTAACTGTTGCCACAAATCTCGTGACCCAACGGTGAGCAACATTTAAATGGAAATTTCACAATTAATATTTATTACGTTACAGTCGTACCGCGTTCAATTACAAATTAACATGGTCAATAAGCCGTTCTTGGGAGCGCTGCCGGCAGCACGCACCTGGAGCGACGCGGTGCAATGGCGCCTCTGAAGACTGAAAGTGCGGGGAGTTGCTGGAAAAGAGTGGGAGGACAGCAACTCAACGGAAAGAGTGGGAAGACTCCAACGGAAGACAGTAAGGGGGCAGCGTCAATGTACGGCTTCGAGTGACATAACACAGGCGAGAATCGCGGTAGAATGCAGAAAAGAGTGATTAATAGCTATATTATTTCGTGTTTCTATGGTCATTTATGTCAAGTGGTGCATGTTCTTAACACGAAAGGAGGCGGTATTCTTCCCCTGCTGAATAGTGAGATCCGGCGCCACCTTACACGGCGGCGGGCGGGAATTTCTCCATTCGAGCGACTTCCCCCAGCGTGGCACCTGCCACAGCTCGGACAAGCTCTATCCTCCCTACTGGTCGCTAGACGTATGTGGTAGAGTTGTGCACGTACGAGTAAGAGAATGAAAAAAGAGGGCAGGATAGAACAAGAAAGAAGAAGAAAAAAATCGCCAATGATCTGTGGTCCGTTTCTTACGGTACTCAAGTACTGTTCGCTTTGTGTTGTTTCTGTCTGTAGAATTCTCCTCCAGACGGCGGGTGAATTCGACCTAGCTCTCTAGCTAGTGTCAAAAATCCTTTCACCATCGAGGCTCAAACTCTAGGACTATCCGGTCAGATGACCTGCAGTGCGATCAGTTGACGCCCTGAGTCAGCTCAACTGGTGAAAACACGCAAAATGAACAGGTCGATTTAGAAAGACTAAACGGATGACGAGGGTGCAAACTTAGTGCAATGACATAAAAGCGGAAATGAACGAATTACGAGAATGTTTTGATACATGGAAAACGAGAAAACTGCGAAGTTACCGTGCGACGTGGCGACGCAACGAGATGTAAAAGCGACGAGACTGCGACGACAGGAACGTACGGCTACCGAAGTGGTGAGCTGGCGGAACGTAAAAGCAGACGTGCTGCGGCAAGGTTACAGGGTAAGGCTTCGACTGCGGGCCGCGGAAAGACCGGGATGGGAGGGGAGGGGGGAGGGTTACCCCGCGGCGATGGTGGCTTCGGCGGAGTGGGAAGCGGAGAGGGTTGGGCGGGGTGGCGCCCGCGGCTCCGCTGACGGCGCACTTTTGTAGCGAAACGCGACGGCGGCGGCGGCGGCGGCGGCGGCGGCGGGCGCGATGGTGGGCGGGGCGGTGCGCAGGCCGGGAACCCGATCTCGGGTTTAATTAATTCCCTCCTCGGCAAACAGCCTGCGCGCCCTCGCCCGCAGCCGCCACCCCCCCACCCTCCCCACGCGCGGCGCCACCTCCGCCCTTTCGACCGCCAGGCGCTCATCGCCCACCGCCGCCGCCGCCGCGACGGGCGATCGTGTCGCCCCGAGGCTCGAAGCCTCGTGACGCTTCCGAGACTCAGCACTATCTGATCCAACGGCCGCCCGCGGCGCGTGGGTATCGCTCGCCTCTTCTGACCGTTGACAGACACCGCCCCTCCCCCCTCCCCCCTCCCCCCTCCCCCCGCGGCCGCCCCGTCACCTGCTGCTCTCCGAACACGACGCGATTCTCAAGCTTCCTTCTCGGGTTGCCTTCTCCGAACTTATATATCCTTCAAGACACTTCGCGCCTGAGGACACGTTAGATCCGCTTCGTAGCTTTCCAAAGTCCTGCAGAAGATGATCCCCTGACAGCGGTATCGCCAACGAATAAAAAAAAACACTCAGGGCATTGCTTTTTCTGAGAATGTAAATACTGGTATTCTCAAACACAGAATTCACGTTTAACTTCCTCTGTTAATAACTTTAAAGAAATTATTAAGGCGATTCTTGGACTTTTTCTAGGGCTTTTATTCAGCCGATAGCCGTTTAACTTTTTACTTCGCGATGGGACACATATTCGACAAAACACTTACACACTTGCGGGCTCATCCGATCGATGGTCAGAAGAACGCGACAACACCTGCAAGACAGACAAGTGACAAAGAAACCGTACCAAAGACGGGCCTTGAACCCGAGACCCTTCGGACCGAAGTTTTGAATCGGTAAACGCTCTTATCCACCTCGGTCATCCAGGTCGGCGGATACCACTTGTAAACAATTGGAGTTATCAGTTGGCAAATTCGTAAAGTAATTAACTCTTAGGCTGTGTACTCATGTAAGATAAAGGAAGGTATAAAACGGGAGCGTATAAAACGGGAGATAAAATATGCCAACAGACCGAGCACGAGCGAGAAACAAACGACGCAAGGGTCGTGAGGCGAAAAGAAATTGGACTTCGCAAATGAAGAAAACTCCTTTTCACAGGGGGAACCAAAGTGGAATGAGATAGAATGAGCCCGACTATGAAAGCTGTATAAAAAAGAAACAAAAAGCAATTCTAAAGAATTATGAGACCTGCCACATCTAGATGAAACAAACCTATGTCAATGAAGCACTGTTTAGAAACAGAACTCACTCCTCAATTAAGTTAAAAAATAAGAGATAAGTAAAGGAATAAAGGTCATGAAAGAAGGTGCAAAACAAAGATGGCCGCTGATGCAAACCAAACGGATCCACAACATCCCGGCTGGTCTTTACCTCAACGGGGGCGGGGACACGGTGCGTCAAGGCACGGACTGTGGGGCAGAGAGCAGCGGAACTCCTCCGCCAGACCTCTTCCCTCCCAGAAGGCTCGGGGCGAAGGGCAAGGGCAAGGGCAAGGGCAGAAACCGCGAGTGAAGGGCGGTCGCCTCTCGCTCAAGGGCTCTGTAATACGACCCCTCCAATTAAATCTCACCGTTTAATGAAAGCGCGTATTTGTCGAAACGCCGCTCCGCGAGCACTCAATGTCGTCGGCGGCGCCTCGGGGGGCGAGACCAGGGGGTCCTGAAGGGATCTGGAGGGAGTCTGTGGCGCGGGTCACAAAGCGAAGACGCCGTCCTATAGTGTTTGCGCGGTGGAACTCCAGCAGAGGTCAGGCGCATCTGGATAATTACTTGCGACATACAAGTCAGGCAGTATGAACCTGCCACACGTGTTCCTTAAAGAGCTTAAAGCTGCAGTACACTGGTAACCGTCGAGTAAATTAATTACATAAAGCGTATCTATTTTGCTTGTGTACTATTTTATTTGATCGGAATGTTCTCATTAAAGTCATTTTTCTACAAATTAGATTAAGTGTATTACATCAAACGTAATGTGATCTGATACCAATTGCATTTACTAAATTCCCTTTTTTGGTTATTTGCGTGACAATCTTAATGTCTTAAATTTACATGCACAGAATGATGAAGATAGTTCCATATGAGGACATCAAAACGAGCACCAACGAGCACAGAGATTGTCACACGTAGCCTCTCGTCGGCGGAATTACAACTTGTATACCTCTAACAACCTCCATCATTACGAAGACGTATAATAGTCACTTGCTTCCCGTCGAGGTTTTGCCCCTCCCGCCATTGTCATCATTACGAAAGAGGAATTACGAAGGAAGCGGCCGAAAGCGGGTTTGGAGAAACACCGTCCCGCAAAATCCCACGCGATTGTGACGGCGCGTCTTCCGAACTCCCCTCCCCCTCCCGCCCCCGCGCCCACAAAAGCGACGGGCGGCGCAGGGCGGCGGGGCGGCAAAGGAGGGGCTTTGTCCAAGATGGCGAAACCCAATTTCCCCGCCGCAGCGGCTGGCGATCGCAAAAAGGAAGACTCGTCGCGGGCGGCGACGTGCACATATTAGCTGACCGCCGTCAAGCTCTTTTCTCCTCCTCTCCCTCCCTCCTTCTCCCTCGCTCTCGCCCTCCCCCCTTTCGAGTCCTCTCCAACGCGCAAAAATCCTGCCGCGGCGTGGACCGGCCGAGTTGTTCGTTTGGCTAAGTTAATTTCGGGACCGGCCGCCGCGCTCTGTATGCTGGGCTGGTCTCTGCAGCGGCGGCGGCGGCGGCGGCGGTCAAGTCAGCAAGCACCGCACAATTTCTCCCTCGCCGCCGCCGCCGCCGCCGCCGCCGCCGAGGGCCGCGCCAGAGACGTCGCAGCGTCTGACGGCTGCGGTGGCAGAGGCGGTGGGAGCTGCCCCGTGGCGTATTGAGTTTTCCCTCTGGAGTGAGTGTTTCGTGTTGAGGGCACGTCAACTACTGTGGTCTTTATTTCTTTGAGTATAGTGAATGCTATAGCCGGAAGGTAGTGGCTGTGTCGTCCCCCTTCTTCCCCTGGAACGTGTGATCCGGCGCAGAGGTACACGACGGGTTCTCCTCCTAAGCGAATCACCCCCTACGAGGTATAGAGCAGCCAGGACAAACTCTAAGATCCCGGCTGGTATCTCACTGTGCGTTGTAATGTTGTACGTGTTAGTATAACTAGGTGTGCAAAGTGAAAGGAGGAAACAAGGATGAGAAAGGAAAGATCACGCGTGATTTGGGGACCGTTTATTAAGGTACTCCTCTATAATTTGTCTGGTATCAATCTAAACCTCGAAAGATTAAAAACCAGAGCTTCCAGCAGAAAATATCTCTACCTGAATTCGATCTAGTATGCAAACAGTTTCAAATAATCGCCATCGGCACTGAAACCCAGGACTCCTGGCGTATTTCAAAATCTGCCTCTTCAATGTAGCTTTATTCAAAAAGGCAACTATCGCTGAACTGAAAACTCCAGAACGTCTTGGAAACCGACCGGAGGGTGAAGGAACAGAAAAGGAAACCTTGTAAATGAATGCTTCTCAGAAATACCATCACGAATTATTGTAAAAAAAATCCAGCACAAACTTTCGCAATGTAAACAATAAAATAACTTTGGAGAAAGCAATAGCGACGGTTATAAGTTCAAAGGTCAATGTTTAAGAAATAATATATGCTGAGTCGCAATAAAACGTTTGACCAACTTACCAAAGAATCGAAAGGAAAAAAAAAACAATGTGTAAATGATCTCCCAACGATTTAACTTCTGTCTCCAAACAACCGCACAGCGCTTCTCTCGTGGCGCCCTCTCCGCAGAGGCAAGCGCAGTTTGCCTCCACGCAACCGCCTCCGCCGCATCCGCGTCCCGCGGCCCCAAGAGGGGCTGCCCGGCCGACGCGGCGGAGATGGTGCCGAGGGACGAGGCGCGCTGGCGAGAGCGACGAGGCGAGGCGAGGCGAGGCGAGGCGAGGCGCCCGCCACCCCAAGCCTCGAGTGCCCTTCGCCGACGGGACGCCACGCCACGCCCCACCAGTCACTCCCCTCATCTCTACCTCACACTCCTCACCTAGATCTCGCTTTCCGCAACACCACCCCCGTCCCCGCAACCCCACCCCCATCCCCGCAACCCCACTCCCGTTCCCGCAACCCCACTCCCGTCCACGCAACCCCACTCCCCTCTCCCCAACTCCTTTCCCCTCCCCGCTGCATTACTTCTTTCCCCGCTATCTAACGCCCCCTTACCCACCCACCATGTGATTTCCTACTACTCCTCGTCACGTCGCGTCACGTCACGTCGCTTCGCGTCGCGCCACGTCACGTCACGTCACGTCACGTCATGCCATGTCACGCTCCGCTCCACCCCGCCATTTCCCATCCTACCTCACTTCACTGCGCGCCGCCCAGCGCCGCGACGCCACGCGAAATATTACGCGGCTGAAGGCCGAACCTTTCATCTCGTTTGTGCGGACGATATTTGGGCGAAATGAAAATGTTACGTCGACGCACGCGCCGCCGCGGCGCGCCGTGCCCAACCTCCGCGGGGCGCCAGGCCGGGGTTTAAGGGGAACTGAGCGATGAATGCCCTGGCGGGTTGCTTCGCGAGGTTAGGGACTGTGATTTTGCCCTCTCGGTGTTTGCGAGGCAAAATTTTGTCAGAGAGATTGTCATCATGAAAGGTTATCTCACATACATTTGGTTTTTACCGTTCGTGCAACGCAGCTCATTAAACGATAATTATGGATACAAATTGGTATAAAGACACAAAAATAATGTGAAATAGAAGTTTTATAAACTCACAATGTCATAAAAATTGTTGGTACATGTGGAGTTCGACAGATTTAACAAAAAATGTATATGTTCCTAGAGCAATAGTAAAATGAAACATACAATCAACACAGTTTAGAAAGATTGTCTTTTTTGACTTGGCACGAGAAAAGTGTAAATACAACTAACTAATCGTCGGGAAAGATGATTAGTTTCCAATTACTTATTCGTATATTGTTGAACAGAACTCATTTTTTTGTAACATAATCTTAAGTTTTGCATTCATTTGAGTTTATTCGTAACCAATTTCGATTTACAGCTTAGAAGCACTACAAAACACGAAAATCTGCCATAAATATACAGGAAATCGCCAAAAGACAAAACGGAAAGAGCACGGCAATCCTGTCGCGACCTGTCCAAGGCAAACGGAGCGGGGAGGGGGGGGGGCGTCGCGTGTCCGGGCGCGCGCACCGCACTCCGCGTATTCCCTTACGCGTCGGCGGTCTGCCAAAGCCCGAGCGCGTAACCAAACTGCGTTCGCTCGCATTGCCAGCTCGATTCGCCTGCCGTCGTTGCCTCCCTCCTCCCTCCCGGCCGCGTCTCCGATTGCAAGCACGGGCGCGTGCCGCTCCTCGACCGCCGGCACGACGCGTTCCCCCTCCCTTCCCCACCCATCCATTCACCCCACACCCCGGCTGCCGCTGGCGCGCGAAATCCCCCGCAAAACGCCCGCTGATTAAATAAAAGTGTCGGCCGCAAAGCGGACGAGATAAGAACAATATTCGAAAATGCCTGTTGACTTTCATGCCGCAAAGCCCCCCCCCCCCGCTAAGCCGACCGCCACAATTACTTGTACACAGAGTCGCCCGCCGCGCTGCGCCGCGCGGGGGCCATTTTTATTTTATTTTGTAAAGCGGCGTAAAGAGCGCAGCCGCACCGCAGTCGCGGTGTCATAATTCAGCCCGCGCCACAGGCCGCTGGGGGCGGGGCGGGGCGGGGCGGGAGGGTGGATTGCCAAAGCCCCGCAATTAAATCTGGCGAGCGAGTCGCCCCGCGGGGCGCGCAGGGCAGGGGGGAGGCGAGGCACCGCGTTGCAGCTCTGGCGGCGATGAAACAGGCGGGAATGATTTACTGATTTTTGATAAGAAAGGTTTCCCCACTTCTTTCCTCTCGCGGGACTTCCTATGTTCCAAATATTGAACTCTGCGACAGTGCAGAGATGGAAAAATAGTCTGGTGTGTTGAGATCGAGAGTGTGTTCGCAATGTGTGTGTTTGTCATTGTTATCAATCAGGGCGAAATTCACAACAAATGTGAATTGTAATACTCTTATGAGCACCATAAGTACTGTGTTCAGTGTTTCGTCATTTATATTCCCTTTCTTAATTAACAAGGAAATGATGACTGCTGTCTAATTTTACATTCCATAGTTCAACTGTCTCAACTATTTTGAGTTTGTAATTTCGTTGTTTGGAAACCAAGTTGCGAATAGACAAAAAATTTAGAGTACTCAAACTATGTTGTATATAATGACTGTCTTACATGAATATTCAAATTGTAGGAAAGGAGCTACTTAAATTGCTTGAAAAAAATTGGAAATGACACGTTATTTCAAAAATATTCATGGAATTTTATGTGCACCATCTTAAATAGCGTAATGATATCAAAACATCCTTACAACTTTTTGTTTTAAAATTTACATAGCGCAGTTCACAGTAAGGTAACTATAAGAGAAAATTACTAGTTTTTATCAACCAGCGGGGAATTAAAGAGAGACTATATAAACAAAGTTTAACTCGCAACTAGGAAATGGGCCCAAGCTGTAAGCATTCCTTTTTTTCCATCTTCGCTGACAAAAATTCCCTAAAGGATCAGACGCGAAGAAGATGCTCCGAACCTAAGTAGCGTCTGACGACCAAACGGGCAACATTCTAAAGGAAAGTCAGAAGTCGTGTACTTTGAAGGCGAAACCTGAAGTCGCCGTCTTTCCTCAGAGGAGATCGTGGGGTGGAGGAGGAGGAGAAGGAGGAGGAGGGCAAGGGGGAGGGGTTGTGCGGTAGTAGTTCGCCTAGAGCGCGGCTCGCGTGGGGCATTTCTTATGCTGTTTGTCGCCGCGAGGCGGGGCGGAGCGGAGCGAGGCGGGGCGGTGTGGGGCGGGGCGGAGCGGGGCGTCGCATGGCAGGGTCAGAGGTTTGCCCCGGAGCGCCGCACCGCAGGCTCAGAGGCTAGATACAGCTTTGCCGCAACGCAGGTTCCCGCAGGAGCCGCCAGCCAACGTCACCGATGCTATGGTTGTTAGGACACTCAGGGGACACGTCTTCCGCGTGGGACGTGTGAACGACAAAACCGAATTCGAATAATTTACGGCTTCTTATTATAAGACAAAATGACATATTTCCAAACTAATCTTTTAAAAAAACGAAAGTTCGTTTAGCATATTACACAGCGCTCGATTTGATCGCTGCGGCAAGAAGTAAATTTTGATCCGTATCCACGCCGAAACGGACACTGATTCTCTTGTTTCACTCCTGACAAAGTACGCTACCTATATCAGTGTGTACGACAAAACGATTTATATCATTTAACAACTGATACAGAGATTTTACGTTTCATAAAAGACACGGCACATTTTCCAGAATTTTGATTTGAAATAGAAGTTTGTTGGGTTATAATGCTTACCGCTGGGTAAGACTACTGCGACAAGCATATTGCCGGCCGTTTTCTTAATATGGAGCAATTAATGGTTACTGTGTCATCTAAGGTATATAAGATAAAGTAGAACAACAAGTACTAGGGCTAAGACCCTTGCTGTTCAGGGCCTGCAGTAAAATAGAAAGAACTCTCGTCCCAACCCATTGATATGAATTACATTACCCTTACAATAGAACGAAATATTTCCCCCAGAGAGGATTTTCTACTTGAATGTATTCAATTCTTGCTGGTAATTACTGATAAAACGTGTTCCACGGAAGATGTAATAATCAAAGGCAAGAGTAAAAATAAGGCTAATAGTGATGTAGAGGTGTAGAGTCAGAAGAGGAAAGAGAGCTGAGGAAACCAAGTCGAACCCGAAGCGCAAGAAGGGGGAAGCGAGTGGGAAAAATTTTAGCCACAACATAGAAGGGGAACAGCACGAGAGAAGAAGCGGGAAAGGGGGGAGAGGAGGGGCAGAAACCTCGAAAATGTTTGTTTGCGGAATCGCACGGGCGCATTCCTGTTTGCAAGAATAAAGCCGTCGCATTATTCGCGTTATACATATTTTAGCCCCTCAAATTAAAAAACTTTCTCCCCTGCCTCCGTCCGGGGACGCAGCCTGCGGCCGAGCCAGAGCCAGAGCCAGGCCCTGCGCGGAGTCGCAAGGGATGTCCTGACGGGGAGGGGAGGGTGTGAAGCCGGAGGGTATTTCGACGCCTATGGCGCCCCGTGCGGCAGTTTCGCGGAACTCACGCCCGCTCTGCCGCGTGGCCCTGGCCCTAATCTCCTCAATCTCTTCATTTGGGCGGAGAGCAGTTTGTTCGCGCTTGCGGAGTGACCTGCTGCGGCAACGAAAATCTTTTCGTAATTCTTCAATTTCGTGGGTAAGCAGCGCGGATGGAAAAGAGCCGAGGAGTTTTCGAATGCACGTGTATTGTTCTTGTTTCAAATTTATTCTTAGGGTTCAGTTTGCCGTGTAAGTCTTGTAGAAAATATGGACTGTTGAGTTTTCTGCGGGTACTTTCTCGGATATTTTCTCGAAGTGAAGATGTAACAACTACGATGAAAAGAAAAAGAAACTCTTTTGTATTCATCATTGTTTCCTCTTCAGCCTCTTTTGTCTTTACTTCTTAAGAATCATTTATCAGAAGGGCCATTTTGGGAATTTAATTAGTCTAACTTTTTAGACGTAAAATCTTCTAATGTGAAGGTTGTGTTGTTGACTTCTCTAGAGGACACGTTTACGTAATGATGTATCCAAGAAATTGTTTCGCTAAGAGATATTTCATATGTCTCCTCTCTGCCAGTTAAATCGTTTTTTCCAGTATTAAAAAAATGATGATAGTTAATGAAACATAACAATGAATTCTCGCTAGTGATTTTGCTCTTTCGTCGTTCTCTTTCCTAGATAGTTTGTGTCCAACCCTTACACCGCCATCAATCACCCGGCAACATCTGCTCATTAATTCTTCCAAGCTACAAGCTACTTCCAAACAACCACTGCCCATCTGCTCCATCGGCTTCGCTGCCCCTCCATCAAACAGGGGCCCGCAGCAGGTAAGCCAGTGAGCTTCATCGCTTGACTCACGGCAACACGCAGCTGCCGAGCTCTGCCCGGCCGGAGCCTGGCCTGGTCCGGCCCTACCCGGCCCGGCCGGACCCATTTCCTCGAATTGCCCTTTCAGTGCTGCCAACTTTCCGAAACGGTTCCCCCAGCGCTGGCGCCGCGTTCCCTCCGGGCTCGCGATGTGAGGAAATGAGGAACAGCCCCGTCTCCCCCCGCCCGCCTCTAATCCTCCGGGAGAGGAGCTGCGCGAGGGGAGCGGAGCGGAGAGGAGAGATTCCCCGCGCTGGTAACTCGCGCTGCGGCCCGTGGTCCATGGAACGCTCCCGCGAGTAGGGAGTAAAATTTTTAGCAGCGCTCCTTTCATACGTCTATTCAACGTTTTTGAAAGCCTTTGCAGAACAAGGAACGCTCCTCCGGGCTCACAAATATGTACATATGAGAGTAAGAGCATGAATATGAGTAATTCACACAGTCACAACAACGTTATCTGACAATACTATTCGCATCCGTCGAGAGGGTCCTTGGTTAGCCAATCCTTACTTCATGAAGTAATAGAGAAGGGTATCCTTTACACAAATTGCATTAATTACATTTCGAAAACGATACTTTTAACAAACCCCTAAATTAAGGGAAAACCACCTATTATATTTCTCTTCGATTAACCCATCTTCAAAGTCACGACTGAAATGTCCAAAAAATACTAAGAAATTATATACATTTATTGTACAAAAATTTGTTGGGAATCGAAACAGTATTGCAGGTTAAAAAATATAGAAAAAAATCGTACAACTCTGACGCTAATTCACTCACATCTGTACGTGGATTTTTAAACCAATATACGTTAATGTTAAGAAGACTTCTCGACCAAGGAGATAATTTACTTACTCCGTAAAAAAAACTAACAAACCATTGTAAATTATATTTTTTCCTACATTTGCATCATTATATAATAAATTCCATAATGTCTTCTACTGATGAGATGATGAATTATAAAACAATCCGTTTACAAACTTCCTGCCATCGTGTACACCAAAAAATTACACATTACCTAACCCGCAATGCATCCTGCCGAGAATGTGACGTAAGCTGTAATTTACTGCTCCGCGCTGCACAGTTCGTAACGTCTTCCAAACAACAGTGACACAAGGTAGTCGGAAACTGGCGCAAAAAGCGCTCGCTGCTTCTTTCCGGGCGGTCGTAACAGCCGAGGGGCTGCGCCGCGACGCACTGCAACACAGCGGGCGCGGGGCGTTGACTCCACGGCAAAAAGGCCCCGAAAACATACGTGTCGGTTCGCGTCGAGAAAAGCCAGCTGCAGGCGCCGCGCGCTCTGTGGAGATCGAGGGAAAGAGAGGACGGGGGGAGGGGGTGACGCGTGCCCCACACGCACGGGCACGCCTCGGGCCCTTGCCCTCGCCAGCCCCCCCCCCCCCCCCCCCGGTTCTCCACGTCACAGCTGGGTCTTCTCCTTGGTGCCCGTGACGCGACTGAGCCTGCTTTTTGTCTGTCGGTCGCGTTGGAAACACGAAACACTACGCCCTAGGGAAAAAGGATTCTTATTAAATAGTATCTAATTAAGAATGAGTTGTGATACGCTGACAACTTTTAATCCAGATGGAATTCAGTTTACTTCCCTTAACTCTTGGCAACATGACACACACACAGTTCTATAAACGAAGAACCTTACACTATGGCACGAAGAATTTAAAACTCAAATGCAAAGAGCATTATAAAATTAGTTTTAATAATAAATGATTATATTGAGAACATTTAAAAATCCCGAGTCCTTCGAGAGAAACGGAGATACAAAACGACACAATGTGAAAATGTGAAATCAGGTTCATGCAGAAGTGTGGACAGCTCATGGTACGGCGGTTAAAACGAATGCGCCAAAGACGAAAGGAATTCGTATCAGGAAAAACAACTGTCATCATGTAGAAAGAAGAAGAGAATATTTAAAACTTATCACAACACTGCTTGATAACAAATGTATACTTCCATAATTGCATCAAATACATTTAAATTATAAGCAATTTGGAAAATTACCAAAGAAATTAAAAAAATAAACGAATACGCGTAAGTAACCAATTCATACACAATTGACAATAAGTAAAAGAGTAAACGTGACTTGAGAAAGGAACAAAAAAATATGAAAAGAAGAACAAAACAACCATCACATTAGCATGTAAGAATACGTAAAAAGAACACTGAAAAAATAAGACCACGAACCGAAAAGACAGATGTGTGCTCATTGGGAAAGGGGGGGGGGACACTGAAATGACAGCAAATACGTGGAGCGTTGAGTAAGGCCGGGCTGCCGAGGCGGGACCCAGATGCGGTCGGCCAAGTGAATCACGAACGCGGGGGGGGGAGTACGCACGCCCTGCGTCGAGTGCTGAGTGGGCGCACCCGTGCACAGAGGCGCGGACGCAGCAGAGCAGTGCAGGCGAAGCAAGGCAGAGAAGGGCGCGGCGGAATGAAAAGCGTTAGGCCGAACTGAATTGGGAAGCAGTAGGATGGGAGGAGTTGTGCGAGGCTGTGTGGGGCCTTGCGGGGTCGTAAGGGATATTCGGGTTTGGCCTGCGTCGGGATAGGTTGGTCTGGGTATGTATGGTTTGGTATACGAGTACATTTGTCTGGGTTTGTCTTGGTTGGTCTGGAATTTTGCGAGGTTATGCAGGGTTTTTGCAGAGTTTTGCGGGGTTTTGCTGAGTTGAGCGGGGTTTTGCTGGGATGAGCAGGATTTTGCTAGGTTGAGCGAGGATTTGCTGGGTTAAGCTGTTTTTTTTGGGGTTGTTAGCTCCAAGTTGGCTTGGAGGATGGTAAGCAGACAGGGACTGGATGGGAAGGAAGTGGACGGATCGGCGAGGCAAGGCGGAGTGAGGCCGAACGGACCAGGGGCGCATGTGGCGAGAGGGTGCGGGCGGGTGCAAACCAGAGCGGGGAGGCAGGGCGGGGAGCTGCGAGGGGCGGCGCGAAGCCAGGCTGGACCGGGTGGAGGCTGGCGGGCTGGAGTGTAGCGGGGCGTGGCGAGACAGCGCCGGGAGCGTGCTGTGCAGGCCGCGCTTTGCATAAGGGCCGATGAGCGGCGATGTCGTTAACCCCAGTTTCCGCACTAATCGCGTTTGCCGTCGCTAAGCGCTTTGCGCACAGGCGCCGTTGTGCGGGCCGTGTGTGCTCGCCTCCGAGAGGGATGGCGCGCTGGCGCCGCGCAGCCTCCAGAGACCAAGCCGCCCCGCCCCGGCCCCGCCCCGCCCCGCCCTCGCGGGCAGGATCCGCAAGGCGGTCTGGCGTAGATACTGGACTCCGTCAAATAGAGCGAGTATCCAAAATACGTATTTACGTACATCGTGCAGAAACCTAGGCTTTGGCGTATGAATGAAATCTTTACGGACGAGGCGAATGTAGGGACCAAAAGACGTACGTCAAAGACACTTTAATATATAGACTCGAGCATATGTTACTTTTTTTAGAATGAATTCATGGAAACTTACAAATATACATTCTTAGAATCATTCTTAAGTTGCGAGGCGGTACCCACGTTGATTCAAATCGTCTCGATGTTTTGTTTTCTTTGAAGTACGCTGTTGTTTTATACGGTCAAGACTTATTTGCGGTACTCGTACGGCATATCTTATTTTGCCATTCGCAAATCGAAAAACAACACTTTCTAATTAATAAACGGTGAAGATAAGCACTAATTTCCTTGCAATAAGGTTTAAAAATTAGTTTAAACAGTCTAACAATAAATTTAACAATTAAACATTCTGTTAATATTATAAATTATGGTAAAGGCCAAAATGTCTCTGCAGTCTCCAATAGGTGACAGCTAATATATTTAAAATATCAAAAAGAAATATTGCTGAATCTGGATACAAAAAATTAAGGTAAATTGAACTGTCTATAATAGTAAAATCAAGTCTCCTTAACCAATTCACATTTACAAATACCACTACACGATTCGATTATAGTAAACCTTCAACATCGTTTACAGTGTACACTATATACAACCTCCAGAAAAACAAATTCGCATTCGTACCTCGAATTCATATAACACTACGGGTTTAAAGGGAGGGAGACTAGAGAGTTTTACGGTAAATAAAGGGGAATGAAGAAACGGCGCTGCTGAGGGAATTACTTCAACTCATCAATGACAGTTCTGCCCAACCTCAAGATTTCATTAACGCGAACTACAAGTTAAAAACTAGGGAAAACCTATCGAAAAAAAGTTACATTATGAGATTATGGGATATAGTAAATCTCTCATACGATGAAAAAACGTTCTTCTCTAGATGTTTACTGCAACCTAAGTCGTTTGGAAACAATATCATTAACTTTCACCAAACGTACGTAATACAAAATAGCTTTCCATTTTCAGCTATAAGAGGATTACCGCAATGACACTTTCCCATTTCACGGCAGTGCCCGAACTCTGTTTCGCTGACAACAGCCATGTTGCAATTTCCACACGAACGCTTCTACGCTTCTACGCTTTGGGGCAAAAGGAAGCCCCAGGGGCGAATTACGAATTCAAAATAGATTCCCCTATGACAAATATTTAATTCAATTTGCTGACCCCCGCCCCATGAAACATTCACTAACAAGAACAAAGAATAAAAGATTTAAAAAAAATTATACCACAAAGATACCAAACAAAAATTAAGAACCGTTGGGCGTCCTTTATTAAAAAGAATGATACCTTTCTAATGTTACCTTTCTTACTTATTTCTTTACGCTTACGAATGTAATATGTTATCTATTTACTCGCTTATTTATTTACAGGGGCGTTGAATTGATTCCTTACTTTACGTGTCGAGACGCGGAACATCAGACCGGCTCTTCCGTCTGACCACGCAAATTTTGCTACACTCCTTTCACTAACTAGCGGAGAAAGAAGGTATTGAGGTATTTCTTGGGCGCCGAAACAGGCGATTTGAATTTAGCTCAGAGGCGTCATTTAGGCTTGAGGATCTTTTACATGCAGTAAATCTAACATGGGACAGCTGGCTTTACTTCCCCTCCGAAGGAAGGCGTACGAAGGATTTTGTCGCCCTTAATAATCCACGGCTTCGATCGGGTTTGAACCCGCCAACTTGGGTATAACAGTCCGATACGCTAACCGATACACCACTGCCGCCGCAAGTGTTTGTGTTTGAATTCTCATAAAACTTAAACCAAACCATGTAAAGCAATATTGCAGGTCTGCGGAAATAAATACATTTTTTTTTAAGTGGGCGGGGGCGGGGCCTGCCCGCCGCGTGACCCGCTGCACCCGGAAGCGCCGTCCGGCGCGCGTCGGGCATGGCGTTCGCGTTCGCGTGCGCGTGCGCCGCCCAGCTGGCGCGGCCCACGGGCGCGATCCGCCGCTTCCGGCGGCCGCCCGCGCGCGCGCCACGCCCCCACGCTGCGAGCGCTGCGCTGGGAGCTACGCGAGGTCGCGACCCGCCCCACGGCCAGCAAGAGCAGCAGCACGCGAAGAAGGCACGGGAGAATACACGACACGGCAGTCTAGTGGAAAAGAAGAAATGAGAGGGGAGAAGGGGACAAGGAAAATAAATATTGAGAAAGAAAAATTAAAAGTTAACCCGGTGTCACACAGGGTCCTCATTTGAGCTCACCTCAGCAACGGCGCCTGAATAGTGAGGAGGAGAAGCACACGAGGAAGAGAGAAGGGACGAGTCCACATGTGAGGAAAATAGTGGGAGAAGAGAGGAGAAAGATCACGACAATAGAGAGAGAGTAAAATAATAAATGACAGGTGAGGAGACAGAGAAAATTTATTTTAAGAAAGATTAAGTGAATGTTAAACCCTTATCGCTCCTTTGAAGCCACCATAACAACGGTGACTGAATGACGAGGAAAATGAGAAGCACGCGGAGAAAACAAGGTCAGGTCAAGGAGAAAGGTGAAGATAGTAGAGGGAGAAGAGAAGAGAAAAGAAAGGACTGAGGATAAGGGAACAAAAAGATAAATTTTAAGAATAATAATTGAACGTCAACCCATTATTGTCAAGCTTCCTCATTTGAGGTCACCCTAGAAAAAGAGAGAAGTCGAGTCGAAGTGAGAGGAGAGATAGAATAGAGGAAAATTGTCAGAAAGGAACGAGTGGAAACGACACTGGAGAGGAAATGACGAAAAGGAGAGAGATAGAGTAGGAGATAGATAATGAAGAAAAGAAATTTTCAGAAAAAATAATTCAGTGTTAATCCATTAACGTCCAACATCATCATTTGAGGTGATTGCAATCACGATGCCTGAATGGCGAGGAACTGCGCATGCAGAGCAGGCAAGAAAAACCATATGAAAGGAGATGGAAAAAATAGAGGAGATAGGAGAAAAGAGGGGACAAAGAAGTGAGAGAAAAAGCAAAAATACGGCAAAAAAGAATTGGGATGAAAGAGAGAAAATTAAAAAAGTTTTAAGAAAGAATAATTGTCTTATTTAACATAAACCTAAAAAGAAATAAAAGCACTGCAATTGTAGAAAATATCTAATATTGGTACTGAAAGTTTCACAAATTAAATTAAACATCGGTAAATACGAAATTACATTATATAAACTCTAGAAACGAAAGAAATTTAACATGTTATAGTGTAAAAGAAAAGTATGATGTGAAGATATTTGAGTGAATGAGTGTGAAGTACTATTATATAGAGAGGAAGGACAGTGGCAGTTACGCCAGCAAGACTGATATCTCGCATGTCTCCTTTCAAGAAAGGTACAAAAACATGATCATGTACTGCTGTGGCTTCGAGAACGATAAAAGGAGCTTTCAAAAACAAAAACAACCTCTCGTACTCTGATCATGCTTTGCAACGACGATATCGTCTCCATAGATTTCACTGCAGGGAGAAGAATTCAAATTATCAAGGGCAATAAGAGAGCGTATTTATTTAATTTTATTTCGTTTAAGTACTACTCGCTCGACTTACGTAGAGTGGGCTCGTGACCTCAGTCACGAAATACATTGTTTTCAGCTACTGCACGCGTACCTTCCTCTCCTATATTCACAAGACGTTTCGCAGCACTAGGGAGCATTGTCCCCATTACTATGCAAAATCCTCATGTGAAAGACGAAATGTCAATTTCAAACACGCAGTTCTACGACGAGAAACATTTCGTTCTAAGAAGTAAAGCGCAAAACAAGAAGAGAGCAAACCTCTAGCGCTCCGCACTAACAGGAACCGTTTTGGGACGAAATATGTGATGATGTTCGCTTTGATATCCAAGTCAATAAGAAGCAGTGCATTTCCATGCATCAGCATAAAATAAGCAACTCACTGCCATTAATTCCGAGAGCCCGGGAGCGCCGTGCCATATGGCGGGGAGGGCCGCTCCGGGAAAGGCAGAAGCGTCTCAAAAGGATAATATGCGCGCAGATTCCCGCGATGGCGCAAATACGGGCGTCCTAATCTAATTTTTTCCCTGGATATTCAAGTAAATATTCAAAGCAACTAAGTGGCTTCTTAGGTAAGAACACCTTTTTTATATGAAGTGAAAATAAAAATAAATTAGAATCATTCAGCAACAACATTTTACACTTTGCACTTAAAAGAAAACAATCAAGTCAATATGTGGTTTATCAAATACTATTTCTAATTTTTCAATTCATGTAAATTGCTTATTTACTTGGCAAGATACGTATGTAAATTAACGCTTGCAGAAGTCCCTTTACCGGGGAAATAAAAGGAAACATGATATTTCTCCAGGGTTCTTTTTTATGGCACCATCATGAGTTGCAATTATTCACAAAAGGTAACTCATTAGGGAAAGTAGCGCCCAAAGCACTCGGATTTATGTCTGTAGAAAAATATATTTTCTCCGTGTCTGTGAACTATCAGCTTTAGACGCATAAAAGCAGAAGCCTCAGCTTTTAAACCGTACATTTATTTTTTCCTTCAAAATTGATATTTAATTATAGGTTGGCTCATCTAGCTACCCTATAAATTTAAATTGTATCGTTAAGTTCTGAGGGGTACTTAAATTGAGCTGATAATATTGCTTTAACTGTACAACGGAACTCACGCATATACTAAGCTAGCCGACACTGAAGTGCACACTGGTCGACAATATTTTTTTTCTTTGAAAACAATAAAAACTGTATTTTAGAGAGTATTTATTATTTTCGTGTTTTATGCTTGAAAATGGATTTTAAATAGCCAATTTCATTGATGATACCGAAAAAAAAATCTTTTTTGTCGTGTAGAAGTGGGCGTGTGCTATGTTGCGGGCTCACTAACGTCTACACGCTTCTCTTTGCCGTGTGCTGCGCTGTGTGCAACCTCCGGTCGGACGTTGGGTGCGTGGCGGCGGGCGGAAGACGCGGGCATCCGCGAACCGGCACGCACGCACGCACGGCCGCGGAGGCGTCGGCGGAGAAGAATGAACCGGTTCGCGGCGCCGGAAGTGGGCGGTCGCCGCTGGAAACCGGACGCCGCCCCGCCCGCCTCTCGCTGCCGCCGCCGCCGCCGCCGCCGCCGCCGCCGGCAGTGTCCCGACCACTGTTGCCACTACGTCTCGTGGCAAGGCACTCACCTGCAATAGCCGATGCCCTTCACACTGAACCTCTCAGAGGTCAACCTAGAAAGTGGCTGTACTATCACCTACACTTCGATTTTTCTAGTGGCCGATTTCATTAAGTCAATCCTGCCTTATTAGACGAATTTTTATTTTACACAGTAGAAAGCGCATTTCTGAGGTCACGAGCTGAATTGAGAAGTACAATCGCAAGTTAATTAAAAAATATTCACTTTGTAAGACAGGAGGTGTAACAATGACCTAATGTTATAGGCCGTTATAGAAAACTCGATGTGTAGCCCGGTAAACTATGCCTAACATTTGGTTTCACAGCTTTTGTATGTTTTTCTTTGCACCTTACATTCGTTTATAAGGAAAAATTACTTGATGAGGAGCTATGGGCGGTATTTCATTTGTGTTTTGCTCTATGAAGTTGTTGTTTTGTGCGCAAATACAACATTCTCAAGTCAAACGTAAAAAGAATGTGTTTTGGCTTCAGACTTTTCATCGAAGTATATTAACAGCAATATGCGGAGGAACAGAGATTAAGAAAGTTAAAATACGATAAAATCAAATCATTGTATAAACAAGCACTTCCACATCCGAATCAGCGAACCAGAGGTGTTGCTTCTTCGTCTTGTCATTCAAAGCAAATATCAAGGACATAACATCTAAACACACGCAGAGAGCGTGATGTTACGAGGCAGAAAAATGAGATGTCGTTCTTGAGACACACGGAGTGGTGCAATTGACTCCCCAACACGCCAGTAACGAGGAGGAGCCGTGGTTCACAGCTAAGTGCGAGGGCGACAGCAACGTCACAGCCAAGAGGCTCGGATAGATCGTCTCCGGTGGAGGTGAGCGGGTGGGGGAGGGGGAGGGGGAGGGGCAGCAGGGCTAGCAGCTGGCGAGCGGCTGCGTCGGCCTCCGCCCGACTACCTTGTGCCTGGCAGCGGCGAGCGGCCCGGCCGGGCCGGGGGCGGGGCAGGGGGCGGATAATGAATGTTTTTGTGCGCCTGCGCGCCGCGTCCTGTTCTTCGCGGTGTTGCATGCGCGCAATGGCAGGGAATTTGTTACGCCAGCCGCGCGTTGGACGATGGGCGACGGGCAATGGGCGATGGGGTCATGGGGCGATTGGGGGATGGGGCGATTGGGTGGTGGGCGGCGATAAGGTGATGGGGCGATGGGCGATAGGGCGATGAGCGAGGTGCTAATCATCGTCACTCGCTACGTTCAAATGAGGAAGTGTGGGACAAAACACTAAAATTGCAATGCAGAACATCTTACGACGAAGGTAGTTGGTAGAGATTCGAAAAGAAGTTTGTCCCATTGTTCAGATGCTCATAAAAATATTAGACATTTACACTTCTGTGAACATGTTTCAATATCAACAGACGCAGCATCAATAGTCAAAATTGAATAAGGTAATGGGTTTGATAGTTTGAAAGCAAATACTTAGTATTTAATAGATTCCTGCGCTTGGCCCATGGTAATAATAGCGAGGGGACTACTCTTTTTCAATTTTGGCTCGCAAGTAAAACCAAAAATGTGAAGGAAACATTTTTGCGACGTGGCATCCTAAAAATAACCGATCACGGAAAGAAAGTGATTTATTCTTGTAGCCAATGGAAAGTATCTCATATGAGTCTTTTCATCTCTCATATGAGTAATTAAACGAGTAAAACATGTAACAAATGAGACGCAGCTTCACAGCACTTTGTGAGAATTTGTGAACTCAATTACCTAGTTTATAGCTTTACTACATTAATTTTTTTTGTTGGAATGAGTAATTTGTGATGGCAAGGAGTGAGCAATCACTCGTGCTTGTAGTAATCTAATTATCAATTTTGTTAATATTGAGTTTCTACACATTTGATGTGCAATGCACGTCCGTTTTGACTTCTCAAATATTGTGCCTGAATTTCTAAGAGATTCCAATTCCTTGCTTGAACTTAATTTGTATAACGTATTTAAAATGCAAATTTAAAAACATGTTCTTTAAATACTCTTGTTATTAATACAGACTAAGAATACAAGTTCCTACGTAGAAGTTGTTTCTCACGTAAACCATTTATACCAACATCCCACAAGATAAACACTTCTCCGATTTAAAATCACCCACGAACCAGTCCCAAGGAACCGTGGCATCGTACACTCAGGTCACATTCCAATTACGAGCCCCCCCCCAATCGCATCGCGCTGCACTTTTCCGCCGCCACCGCCGCCGATCGCCAAGCGCCTCACGCTCCGGGGGAACGAGGCGATCGCCCGGCGCCCGCTGCCCGGCGCCTGCCGCCCGCGGGCGACGCCCTGACCGCCCGCCGCCACTCGCAGGCAGTTGGCCGGGAGGACGGGAGCTCTTCTAGCCTGGCGCGTCGGGGGGAGGGGAGTATTTTGACACCGGAGACTGCAGATCTCGAACTGTGATGCTGATTGTCGACACCCACACGTGAGGGCACCGAGAGGTGGCGCATGGGGGTTCCAAAGGAGTGGGGGGCGCAACTAGAAAATATGTCAAAAGTGGTTCTTTAAGACCGCTCACCTACTTTTACTTCTTTATTTCAGATCTGATTTCCTATTTAAATGCAGTAAATGCTTCATTCAATATGGCAAGTAGACTTTTAAGTACGCAACATTCAGGGTTTCAAGAGAACAATTTTACTGTGACCCAGCGATTTATTACTCTGCCCACCTTCTCGCCTCCTGTAGCTTAGAATGGGGGGGGGGGGATTATGTCACCCGGTCAGGACAGGCAGGTATCTAAAACACTTGTCCATACATTTCAAATTGTTCTTCGCTATACAGATGCATTTGATTGTAAATACACGAACGAAAGAGCATATTTCAAAGTGACTTAATGAATGAATCGCGACTAGATGAACCAAGAAGCGAAACGGACGTAAACCTTCGTCTGGCCTCTCCCGTGAACCGCTGTCAAGGCGATTTGTGCGCCACGAACATACAGAATGTTCACTTTGCGCCTGAGCCCATGAAAAGCGCGTGCGGAGCCTGCCTTCACTAGTCTCCCCGATCTACTACTTCCCTCGCGGAATTACACGTGTCAGCATTCCCAGGAAGCCCTTTTGCGCGGCACGGGCGAGCTCCCAACGCAGCGACGGAAGGGCTGCGCCCCACGCACACCCAGAGCACGTTCATAACGACGACGGGAGCTTCCAAGAACACCGCCCCACAATAATCCGAAAATGGAAAATAATCAAGAGGAGCAGAAGCTATCGCGACCCGGCGCGGCGCCCCTCCGCGGTGTAGCGCCAGCCGACGCCGCTTCCTTGGAGGGAAACGCTGACGCAAGGAAACGGGGCCGCCCGGGCACAGGCTTCGGTGAACCTCAGGGAGGCGCCGGGCACAGGGGGCAGGGCGAGGCAAGGCGAGGCAGAGGCCGAGCACAGTGCGGCGACGTACTTCTTTCACAGGGATAAAAGTACCTTCCTTCCTTTGCCTCTTCTTCCTTTTTGTCTTCTTCTTTCTTTTTCTTCTTCCTCTTTGTCTTCTTCTTTCTTTTTCTTCTTCCTCTTTGTCTTCTTCTTTCTTTTTCTTCTTCCTCTTTGTCTTCTTCTTTCTTTTTCTTCTTCCTCTTTGTCTTCTTCTTTCTTTTTCTTCTTCCTCTTTGTCTTCTTCTTTCTTTTTCTTCTTCCTCTTTGTCTTCTTCTTTCTTTTTCTTCTTCCTCTTTGTCTTCTTCTTTCTTTTTCTTCTTCCTCTTTGTCTTCTTCTTTCTTTTTCTTCTTCCTCTTTGTCTTCTTCTTTCTTTTTCTTCTTCCTCTTTGTCTTCTTCTTTCTTTTTCTTCTTCCTCTTTGTCTTCTTCTTTCTTTTTCTTCTTCCTCTTTGTCTTCTTCTTTCTTTTTCTTCTTCCTCTTTGTCTTCTTCTTTCTTTTTCTTCTTCCTTTTTGTCTTCTTCTTTCTTTTTCTTCTTCCTTTTTTTCATCTTTCTTTTTCTTCTTTTCCTGAAGGAGCTACAGCACTCCTTCGAGCGCTTCAGCCTTCTCCACAGATGCTCCTCAATTTTTCTTGTACTTGTACTGTCCAATTCCTAATTTACAATTTTCTCGTGCCATTCAACACATCTTACTCCCATTTAATCAGTCTTCCTTTCTTTTGAGTTGGGAATTTTCTTTACTGCTCTGCTGTCACGCATTGGGCAAAGATATGCCAGACAGACCTTTAATGTGATTTGTAGATGCCTTATTATTTAATCGTTAATTTTAAATTACACTGATTCTCCAGATTTTTACATGTGGGTCTCGCGATACAGTTGTGTCGAGCAGGTTCACCCTTTCCTTTAGGTGTCGTAATCGCCGTATTCTAAATTGCTACCGACCTCATCCATTTCTTCCCTCACTCATCATATCGCAGCTGTAGCACCTGTTTGACCGTACGAAAAATATTTAAATTGCCGGCCCTGAAATGGGTTGTATCTAACTACGCAACGAGTCTGCTGGATTTTTCTGTTGACAAAATTAAGACATCCTTTAAAGTCGACAGCGAATATTTTTACATATTCGATAACTTTTAAGCATCATTACGGTGATAGTGGACGAAGAAATAAAGCATTATTTCTGTCTGAAAGCATAGGTCTTCACTTCACAATAATTTGGAGTTGTCACTACAATACATATCTTCTCTCGATAAACAAAGAGTAAAGTCATTTAAAAAATAAAGAATATAAATTTTATTTTAATAGTTCAAGCAAAACGTTTACGTATCTTGGAAACAAAAATATCATTTCGTAATTGATTTTTTACTAACTTTTTTTGTCGACAAACAAAAAAAGCAATCTAAAAGTTAATATCTTTCCACGTTGCCAGTGCCCTCCGTTAGTAATAGCGTCATAAATGTGCAATGACCCTTTAGCAGCAATAACAAAATATTACTCAGTTTATAGTTCATATCATTCAATTTTGTGTAACGAAACAAGCAGCAAAGAATACATGATCAAGGTCAATGAAATAGATCGAAAAATGTAAGCCATTTAAAATGACTTTTCGAAACATGGAAACAAAATACTGAAACATTACCTGTACAAATAAAATATGGCCAATATAAATATACTTTTTATAATCAACATGAGTTAGAAAACTGAATAAATAAAAAATTTGTAAAAAACCTGTACGTTAAACGTTAAAAAGTGTCAAAGGTGATTCTTAGTATTTTTTGAGAAAATATTTAGAAAAAATAAAACCCTCAGGTATTCTTTAACAAGTAGCAATACCATTAATATATACCGCTATTTTCTACTAATGACATTATTTTGTCGCAAGAAAAAGGCAGCAGATGTTGAACCACATTTCCTTAGTAAACACCAAGCAATTCCTTTGCTGATTAACACCTTTCGGAATTCCAGTTTTCAAATTACAAAACATATGCCATCCCCCAGAGATCAGGATTGTCACTGGATCTACAGCGACTCTCACGAGAAGGTCCTAGGATTCGCGTACAACCAGTGGCGGATTTTCGACACTAGCTATATAGCTATGCGGAATTCAGCCGCTGCCAGAAGGAGAATTGAATTGAATTGAATTGAATTGAATTAATGCCTTATTTTACGTGGCGAGACTCAGGCCATTAGGCCTGCTCTTCCGTCTGGCCACGTAAATTTCGCTACGTTCCTTTCACCAACTAGCAGAAAAAGGAGGTATTTCTTGGGCGAGAAACAGGCGATTTGAATTTAGCGCAGAGGCGTCATTTAGGCTTGAGGATCTTTAACATGCAAGTAAATCTATTAACATGGGACAGCCGGCTTTACTTCCCCTCCGAAGGAAGGCGTACGAAGGATTTTTTCGCCCTGAAAAATCCACGGCTTCGATCGGGTTTGAACCCGCCAACTTGGGTACAACAGTCCGAAACGCTAACCGTTACACCATCGCCGCCGAGAATTGTAGCGGTGGGCTGCTCACATCTGTGTTTCCTCTGCTTAACATCGCGAATGCGGGGGCAGATGAATGCCGGGGCAGTACCCCAACAAACGGGCTGTGGACCGTGCGCGATCTTTTCTTCCTCTCTTTTGTTTTATCATCTACCCTTACTTGCACACACTTACACTTACTAACACTACACTCCCACACATGTCGGGAGACCGCTTAGATCTTGTCCCGGTTGGGGCGGTGACCTGAAGGGGAAAAATCTCCGGCCCACTGACATTCAGGTCGCACCACCCAGTGGAAGAAGAATCACCGCCACGTATCGAAATAAAACATTCACTACCGACATAGTAGTTGACGTTCTCTGAAACATCGATCAATACTCCCTCATATGCCATTTACGTTAAATTTGAAGATGGGCGTTCATGGGTCGAATAATTAAGTCGACGTGGGCAGAGTGAATCCCTGATTGTGGGAGGCGGCGATGGATCGGCATTGCGCCGGAGCAGAGAGTAGGGAAGCGGCTTTTGCGGGGCTTTCTCCTCGCCCGCGCCTCCCCACGGGCCAATTCCCCCCTCCCGCCCCTATGGCGGCGGCGAGCTGCCTCCCTGGTGCCCCATCACCGCGGGGGCGGACTCGAAGAGGGCCATTGCGCCTTTCCAGTCGCCATTCTGTCTCGGAGGCCAGCGGTGGCTTGACGTCGCCCCACCATATGCCTACTTGTCTTTCTCAGCATTTTTGTTGCTCAGTAGCCATTAGAACCGGTGCCTTAATAAGGAAATCACTCATTTCATCCAAAGAATACGAGACATTTTGTAGTAATATATACGTAGACATTTTGTATAATAAATCCCCTTTGCTATTGATTATTGCACTTCAATATTTTTTTTATATTTTTCTTTTTACATAATGTTTTACTTAGTGTCATGTTAATTAAACGAAGAACTCTTATATGTATAATTCTGTCTTCTTTTGATTAATCAAGCCTGATTTCGAAAGCTTATTACATTTGCAGAAAACAATTATTTCTTCCTATTTCTAATAACTGTTCATTTCGTTCGCGACGAAATTACGAGTAGTATGTGCGTAGAAACTACGAGCTCTCTCACGAATCCGGCGCGTTCTTGTGCTCAGAGGGCCATCCTTAATTCCCTATCTTCAGCCCTATTTCTACCAACGCACCGGCGCCGCCCTACGTTGCCCTACGGAGGCGCCCTTCTGGTGCCTGCATCCGGCCAAGCCTCATCGCATATCTCGCGGCCCCTCGGCGCCTACCCCACCCCACCCCACCCCACCTCACCTCCGCTCCGCCCTCACCCCCGCCGGCGCTGAAGCTGCGCAAAGTTCCGCAGGGCGACACCGACGCCTTCGCTCGGCGCTAAGACCTCGACGATCTCAGCACATGCCGCCCCTGCCCCCCCCCCCCGCCTCCCGCTCCTCCCTGCTCCTCCGCGCGCCCTCACCGCCACTCGCAAAATGCCTCTCGCATTCCACCTCTTCGCTGCGGTCCCCGTAAAATTCTGTCTAATTCGTTTCACGTTTCGCCCCCCAGAAACTTTTCGACGAGAGCTCGCCCCAGACGACGCTAAGGACTGAGTCGGGAGGGGGGGAGAAGGAGGAGAGGGAAGGTGGAGGTCGACAGTGGGAGGTGAGCTAAGAGGCTAGAGATACGGAGGGGAGAAAAGAACAGAAGAGAGATGGAAGGAAAACACTGTTAGAGCAGAAAAAGAAGGTAAATAACAAGGAAAATATTTAGTGAAAAAGTACGATGGAAAGATAAATGCCAATTTAAGAATAAATTGAATTAGTTAAAATATATATCTCTGATGAAAATACTACTTGTCTTAAACAAGTCGGACTCTGAACTTACGTATTTTATAATTTGTTTTAGTTCCCTTCCAATTCATACAACAGCGACAAAATAATGAAATTCCCACTTATTCATCAAACGTGTGTGGCAATCAGAGACAATGCGAATATTTAGTATTTTTCTCTTTAATTTTACAACAAAACTTTCATTTTACGACATTCTGCTCCAACCTATGTTATACATACTGTATACTCGTTTTTTTCGTTAGATTGTTATGTAAAAATCTGAACCACAATGTTGCTAACATTGTCGTGCCAAATCTGTATCACAACTACAAACGCACAATTTTCGTATTCTGCAAACGTTTGCGACAGCAACCTTCACACAATGCTTACGCGATCTAGCAGCGTCGCCGCGGTTGGAACCGAGCGAAGAGAGACGAGATGCGCGTTACATTTCATTTGAGGTTTCACCGAGACTGGCGCAGTTGACAAATTAAATTAAAGTCTCTCGCTGAAAGTGGGCTTGATGAGAGTCCAGCCGAATGAACGTGGCTGCGAACAACCTCTCGCAGCGCGTCGACCTTTTTGAGGAAAGTTAAAAAAACGGAAATGTTCAAGTATATCGAAGAATTTACAGATTTCACGTTACCTCAAAAACTTGATCGACACTAATTTGAGAATTCCATGTTAATTATAACGTTTTCTACAAAAATTTAAAACAGTTATATCCGAAATTCATAACAAAGCTAAAAAAATGTATGTTCGTACATTTAATTCATTTTTGCTTATCAGCGATTACTAAACTGAATTCGAAAAGAAATTGACTATTTTTCAGAACTGAATGAAACTACACTCGGAATGAAAAACTGAGAATTTCTTGTGAATTCCGACGATACATTCATTCTTCATTTGATCTGCAATAACGGCTATGGTTGTAACTATGCTGGCAGTTGGCAGTAACTTTAGCAGTAACATAACGTGTCACTCATTTTCACATTGGAAACTACTTTAAATCAAATCGTAAAAGCAAATTCCCTAATCCCAACAATAGTGAATAATGCGGTTGTGTAGCATTCTTAGTAATGGTTCCTACACATTTGATGATGATTGTAATGGATATCGCTACCGTGAACTGTGCTGACGGCCCTGGTAACAGCGTGTGCAACGTGAGAGTCTCAGTGCAATTGGGTGCCAGTGCTAAGGGGCGAGGCGGGACTAGGCGAGATAAGGCGAGAAGAGGTGAGGAGAGGCGGGGAGAGGTGGGGCAAGATGGGGAGAGGTGGGGCAAGATGAGGGAGGTGGGGCGAGGTGGGGCGAGGTGAGGTGGGATGAGGCGGGAGACAAGCGGGGCGAGACAAGGCGGGGAGAGGCGGAACGAGGCGGGGCGAGGTGAGGCGGAGCGGGGAGAGGCGGCACGAGGAGGGAACACGCGGGACCAGGCGGGGCCAGACAGGGCGGAAGCAGGACAGACGGCTACTATAGTAGCGGTAGCGCCGTATGGGGAGCGGCGGCGGCGGTGGGGGAGGGGACGGCAGCATCAGCGTCGCCTCGACCACAGTCACAGCGAGACGACGCAGCGCGGCGTTGCGTGGCGCGGCGCGGCGTGGCGTGGCACGGCGTGGCGGACCGTGGCGTGACTTGACGTGGTGTGGTGGACGTGGTGTGGCGCGGCGTGGCGTGGCGTGGCGTGGCGTGGCGTGGCGTGGCGAGGCGAGGCGCGGCGCGGCGCCGTCAATGCGCTGAATAGCGCCGTGAGCGCCATCCGGCGCCCGGGCGGGCGTGTGGGCAGGAGAGTGAGGCGCGGGCGTGAGCACGGAGGAGGGCGTAGGCGAGAGGTTTATGCGCGGCGCTGATTTGCGCTGTGAAGCCGTGCCGGCCGCCGGGCGATACGCCGCTATTGAAGCGCCCGCCGCGCTTGCAGGCCCGGTCGAGCGTTGGGCTTGCGGCGGAGCGCTCTCCCCCCCTCCCCCCCCGGCAACCCAGGATCAAGCGGCCGCCCAGGCGCGCAGGCAACCACGGGCCACAATGTCTGCTTTAGGGGGACAACTCGGAAAATGGAGTTGTTCAATAAACTTGTTTAAAGTTTTTCGCTGGTTTTCAAAGGCGGGGTCACATACTTGAAGACTGATGAATTAAGGAGTAAGATTATTAAAATATTTACAAGAGTTCCATTCAGAAACGTTTGTATAAAGTAATGGCATTATCTCAAAATTCGTATTGTTGTAGCTTGTTTTGCAACTTATGAATAATATACTGACATCGAGTAACAGAGTTATTCTCTGTTATTTCTTTTATGTAAACCATACAAGCACACTGAATGAACTTCAATTATCAGATTTTACAGAGATTAATCTTAACCGAAAGGACTTGAAAATAACATTCATGGACACTTTTGTATGTTCCCGTCAGCCAGATTGGTGTTCCACAAGGCGGAAAGTACATTTGGACAGAAAATAAATTAAATAAATTTTAGGGTGAACTTGAATCTGCATCAAGAACGCGTCAGAAAGGTGAAGCACTTGCGTATACTCGTACGAATAAACGAGGCGTGACATTTATGGGCCTAATGCAGTTTGGAAAGTATGAAGATGACGAGCGACCCATCCGACCGTTCCATCGATTGCCTCGCCACGCAAGCGCCGGGGAGGGGCGCTCGGGGGCGATGAATGCCCTCGCACCGGAGGGCGCCAGCGAGGGGCAGCGCCCGCGCAATTCGCCGAGCGGCGCGTCAAGGCGGCCCTGGGCGGAAGCGGCGGGGGCGTCGGGGTCAAACGGAGCAAACGCGTTCGGGGGCGAGGAGGAGGCGTTTGTCGCAGGGCGGCGGCGGGCGGCGGTGGCAGAGGTGGGCTGCGAAAGGCGACGGAGGCAGCGGCCAGGGGGAGCAGCCAAAGGGGTGGTCCGCGCCAGGGTTGAATCGGGGCAGGGTCGGGTGGGGTGGGGTGGGGCGGGGCGGGCGGCGGCCGGCGACGGTGGCAGCCAAGGGCGCGCTGCTCAATGCCAGACAGGAGACCGCACAACGGGGGCGGGGGCGGCGGCGGCGACGCCTGTCATGGGCGAAGAGCCAATGGGCGTTGGCCTGGCGGGCGATCTGATTGCCGAACGCGAGGGTGACTCGAAGTTCGACCTGGGGATCGAAGGGGGAACATATCGAACTCTACACACCGTAGTGATTGGACCGGAGTTCTGACAGTGGGTCACGGAGTACCTTTAACGGAAGGGAAAGGGCGAATGGAGAGAGCGTTATTTGAAGAGAGAATATTAAGGGGGAGTGAAGGAGATCTGTATAAGCAATGATCAGACATGCTTGACAATGGTATAACAAAGATATGAAGTCTCTTATAAAACGACAAAAATTTTAAACGTTTTTAATGACGCACATATTTCTTAGTAATAATAAGATTAATCAGTTATTGAAGGCTTTGTGATAAAAATGCACGAAAATACCACACATACAAATGCAGTATCCACATTTTCAATAAAAACAGTGGAAGAGGAAAAAACGGAACGCAAATGCTATTACACGAACAAAAACATCGCGCCTGCGGGAGAGCGCAGGGCAGACGGACAAGCAGCGGACAGAAGGGGCAGGGAGAGGGGGAGCGCAGAGCGTTCCCAGGACAGGGGGGGGGCGACCGCACAGCGGGCGGAAGGTGAGAGAGAGGCGGTAGAAGGGGAGAGGAAGGGTGGCAGGTAACGACCAGAGGACGGGTAAGGGTCAGTAGATGGAAAATGAGTGAGTGGCGGACGGGAAGAGAGCGGGTGGAAAGGGGAAGGAAGTGTGTGAAGGGCGGGAAGAAGACAGGGTTAGGGTGGGCGGAGGGTGAGAAGAGGACGAGTGGATGATGGGAAGAGAGCGGGTAGAAGATGGGAAAAGGGCGAGAGGAAGATGGGAAGAGAGCGGGTGGAGGCCGGGGAGAGGGCGGGTTACCCTATCGATTCGCTGGCCGCACCGTGCCGCAGCGCAGGAGGTGACGCGGGCAAACGCGCGGGCGCCGCGCCGCGCCGGACCGCGCGCGCTCGCCGTGGGGCGGCGCGGGGGCGGCGCGGGGGCGACGCACGGGCGGCAGGTGGCGGGGCTGACTGATGCGCGGGTCCGCACAGTCGGCAGGGCGGAGGAGGGCGCGGGGATTGGCCGTGCGTGGAGTTTAGAAGCAAGTGATAGTGACAGTGTGGCAAGCGACGTATGTGGCGTGCAGGGCGGGTGCGCGCGTGGGTGAGGGACAAGGTGGAATGGATCCTCGGTGGATGGAGGCGTTGTAGTTGGGCGCGACGCTGAGCGGTGGAGGGGAAGGGGCGATGGAACGAAGCAGAGTGGGTTTGTTCGCCGGCCAAGCGATGGAACCACGTCGAAGCATTCGTTTGGAAGGACACTTGGCAAATGAACTCTATTGGAGATGGCCGAGCACTGAAGCAGATCGTGGAAACGGAAACGGTACAGTTGGGGAGAAAGCAGAATGAAAAGTTGCGGTACGTCACCCGCAATAACGATAATGCACTTCATTCATGAATGGAGACACATTTTACTAACACTGATATTATAAACAAACTATTAATATCAATACTATTGTATCACGTATTAATTCACGTATGTTATATACGCGCAAAATATTTGCCAACACTTGAAATACACCCAACCAAATTATTATTTGGCAAAAAGGAACGTTGAAGTTGGCGAGACCTTCAGGAGAAACACATGGAACGTGTCAGGAAAAGAAATATCAGAATCAAAAATTCAAAGAATAGGCACCGCGATAGAAGGACCAGAGGCAACACACTTCGTACGCCTGCTCCACCCTGCCCCTTTCTCCACCCCGCGCGCCGCCTGGAACTTCGCGGCGACGCCCGACCCGACTTCTCTTCCGCGGGGAGGTCGTCCTTTCCATCCCCCGCAGAACGGGAGAAAAACTAAAATAAAAATGATAAAAAAAAAGTTCCGAAATGACAAACCGACAAAAAGTACACTTTCTCCATCTCATCTGCAAGGGGCCAGCTGGGTGCCCAGGAACTGGCATAAGAGGGCGGCTCCGCGGCTGCCGTGTAAGAGAGGGTAGAGGGGTAGGGCGGAGAGCGAGAGCGGGAGGAGGGAAGGGAAGCAGAGGTTGGATTCCGTGAGGGAGAGCGCGAGTCGGGTCGGCACGTGGCAGGCAGCGTGTGCCACCGACTTGCAGCAAGATATTTTCTTTTTTGCTCCTACACGTAAAAGATTATACGACGAACATCGGAATCATACGGAATCATAACATACCGTTCACAATACCAATCAAGCGAGTTAGGAAGATTTCTTTTAACTATTGTAACTCTCATTGAAATATGCGAAGGCAACCATTACTCCAATAAATTAAAATGTATTAATATATTATTCAATAATTATTATTTAATAATTATTATTTAATAATTATTATTAATAATTATAATTTAATAATTATTATTTAATAATGATTATTTAATAATTAATTAATGATTGTAGTAATTAAAAATGTATCCACTAATATCTCATTAACTACAAGGAAATTTCACATTTTGTACACGACATTCATAATTAAATTAAATTCAAAAGTACGTGTGTCGAGAAATGAAATTTAATAAAGAATGGAAATCATCTTGAAATCCACTAAAAAGCTTGCAACAGCTCTTAGAAATTTAAAGACAATTACATTAATAATTGTTTTCTCACAACATTTAAGCGTGTGATAATACAGAAAAGAAATGAACACGTTTTTTTTTCTTATACATCAACACTAAACTTTGTAATCAATTTGAGAATTCACTTGTTTCGTAAATCACGAAGACATTTTCTGCCAGTCATAAAGCGTTGGTGAATCAAAACCCTCAAAAGTCTAGCAATGCACCCGCGCAACAAGGGTCGATGTCAAATTGGCTTCCTCGCTTGCTGGTTTCCTTTCTCCCGCGAATCGCAGAGGAAAGATCGCGCCCGATAAAGGAGCTGCCGTTCGCGCGTGTGGATGTTTCGCGAACGGCGCCTCCTTGATTATACAAACGAAGCTTCCTGCGAGCGTCGCGGGAAAGTGGGGGTGGGGGGAAGAAGCGGTCGGATTTACCGTTGGCAAAAGCGTTATTGAATTCGCCTCAACTCACGCGTCCCGCCGCCAACCCCGCAACCCGTTCGCAACACGCGGGCGGGCGGGCGGGCGGGCGGGCGGGCGGCGTGAAGGATTGTGAAACTCCCCGAGAGGCTGCTCCGAAGGAGGAAGGGAAATGAAAAGGAAACAGAAACGATCTTTTCAGCAGGGGCGGCCTCCACCTTTTACTGGATAACGATGGAACAGATCCCGTTTAATCTCCTGCGAGAGCCCCGCCATGAATCAGCATAATTTCACGCTAGCCGTAATAATTAAGGAGAATTTAAAAGCTAATTGGAACGATAGATGCGTTGATACGGAAAAAGAAACGTAAGGTGATGCAGAGAGAAAATACCCTAAGAGGCCGTAAAAGAGATGTGCTCTCGGGCGATGAGAAGCCGTCGAATAGCAGAGGAGGGAAATTAACTGGAGGGGGCTCGGAGATGAGGGTGAGGGGCCTGGAAGAAATGAGATTGGGGAGGAAGATGAAGGAGACGGAACGACGGGGGGAGGGGAGAATCTTTCAAGAGGGTGAGGAAGGTCAATGAACAACAAAGGACTGCGGAGCGGAGAAACATTCAATGAAGACAGCAAGTACAGACACTACAAACAGCATTGGTAATACAAAAAATCGGAACTTGAGGCAGGTCGAAGTACAGAAAGAAAAGTAAGTGAGCTACGGTGGGCGAGAGTTGAGGATCCATAGGGTTACGTTTCATGGGAAGAGGAGATGGAAGGAGAAACAGCTGAGATCATACAACTGGAGGTTGCGAAGGAGGCTTGCAAAGCAAGGCCCACCAACTGCCGATACTCCCGACAAAGCATCCTTCAAAATTATTTCACATACAATTCACAGGGCTTAAACGGCATTGTCTTGATTGTGTTTATGATCAAGAAGTGTTTGATTACTGCTCGTAAATGTCACTCCATGAAACATAATTCAGCAACTTACTATGTGCTTGGTCAGAGACATTCAAAAGAGTTGCTCAAGAACATAATTCTACATAATACATTGCGTTCTTACCAAGAAGCACCTAATTGATTCTTCGCTAAAATTCTCTCGAGGGTTTCTAATTACAATTATAAACCGTTCTCCTTGTCTTTTACGGTCAGCATCTGGTTTGGAGACACTCCTCCTCCACTCACGACTATTATAACGATCCAGGGCATCCCTTTTAACTTCCACGTAAACAGGTGTCTACAATTACACCGGCACGCTCTACCTTTGCACCTTCGTGTAAAAGACAGATTGTTGCTAACTTCAATGAGACAGCCATCGGGTCAGTGTGTGCTGGTGGATCACAAATAGGCCCACCTGAAGGAAAAGACCTCGCAAATGGTCGCGTTTTAAACACTCACGGTTTCTTCAGGCATGTATTATCATTATAAATACATTATTCACACGTTTTTCGTATTTCTTCCAAAAGTGTCAAAAGCGAAGTTGGCGATTGTTACGTAATGTAACATCAGGCAACACTGGCGTCTCTTCACCTGAACTATGTAATTTTGTTCGCAGTTCCAATGATTAGTTGGAAGTAACAGCGGGGGCTCGCAGCGCAGTGGTTTCGGCTGTAGTCGCAAGCGGCGGGGATGTTCGCTTTAGTGCAGCTTGACCCATCCACTATATGTGTCACCTTCAATACCCCCACTCCTTACCAGACCCCATCCCGGCCTCAATGTTGTGTGAATGCGACAGATGAAAATGACTGCATGCGTACCACGGGAGAAAGCTGCGTAACGGGATTAAGGATCACCACCTGAGCGCCCTCCATACCTGTAGAAGGTACCAAGCGCTGCCTCAGGCTTAAGAGTCACAGGTGGAAGGAATGAGGGATCGGTAGCCATGGGCTTACGAGACACAGCGGGGTTAGCAAGTTGAGGTAAACGTCACGGACTCTACGGTGCAAAAATGCAGTGGTGTTAACTGAGGACAAGGTGCATCAGCTCATCACAGAAAGACTAAGTTGACGTAAATCGCCCAATAATGACTATGATGAATTATGATGATAGGCCCTACAACGCACTTCGTACACGCACCACCCGACCGCAGACCTCCTCAGCGGGAAGGGGGGAGAGCGCGTGAGAAAGTGTACGCTCCGCGGGAGGAAGGCGGCGGCTGTCGAGACAAACGGTGCGCGCGCCCCGCAGCGACGGCGGAAGCGGCGGCGGCGGCGGCGGCGGCGGCGGCGCAAATAAAACTTTTTTTTCCGCGCCGCGGCAACGGCGAGAATTACCAGAAGTAATGTTGCGAGAGCGGCGGCAGCAAGACGCATGCCGCCGCGAGGCACACCCAGTGGGCCGCCGTTTCTTTCACCGCGACTTTCCGTCTCACGTCAGAGATAGCGCCGGAAAAATCGCCGCGTTTCATAACTTAAGAGCTTATTTCTGAAGGGGCGTATCTCTTTTTCCGTTTGTTTTCTAGGTTGGGGTTCTTAAGACGCTTCTCCATCATGGCGTCAAATTTTGTGTGTCAAAAATTGCGCTTCTCCAATGTTAAACGGTTCCGGAAAACAGTTGTATCCAATCTTGAAATACAAAGCTGAATGTGAATACGTTCTCTTCCTCAAAAAAAGTTTCTTACGGAGATTCGTAACTATAGAAATAGTCCCTCAATTCCTACTTGAAATCAAATCTGTAGGTTAAAAGGATTTATTTCCGCTCCAGACTCTCAACAGGGCCGTGCACTTTGCCTGCACTGGCCCACGGCTCAGTAGAGGACCACTGCTGTGGTCTGCTGCTTGTTGAGTCAACCGACGAAAGGGGAAAGGACACGCTGGGGTGCGATCGGCTCTACTCTAGTCAGAGGGAGTGACTTGCGGGCAATCACCAACAGTCTGGCCATAATTCGTGGAATTATGCAGCCATCAGCTTAAACCAAAATAAGTTGGAAAGGAAGCCAGGCACATTCGAAAGATGAGAGGTCGTCAAACCCTGCAAAGGAGAATTATTTTGCTGTTGCTTTACCCACGTCTGGAATTTTCTGTGTATGTTCGTTAAATTACATTTATGATCAAGAACTCAGACACCTGTTCAGTGGCACAATGCAGGTCTGCTCGAGAGTAAAAAGGTGATTATGATCATTTTCGCACAACCAGCATGTTTTTGGTTAACCTTTATATTATATGCACGAATTACGAAACGTGGCTGAATAAAGTATTGTAAAGTCGTCGATAATTCTGACTAACCGTAGATTACCTTGCTTGAGATATTTTCTCCAAAAAAAGTTAACAATGTAGGTGGAACTCTTTTGCAGTATACTAGATGGTCTCACGTATCCGCGTCTATTTATGAGAGCGAGGACAGGACGGCAAAGGAAGGAATCGCGCGGCTCGTGGCACGTTTTGAAGCACTGCCCCGGCATACTCCGTGCTCGAGCCAGGAATCCCCAGGGCAACGGAACGTCCGTTGTTGGCTCACAACGACTCATATATACCATAAAACGGTATTCATCCAGGGTAAAAATTTGCAACGATTATAATATAGACTATACATAAAATCGACAAGATATTTTCATCGGCACCATACCAATCAAGTTCGTCATGAGTATTGCTAAATATATCGAAAAACATTTGAACCGAATGGAAGTTTCAAGTCATTCGACACGAGGCAAGAAGCGTTGAAGTTAGATAATAGAAGTGTAATCTGGAATTGACCAATGGTAGGTAATTACATTTAAAAAAAATACAATACAATGAAATACAAAATGTAGAATTAATAACAGGTATAGAAGTAGGCTACATAAAATCGAACGAGTTTATCAATCGATCGTGTCGAAGTAGAACAACATAAAATGCTTTAGCAAATCTCGCAACCATCGAATCCATACTCTTGCCCTCGGTACTTTCATCCGGTAGACCTCGAAACAACGAAACAATCCGAATTTCGCAAGAGAACGCCTTCTCAAAACGGCATTGTCTCTAACCCAACGGTTCTTTTCTTCCCCGTTCTCACCGCTGGGCCAACCGACGTGGCGGCGAATTTCGACCTCGCGTTTCCCCGCGCGCACCAACCGTGCACGCGCGGAATGAACAGCGTGCCGGGGGTGGGGGGAGGGGAGGAGCGTAATGAGCGTGCGGTACGCTCGCGCGCGTCCGGCTCCGAACCGGAGCTTTTTGAAAATGAATGTCCGCGCGACACCGGACATTGCGCGCTCGCGGACCGCATTTTCTAATTACACGCACTCTCGTCGCTAATACTTCATTTTCTCTCTCGCGCGCGCGTGAAGGCGAGGCGCAGTGCGGGAGGCGCTCTTTGACGCATTGCTGCGGCGACGGACGACGAGGCCCCGGAATTAGTGCGCCGACTAGAAGTTAATTTCACGTGAAATATTAACAATAGGATAACAGGTAATAGGGAAATGGAATACCTTCACAGCACTGGATCATAATTTGGCGACCCTTGTAGAGCCTCGTGTCCTCCCACGTGGGTTTCTTATATTAAAGAGAAAATGATAAACTTTAATCGAAAACCTGCTTTCATTATTGTGTATCCGCAAATGCGTCCAATTGATGTTACACGTTCAGACACGAACATGTGATTGGTTCTTTAGAAACTTTTGAATTCGACATAAAGCTACATGTTTACATACAAGTTCTGCTAATTTATTGTATTTAACTTTCCAAAATTATTATGTTTTTTACGATTCATACATAGGTATTTAAAATCGAGGACATTTTATTTCTTGGCATTTATAAAAATAATGAAATCTTATCATATCAAATATAGAATATAATATCAATTCTAGTGTTTTCAGCATCCAGATTGTAGACCATTTCAGCTTCATTTTCGCGTAATTCCCTATTTTCTCTCAGGCTCCGTCGATAAACAGAGAGTATTAGTAGGAGAGATAGCAAAATAAACTGAAATTATTATGGAAAGATATTGTGGCCCGTATTCCACAAAAATCTATCAAAGAAACATGAACCCGTCACAGAGAGAAGATTCCATCGCATCAACAAGCCCACTGCCAGATCAATAGCCCTCCTACGTAATCTGCTCAGACAGCACTGCAAAACCAAAACGAATCTGACCCACTTGAAGCGATCGTAAGAAAAAAATCCACAGGGACGCGTTTGTAAAGCTTGCCACTTGCGAGCGGAAAACGCCCGTCGCAATGCATCAACGCTCTCGCCAAACCGAAGACAAACATACTATCGAGTTACCACGGCGAGCGGCGCGACGTTACCGCACTTTATGAGCCATAAAGCCGCATCACGGGCGTGCGGCGGCGCGTGTCCCCAATCACTCGTCAGTCGCGCCTGAGAAATGTGACAACGAGCGCTCCGCATAAGCGACGCGCGCCGTCCGCACTTCGCCCACGCCCACAAATCCCTCGCCGGGAGCCCTGCCGACGGGGCGAGCGGCCGGGAGGGGTGGATGAGAGAGGGGAGGTATGAAGTGGGAGGGTGGTGGACGGGGAGCGGCGGGGCGGGTGAGGGAGACGAAGAGGCAGAGTGAGTGGAGGAGAGCAGTGTCAGAGCGGGGAAGAGAGGAGAGGCGCGGTGGGTGGGTAGAAGAAGGGGAAAGGCGGGTGGTGGAGAGAAGGGGAGGGTGAGGGGAGAGAAGAGGCGCAGTGGGTGGCTAGATGAAGGGGCGGGACGGGTGAGGGGAGAGGAGGGGAGGGGCGCGGTGGGTGGGTAGAGGAAGGGGCGGGGCGGGAGAGGTGGTGGAGCGGCTGCGGGGACGGAGGTGTGGAGCAGCGAGCGCAGCGCATCCGCAGCGCCCCTGGCTGCAGCCCCTGCTTTTCCCATTGGACTGAAAATAGAGCACCGGAGATTCCACTATTGAGCAGGGGTTCCTTCTCCAAACATCACTAATGCATTGCGGGTAATAAGAACAAACAATCTGAATGATGGTAAATTCGATGATTCTGTGGAAGTATATCAGTATTGAAAATATATCGGTAGCTATTTTAATTCAAGGTGAGCGTTTTCATTTTAGGTTTCATGATAGCAATGCTACTGTTATCTAGGCAGTGGTCAATATCTGGTTGAAGAGATGTGATACATTGGTAACGATACCACAATCCAACGTATTTTTATTTGATGGTCTAAATTTCTCAATATTTTCACCAGTCTGCGGGTAAAATAAAGAAAAGGATGCTTGTGTTCAAATATACAATAAAGGTTGAATTTTTTTTTCCTGCAATGACAGTAAACTGGCAAATTTAAGAAGCATACTGATACATCAGTATTTTCGAAAAAACCCACGTTCAGTAAATAGAATTGATCAAAATACATTTATATTACGAAACATTCCCGTGAACTCTCACGAAAAGTATCATTGCGAAGTCGACAATTACGATTGGTTTCCATACTCTATCGAAAATACATCTATATAGAATTATGCACCTTATTTCCATAAAAGCTCACCTCTAATAAACCGTTCCTGAGTGAAAGCATTTTGAACACCAGCCAGAACTTCTCTTACGTTGCATTTCTAATCGTTTCCACGGCCCAGGCGTAATAAACACAGCAATATATTCCCACGACAGCTTTATACGCAGCGGCATATCTGTATATATGGCAGCCGCCGTGCAGGCGATACATATTCACTTAATAAATATTTAACATGGCGTCCGGTAGCCACCGGCCCTGAGGAGCGAAGCGGACTCCATCGAACTCCGCACGTCGCCTTCACAACATCCACGCCCCCCCACCCCCCACCACGCCCCTCCCCCCTCCTCGCCCAGAGGCTTTTTCGGGCGGGGACGCGCGTTTTTTATAGGGCGGGCACCTTCGAAGGCGCGGCGAGGCGAGGCGAGGCAAGGGCGCCGGAAGTGACGTAGGCGCTGGACGACGTCCGCCGTCGCGCGAGGCCCTCTGTTATTCATAGCGGGCGCTGGCGCCGCGCCGAGCGACGCCGCCCCGCCCCGCCCCGCCCCGCCCCGCGCCCCCGTCACACCCTGCTCCGCACCTCCACGCTGGTAGCGCTGGAACGTACCGCCTCCGCCCCTGCCCCTGCCTCCACCCACTCCTGCGCCGCATACGCCCCGTCCCGTCCCGTCCCTTCCACCCCGCAACGCTCTGACTCCTTCCAGGTCACTTCGGATCTGCGTGAGGATCTCTAATGCCTCACGTGTACCGGAAAGTGAGCGAGAGGCGCGAGAGAAAAAGAGGAGAGAGAAAAGAGAACGAGACAGAGTCAGAAGAGAAAAAGGAGAAAAAGAGGAGAGACCGGAGAAAGAAAGAGGCAGATAGGCAGAGAGAGAGAGAGAGGGGGGAGGGGAGGAGAGGAGAGGAAGAGTGAGTGTGTGTATGAGAAAGAGAAAGAGAAATAGAGAGAAAGAGAAAGAGAGAAGAGAGAGAGAGAGAGAGAGAGAGAGAGAGAACAGAGAGAAAAGGGCAGCGTTCAATTATTACATCAAATACAAAAATATGTTGACCAATAAGTACCCGCTTGCGCAGATAAAAGAAATAAAAATGGTTAATAATATGAAATAAATTTCCTGTAGATTTCTTTACACAATGACTGCTGGGAACACGCGATAATTTACTGGTAATATATGCAAATACGAGTAGCCCATATCTAACCCAAAAAACTATTATAAGGGTAAACTAGAATCATGAGTTGACTTAAAAAGAGTTCCATCCACTTCAATTCAACTAAAATTGTTTAACATACTGGATGGAGTTATTATGAATCAATATACTTTTTTCTATAATGTCATGAATGATTTAATTTATATTTTTCTTCTTTAATATCATTAGGAACAGACATAACCACTGAAATATGCCAGCAACAAATACATGAAGAATGTTAACTTGTCAAATAATTAATAATTATCTTTGATGTATTACGATCTGTAATTATGAGTAACGTATTACTACGACTTGAATTTAATTACTACCTTTAAATTTAAATTCATTTGTTAATTCAAGTCTGTTCTGTCTCAAGAAAATACATGTAACAAATTCAATTAGTGACAAATTCTCTGGACAATGGTTTTAGTTTCAATACAATAATTTGCGGAAAAGAACTATATAAGGATCTGCTAGAAGACACGCAACTATAATCTCACTACAAGTCTCAAGAAGAAACATCTCTTTAAATGCCAGAGAGGAAATTTTAAATCTCCAGCCTGGTACGTAAAATAAAACGAAAATTATTCTAGACTTGTTAATTCTAGTTTAGCATTTCGTGCAAAATGTAAACGGAGTTAACAAGCTCAAGTTTCATTAAAAATTATACAAAACTTGCAGGAATGTCTTTCGCTCAATTCATAAATACCAAACGGAAGAAATAACACGGCTTAGAAATGCAAGTTAACTGAAATAGCATACTGTAGTATATTTTTCACAGTAAATTCATTAACGCTCTTCATTAATTATATTATTATAATTCAATTATAATGTATCAATATAAACATCAATTGCGTACTAGAACATAATTCACTTACTAATATCCTTTATTTTCAGGATTAACAAGAAATCCAAACTAATTAAAAATGAAATTTACATTTGTATTCACTGGAGATCCTACATCCACAACACATTCTAGTTTGATATACCTCGGAGCTCCGAATATTCAGTGGTTTACACCTCATAAAATATTTCAAAAACGTCAAATCGCGAACCAGACTTGCACAACTCTTTGCCGAAATCTGAGGAGCCGGTGCAATTTGAGATTCACGGCGCCATCGACAGTCGACTGTCGCGCCAGACTGCGCTTGCGCTACTCGAGCCTCTCCGCACCCCAACCCCGTGGATTCTGCGCGCGTTTAATAATTAACAAATAAGGCGGTAAATAAATAAGGAGGGTCTACGGCCACCACGCCGCGCTTCGTTGCTGGCGGTGGGGGGATGGGGGGATGGCGAAGTGACGTAGCGAGAACTGGGCCACGAGGACGAAGGCGGCTGGCGACACTCGGGAAGGTGGGCGGCGGGGCCTTCGAGGAAGTGGGCCACAGCGCACTTACATCAGACGCAAGGGAATATTTAACCAAGTTGTCAGCGCAAATGTCTGTTACTGGGTTGAATAACCTTTTAATGGAAAACGAAAACCAATCCATTTCTTTAAACAATAAATGTTGGAAACGCGGTGACTGCTAATTTCAAATTATTAAGCACTACACTTACACTTCGTGGGTTAAATAACCTTTCAATGTAAGACGAAAACCACTCGATTTATTGATATTTTAATGTCATTAAGTACTTCACTTACAACTCGCGAAGCAGACAAATGTAGAAAAGGGTGTGGTTGTGAAACGAATGAACAGTAGAGCAAATTAAAGCATTAGAGGGCTTTCTTCAGACGTATACGCAGAATTAAAATGAAATTAAGCAACATTGAAATTGGGATGAGCAACAAAAATACTACAATTTAATGTATTACAAGTGTAAAATAAACGAATACACAATTCAATGAAAGCTACTGGAACAAACGGAGGCATTCTGTGAAGATAAAGAGTAGAGATAACATAAGAATATAAACAGAGGCAAAGGAAAATATTTAAAAATAATTTAGTACGATGGGCAACGCGGGACAAACGACGCAAAGGAATTCAATCGATGTGATTGTTCCTAAACTAAAAAATACAAGTAAAAGAAAAATAATATAAACCAAGGGAAAAAATAACTGAAAATATTCAAGAACAAGTGGAAAAGGCTCCGAAGAGTTATCAAGTTCAATTCCCTTCCCCTCCTCTATTTGTTCGAAAGCGGAAAATTAACCTAAAAAACATAAAATAAAATTTAAAAAAAACGTCAGTGGTCTCTCGCAGGGCATTCCGATTTCACGCGCGCATTGTCATTCACGGCGGGAGTCATACGCGCAAGCGACAGAGCTACGCGTCTTGGCGCGCGCCTCGGGCGAGGAGCGGCCGGCGGGGGCGGAGGCGGGGGCGGGGCCGGGGGCGCTCTCTCCCACGGCTCCCTGCCATTTTACGCCGCGTTACCTCTCTCGTCGATTTGTCGCCGGTCCGGCGGAGCGGCGCACCAGGGCTGCACAGCACCTCCGCCGCGGCCCGGCCGCTGCTTCGGGAGGAAACGCGCCAGCCCGGAACGCCGGGCTCATCTATGTGCAAAGGGAACGCTCGATTCCTTTCCGATCTACGTACACTATACGTTACAGATCGCATTAACCGTTTCGTTTCCAATCTACTTGCAGTATCCGTTTGCAGGCTAATGGATCGATGGACGTGACGGACAAGAGGTGGAACTCAGTTTCCGTAAATGGTGATGGTGCAGTGGAGGATGTAGATGGTAATGAGCGAGTTATTTTTATTCCTTGAAATGTATTCTGTAGATTAGTTCTTAAATAGCTCGGGAAAGTTTTGAACCAAGGCAATTTAATACATTTGAAGTAGTTTAGATACAGTAGAATTGTAAGGTGATTTATGTGTGTGCAGATTAAAGACATTACCATGAACTCACGACTTCTTTACCAGGCGCCGCTTCGCCGCACACATCATCTAGAAACGTTACGTAAACATAAAAGAGAAATTAAAGTCCGGAGGGTCGTGGCAGGACTGCACAGGACATTTGCTGTGGTCATGTCCGCTTCGGGACAAAACGCACCAGACGGAAAAGCTGGGATTATCTAAATGAAAATGAAAATATGTTCTATTCTTTTCCAATCGATAAATTGTTACACACGATTCTCAAAACATATTCTTTTCCAATCTACTCGGGTTACCCTTTAGAGATATTATCACTCAAAAATACATATGGCATTTTAATCATCGTGTTATGTACTATCACGGGCATAAACATTTTCCTTCGTACTTTTAAATGTAATGCACCTCATGTCTTCTACCTCTTATACCGTACGGAACGTGGGCGCCCAAGCACAGGTAGCTGATGAATGGCTAACGTGGTCAATTATGAAACGATATGTAAAATAAGTAGTAGTTTGCATCACCTTTCCAAGGCACATTCGCAAGGAGAAACATTTTGCTTTTTCTGTGGGTACAACTTACGACCCAGCCTAAGAGACGTTGCCTAAGCAGTTGCAAGTTCTATTCAAAGCACCATGACACTCTACAAATATAAATTCAAATAATTCATTAAAAATAAATTTTGTAACGTTTGTTGTGATAATTGCTGTTTCCTTTCAGCATAATGTTCGTCACAACTTTAAAATAATTATATTATTAACAAAAGATTCTTAACAGAACAATTGACATTTATAGAATGAATACCAGCCAGCGCCGAATGATAATAATAATAGTAATAATAATAACAATAACAATAATAATGACAATAATAATAACAATAATAACAATAATAATAATAATAACAACAACAACAACAACAACAACAACAATAATAATAATAATAATAATAATAACAGATGCACATAGAGAATAACTAAAACATAATTTGTCACTGACAATCCTTTTTTATTCATTTTTATAAATGGAGGCATCCACAGGATGCCGTAATTTTGAAATGAAATTTTCAGACGTAATATCGGCACATATATAATGACCTCTACCTATTACGGAATGCTTTTCACGCTACTCCAATTTTTAAGGGGGAAATAAATTGAAAACTAGATGGAGTTTTTGCGCTACTCAGTTCAACAAAATTTGTATGCAAATCCCCAATTAATTTCGTAATTTGAATTGAAAAAATAATGTTCACCAGCGAACCGTCTATAGGTTGCTTATGAAGTCACAGAAATAAAAAATTATTGTAAGAACAAACGAAATAAAAGTAATGCTTGAATAAGCTAGTATAAAATAATATTTCAATGGTTATTTAGGTTTCGAGGGAACTATGTGCAAGATTTTGCCCCGAGGGCGACATCTAAACCAGAGTGCCCCTGGCCCGAGAGGCGTAAACATCAATTAACACCTTTGCATACAAAACCATGTGGTTGACTGTTTCGTTGCTAAACCCAATGAGAATTCAAAACTTATTGAAGTTTGCCTAGCATCAAAAGCGAAAAAATAAACATTGTAAACGTGTAATACCTTTTTTTATTCAGGCTTCTAAACGAACAGTAATGCACTAGTAAACCATAAAAGGATTGTCAGTCACTTTGAAAAAATGATGGGCAATAAAACAAATCAACTTAATTATGCAGATAATGTGGGTCTATTTCAATCAATTCTATTTTCAACATTTTTGTACCTTTTTATACATTCACATAGTATCATACATCCCCCTGCCTTGAATTGAAACATTCTACATCGTGATAATAATGCCTCCTTAAGTCTGAAATGTTCTCGAAGTAACTAAGCACATCTATCTATGGCGCTTCGCCAAAATCGAACCTTCGCCTGAAAACAGGGAATTCGCAGTACTATACGTACAATAGTCCTATATAGTACTAGAATAAGGAGAAGAGCAACCTGGAGGTTGAGGAATCAATCTACGAAATGTCTTAAGGAGAAAAGACATATGCCAGCTCGCTCTTAGGAAGGGGGCGGCGGGGAGCGCGCGGACTGCAAAGTGCGGGACGGGGCAGAGCATGGCGGCTCGAAACCAGGGGGCGGGGAGGGGAGGGGAGAGGAGGGGAGGGGAGGGGTGGGGAGGGGCGGGGCGGTGGGTGGAGGCGGGGGCGTCCCGAATGCCGCACACGTGTGCCAGCTGACAACCACGCGCGCCCTTCCCTGCATCTGAGTCACCGTCCGCCGTGAGCATGTGGAGCGCCCCAGGCAAAGGGGTAAGGGGCCTCGAGCATTTACAAGATCGCGGGGACGTGCCTGGAGGTACTCGTACCATTGAGCATGGCGATAAGCGCGGCTGTGTGCTTGTCCACAAGGGAGGCGGAGTGTATGGAAACACGCCCGTGCTGGTGTCGCCTCGGCAAGCGAAGAGCAGTGGGAGTGATATTCGTGAATGTTACGTCGCCAGCGGGATCATCCGCTTAAGTTTGAGCAGTTATGGCGGTGGGTACGATGTGATGCTCATTGCTGTCGTGGTGGCAATGGCGGAGGCGGCGCTGAAGTTGTTGGTGAGGGAGGAATGGTTATTGAATAATTGGGGATTCCGGGCGCGTCAACCGCCAAGGTCATTAGCCCCGTAAGTGAAAGGCATGTTTTTATCCAGGGAGGTGGTGGTGATCTTCCCCCACTGGCTGGTAACATCCGGCGCCGACTTACGATGACTAGAAGTGTAATGTGTATGTAAATGTGAGTGTACATGTGTGTAAGTAAAGGGTAAGGATAGGTCAAAGAAGTGGAAGGAAAGATCGCGCGCGGTCCGTGGCCCGTTTGTTAGGGTACTGCTCCGGTAATCGCCTGGTATTGATCGGAGAAACCACGGAAAACTACCGATCAGAACCGGCCGGCCGCTAGGATTCTCCTCCAGACAGTGACTCAACTCGACCCATCTATGAAGCTAGTGTCGAAAATCCTGTCACGGTCGGGACTCGAACCCTAGGACCACCCAGTCCGAGGCACAGGAGTGATATCAGTTAATGCCCAGAGCCACCTTTGCCGGTGTGGAATGGTTGTGATAGCGACCTTAGCCGTAGCGGCGATTTTGGCGGAGATGATTAATGGTGTGAAGGAACTGCAAGTACCCAGAATTAAAATAGTGGGATCCGGCAGTAGAAGGGATTGCGGTTGTAAATGTTGGTTGGTCGTTACGTATGGGTAACTTTATTGTGATTCTATCTCCTAACCTCATATGCATTCCTGCAGAAGAATAATGACTTTGATGGATTTGTAATTATGGTAATATGATACAAATGATTATGAAATCGTGGAATAGGACGTATAAGGAATGGAAGGACACTGACAAAATCTGCCAAGATTTCCCTTCGTCCTCCACTAATTCCATCTGAATCGCCCGAGATGTGAACCCTAGCCCTCAAGAGTTGAAACGCGAACAGCCTGAGCACTACTACTCAACGACTTGCTCTGGTTGAGAGGTGGAAGTAATTACATTGAGACTAGAGAATTGTTGGAAGGCGAAGGTCGTGTCAAAGACAGGCCGATGATGGAAGGTCTGTGGGAGGAGGTAAACCGCGGATTTTGTCGGTGAGATTTCCCCCGAATCTACAAAGGAGGACAAAGGAAGTAGACTCACACGAAGGGTTGTGGCAGCAGAGAACTGTGGTTTCGCCGCCGACATGTGCTTTTAATTTAGAGAAAATTCCAGGAGTGAAGCACAGCAGTTCTTAGACGACAATAAATATCATAGCCTCTAGGGTGGTGAGCGGAATAGCACTGATAGAATTTCTGACTTCTGGGAAGGGAAACGAACTTTCATTCTTTAAAATTTTCTTCCCAGCTCATGTTCGTACCAATAAAATAGAGAGAAGAAACTATAAAGACACCTTTATTTACAAATGAAGTGCTATTTACTTTGAAATGTACACAGTGCGATATATAAGAAATGAAAAACAATTTCCCAACAAAAAGTAATTCAAACTCACACGCGTTTACATGAATCAAAAACTCCATGATGAACGTGAATATTTTTCTGAACAAAACAAAACATTCAAAATCAACAAGCCTTGCGAAACCCCTCCGCAGACTGTATTTTTTATACATCAGGTTCGCTTGCAACCCTTGAGGAAATAAACACATTCATCTAGCACTCCGGCGTCACACCGCACCACGCTGTTCCGCGAACGCCATAAAGCCCCTGAGGCAGTGAATCGGGAGCCCGAAAAGAAATCAAACCCTGCGTGATCTGTGGACACCGCGCGGCAGACCGGGCCCGGCGGACATCGGGCAGCACACGGTAGATGGTGATCGGCGGACGATGATCGAATCCGTGATCAGTGATCTGTGAACAGTTTTCGGTGGACGGCGATCGGTGGACGGCGATCGGCGGACGGTGATCGGCGGACGGTGATCGGCGGACGGTGATCGGCGGACGGTGATCGGCGGACGGTGATCGGCGGACGGTGATCGGCGGACGGTGATCGGCGGACGGTGATCGGCGGACGGTGATCGGCAGACGGTGATCGGCGGACGGTGATCGGCGGACGGTGTTCGGCGGACGTTGATCGGCGGACGGTGATCGGCGGACGGTGATCGGCGGACGGTGATCGGCGGACAGTGATCGGCGGACGGTTGAAGGCGAGCGGCAGGCGCCGGGTGGCACGGTTTGAGGCCTATTCTACTACCTTCGCAAGCCTTGCTTCGTCGTTAACATAATATTTACGGACTACGCTTTGACGAAGAGGCTGCGCAATGCGATGCATTTTGCATAGCGTAATCAATGAAAAAACTATCCGTAATCGCGTTATTATTTCTACAAGAGATGTGGAAGTCTGAAAATTCAATAAAAAAATTTATTTCGGAACTTTAAATATCAGTCAAGATCATGAGAATATGCGTTTACAATACGTGACTTGCGGCATATAATTCCCAATTAATTACAAGCGAAGAAGTGTCGAGTATGCAGAAACGCCTCCTCATGTCCACGTACTGCGAAAATGAAACCTGCGCCTGGGGCGTCCTGGCGCGGGGCGGGCAACGCGCAGTCCCGCGCGGCCGCGGAGCGCCGCCAGGCGGTGGTCGCGTGAATCCCACGCAGCAGCGACAGACGCGGACGGCGGCGGCGGAGATGACAGCGCGGGCGATGGTCAGCGAGGGACCACGCCAACGGCCGGAATGGCGACGGGAGAGCCACGGAAACTGGGAGCGGAACGGCGGGGAAGTAAGGGAAATAGGGAGAGCGGCAGCGGGTAGGACAGCGGGGACGGACTCGTGATGGTAGCGGGGCCGGTAAGGACAGCGGCGGTGATAGCAGTAATGGTGGAGATGGCAGCAAGGGGGTGGGGACGTTAGGACGGGAGCTGGAGAGGTAACTAGGGGTAAGGACGGCATAGGTGAAAGCGGAGGCGAGGGAGACGCGGATGGGAGAGGCAAGGAAGGCCTCAGGGAGAGGCGGGGACGGCAGTGGAGAGAGGCGGAGAATGTCAGATGTCGGTGGGGATGCATTAGTAGTGGTAGTGGTGGCGGTGCAGGGGACAGCAGCGGTGGCGGAGGAGAGGATGGTGGCGGGATGGGGGTGGGGGTGGGGGAAACGTGTTGCTCCAGCGGCAACGGCAGCGCGGCGATGTGGCCGTGCAGGAGACCGCGTTCGTGCTTCACTATGCCGAGCACGGCTTGGTCCCGCGTCGCGCCGCCCATCGGCAGCTGTTTGTTTCATGCCAGCGTCGCACGCGACTCGCGTATGAGCACGCGCTCAGCTCCGGTCACTAAAATTTGGCAACGAGTAACGATCCACGGAAAAGGATGGGTAGAAATAAACAAAAGCAAGAAAATATACACGCCTAAAAATATTATTCACAAGCAACAATAAGCAAACTTTCGCAAAAAGTTTCGAAATCACAATATTCGAAACATTTGCATTCGAAAAGAGAAAACATTTATTGCAGTACCCCAACACAAAGTGTCTGATTTTGTTTCTATTCTTGAGAGAACGTTTGATAAACCAGCAATCCTATTATTACTTCAGTATTATTTTTTCAAATATTTGTCTTCTGTAACATTCTAGTATGGATCATCAATATTGTTTAGTGTTGAGGTTCAAATGAAAATATCCCGTCTTCTATACCACAACTGCAATCGCGCAACCGTGCAATCGTTTGCAACTGTAATCGCGCGATTTAATTTTGAACAACGATAACAGGAATTTGAGAAAATATTTTATTAATCGCATGGTTAATTTAATGCATTCGCACAAGTGACTGGATATCGAAACTGAAATACGACTCTGCGTTTGAGACATCCTTGAGATATTCCTGCCGGCGCGCCTGTGAGACTACACCGCTCCGGGTCGCACACAAACGCGGGCGCGTCATTCCTCTGCCGCTCTTAGTCACCCACTACACAATGGCTCCCCTCACTCGGCATTCGCGTCGAACCCGGGTCGCGCGGATGCGCGCCGCGTCCGCCATTTGTATTCACGCGCACGTCCGCGCGTCGCGACCGCCCGGCGAGTGAACGAAAGGTCGCCTCACTCGCACGTCGCGGCCCGCACGCCCCGGGCACCGCGCAGCGCCGCCCCCTCCCCCACCCACATCGCCTCACCCACGCCGCCAGCCACAACCCCAGCTCACCCTTCTCTCACTCGCTTGCCTGCCTGCTCGCCCGCCCGCCCGCCCGCCCGCACAGCGCTGCCGTGTCTCCCTCCGCCGCTTCACTTCTGCTCACTCATGGCACTTTCCCCGCGAGCTCACCCAACCATGCGCTCACCCGCCCGCTCGCCTACCCGCCGCACACTACGTGCTCATCCATTCGCTGGCTCGCCTCACCCGCGCCCCACCCTTCCGCTTTCTCCTCACCCATCCCTCCGCCAGCTCACTGTGCGTTCACCCGCTCGCTCATCACCTCTTCCCCCCCCAGCGCCAGCCTCATCACCCACCTATCACATCTCGCCTACCCGCTGCGTCGTCCCCCATTTCCCTCTCCTCTCCGCCGCCAGATCACCCATCCCACGTCAGATCACCCGCTTTCTACGACTCATCCGCTTCCGCATTCACCTGCGCCTCGCCCTGTCGCGTCCCGTGGCACCATCACCCGTACGGCTAGCCCGCCCCGACCCCATACGCGCCCACCCACCCGCTCACCCACCCACTCGGCGCCCGCTGGCCCGCTCGCTGCCACGCCGCTACCCTCCCGCGAAATTGGGGCGTATTACGCTAATGAACGGATGACAACTTAATTAGATGATGGCGCCGCTGTGCCGCCGCCGCCGCCCCGGTGCAGTGCGACGCGGTGCGACACGACGCGCAGCGGCCAGCGGGGCGGAGAGGCGCGAGCGCGCGATGGGCGGCCGCGTAGACTAGGCTGGCACGCGGGCGAAGGGCGGACGGACTGTCGGGCGAGCAAACGCTTGAACGGGAGGGAGGGACAGAAGGTTAGAGAACGTGTGAGCCTGCGGGTGAGCGGACAGGAAGTTGACTGCACGGGATGTTGAGGGGAGAGGTTGAGCAGTCGAGGGTGTTCAACGAACGGGATGTTGTGAGGACGGGCATTCCAGTAAACCGAGACAAGTAGATCGAGCGCACGGGACGTAAAGCAGAAGAGAAGTTAAGAGGATGGTATGTTAAACGGAATGGAGGTAGAGCAGACGGGAGGTAGAGCAGACGGGAGGTAGAGCAGACGGGAGGTAGAGCAGACGGGAGGTAGAGCAGACGGGAGGTAGAGCAGACGGGAGGTAGAGCAGACGGGAGGTAGAACAGACGGGAGGTAGAACAGACGGGAGGTAGAACAGACGGGAGGTAGAACAGACGGGAGGTAGAACAGACGGGAGGTAGAACAGACGGGAGGTAGAACAGACGGGAGGTAGAACAGACGGGAGGTAGAACAGACGCGAGGTAGAGCAGACGGGCGGTAGAACAGACAGGCGGTAGAACAGACAGGCGGTAGAACAGACAGGCGGTAGAACAGAGAGGAGGTAGAGCAGGCGGTAAACGTTATACGGACGAGAGGTAGTGCATGAGAGAGGTTAAGCGCACGGGAATATAAGTGAACGAGAAGAACCCACGAGAAGTGAAGCGGACGAGGCAGAGCAGAGAGGAGGCTAAACGGGGCGAGAGGTCGCCCGGGCGGGCAGTCGAACGCGCTGGCTGGTGAGCAAACGGGAGGAGGACGGGCGGTTAGACAGTTGGGGCCGTGTGGGCGGGGGCGGGCGGGGGGCGGGGGCGGCTGGCGCTGGGCCGATCGGCGTGCCCGCGCGCGCCAGCGAGAGGGAGCGGGCGCCGGACGTCGGAATTCTTGCAATGGAATGCGCCTCGCGCGGGCGCCGCCCGGAAAAATGATCATAATGTTTACTAATCGGCGGAGATTTCACGTCGATTGAAATAACACGTCCTGGCATGCCCCGATGGCACGCCTGATATTTTACTGGACAGACAGGTGAAACATACACTGTTGCTTAGAATGTAATAATATGCTGGCAGGGGCAATGAGAGGAACACCATTTGCAAATACATGTACCGAAAATGGATACTTTATGAGTAATACTGAACTTAAATCACGAGAATACGCAATTTTTCAGTGACCAATAAGTCATTTACTTCCAGTAACGCATTCACGTGACATCAATACCATTGCAAGCAGTCATTAGCTCTATCAAATTTTTACATTTGTTTCACAATTTTATTTTCAAATATCGTAAGGGCAATTTTACGTCTCTTTCTCATGGACACATAAATATACATAATGATAAGAACTGAACTCAAAGAGTTGATTTCTTTGCCAAAGAAATATGCAAGTTTTAAACAGACTTTCAAGGCATCTTTTTTTCTTCATTTTTCTTTTGAGTATTTTTTTCTTTATCAGCATTATCATTGTTTTACAAAATAATTTTGGTCTTCATTTGTTATTATTATAATCCTTTTAACCATAACTATTATTATAAGATGAGTGAAAACAGTTTCGAATATTATTAGTCAGTGATTTAGTAGTGACAATGTCATACTAGAAGTCAATTCGATCAGCCAGGCCCTGAAGCTACACGACGTCACATCGGACCGATCCAATATGTAGTTAAAATTTTTAATACATTGACCATTTAAATTGCGGAGAATTTCAAATCGTCCATTTAATTTTACATGGATAGGGGGATTCCGCTCTTTACGAAATTCCCTGATTGGGAGTGGGGTACTACAAAAAGGATATACATGCACAAATTGTAAAAATAATGTCTAAAAAGATCTCATTTGTAGATAAAGCCTAGATAAATATTCTTTGAGCACAGTAGTTGCAAGGCCCTAGAAATCACCGCTTCCACATAAAGCACGGTTGTAAGGTACGGTGCAGTGAAATGCGTATCACTGTTTGCATTTCCGCCCGTTAATTAATTTTTGGAATACTCAACGAAATTCTCTATTTTTATTTGATATTTTTTCTCGTATCTCTGGGGTGCGAATCCCTATTTAGCAGTAACACATTTACGGGGAGGTGTCGCTGTAGTTTTATAAATCGTACGTACCCTTATTATTTCTAGAAAGCATTATATTATTTTGTGAGAAGTGTTTGGAAAGAGAGTTTCGTCCTATGGCCGGGACGTGAGCTTGCCTCGGAACAGACGCTCAGTAGGTAGGAGGGTAAGGGTGTGTGAGGGTGGGAGGGCGAGGAGGTGTGAGGGAGGAAGAGCGGTCGGGAGATAGAGCGGTCGGGAGATAGAGCGGTCGGGAGATAGAGCGGTCGGGAGATAGAGCGGTCGGGAGATAGAGCGGTCGGGAGATAGAGCGGTCGGGAGATAGAGCGGTCGGGAGATAGGGCAGTCCGGAGGCAGAGCAGATTCAAGAGAGAAAATGCCGCGAGGTACAGCGCAAGGCGCGGTAAAGCAGATGGGAGGTAGAACAGACGGTAAGAAGAGCGTGGCGAGGGGGGGGCGAGGGAGGAGGGGCAAGGCCACCACGGCGCGGCGGCAGAGCTGTGCTCCGCCTGGCGAGTGCGTGGGGCTGCGTGAGGCCAGGCGGCAGACGCAGGACCCCCGCCGCGGAGACGCGCAGCGCCCCCCCCCCTCTCCTCCATACCAGTCCACAACAGCATCAGCGCTAAAGTCAAGCACCCTCCGACAAACGAAATTGTGGCTCTCTCCTTATCTCCCTAATGGCCAAGATGGGGCAAGGCAGCACTGCATGTTCAATGAATAAAGAACTCTGATAAAGGAAATTTAAAACGTGAACATTCCAAAGACGTAGAATCGCTGGTACTTAGTGACCAGGTACTTTTTTGACATTTTCTCAACCATCTGAATCGTATTGCTGTCAAAACACAGGGCAATCACCCACATTGCAGCCAATACTACGACCGCAAAGTCTACCACCATTTCAACCGCCCGCACAAACGAAACAACTTCGACTTCGACGATATGGCTTCGTCAGTTGCGCAGTCGCATTGCTCTGAACATATGTTTCCATACTCCTTCACTACATGACGTTTTCGCGGCCAGTGCAACCGTCAGCCCTGTTGCCACCGTCACTAACGTCAACGTTGCCATACGGTGGCTGTGACAATCCCCACCATCACAGTCTCAGCCCCACCGCCATCGCCACTGCCTCTGGTACCGTCATCGTCTCCACCGCCTCCGTCACCACTGATTCCATATTTCATCACTCCCGCTACCACTGAAACCTCGTTTCCGTCGCGACGACACCCCTCCACCTACTACAACCGCCGCTGCCGCCGCCGCCGCCGCCGTCTTTGCCCCCCGGGGCGCGGCGAACAACGGAGCAACACGGGCGCCGGGAATAGAACGGCGCGGCGGCGCGGGGGCCGGGTCGCCGACCGCCGCCGCCGCCGCCGCCGCCGCCGCCGCCGCCGCCGCCGCCGCCGCCGCGGAGCGCGACTCGGGCGTCAACACGGGCACGTGCGGCATAAACAGACGAGCGGCGGTGGAGGCGGCGCCGCTGTCACGAGGGCGATCCGCGCCATGGCGGCAGCTGCGTCTCGGAGCAACACGACGCGGGCGCAGCGGCGCTAGGCCAGTCGGACGCGCTCCTCAAGTCTTGAGACAAGTGCTGGTGCACACGTCGTTCTTTTGCGTCTCCTCCTCCTTCACTTCCACTCCCCGTTCAGTCCCTCTTCTTCCTTTTGCGCCTTGTCTTTTCATTTCCTTCGCGACTTATTGACTTATCGTTTTTAGTGTATTCACTTCGTATCTTCTTTTCTCATCTTCTCTTGTTCTCTTTCCCAATTTTCTTTTCTTACGTCGTCTCATCTACATAGTTCTCACTCTCGTGCATCTCTTCAATTTGGATTTCTTTCTCTTCTCCTTTTTACTTTGAAACCTTTTTTTCCTTTTCATACCATTTCTCTCCCACTCCCACTTCCTTTCCCCCCTTCTTTCTTCACTTTGTCTTCGCGAGGAACTATCTGCATCATAACTGGTGGTTGGGAATTAATTTATAAATAAAGAATAATCAACGAAAACGAACATTGGACCACTATTGTGCGTTTTCAGTAACTATCCACAGCTGTGGCGTTCTATATTTATCATGACTTTAAATCCATTTGAATTTTTTGCACCTTGTTGTTTAATTATGATGATCAATTATTCTCGACGAGAATCTGTTCGTTCTTTTACTAAGTCTTGGGCAAAAAAAGAAATGTAATGTCTAAATAAAGTCTGCCTCGTTTTTACGCCTTGGAATTCACGAGGTAAAAGGATTATCAGAAACCATTTAGAGCAGAACGTAATCAGAAACATGCGTAAAACTGGGTCTTTATTTTTATTTCTAAAAGGGTCGAGACGCACCCTTGCAATGTATTCGCAGAAAAATATTACTTGTTACAATAAACACTTCCTCTCCAAACTATCTACTTTACAGAATACATATGATAACCCGTTCAAATATTGTTGACGCTTTAATGAACTTCTTGTACGGCGCATAAACAATCGCAAATACCACAGAAAACGAAATAACATTTAAATATCCCCGTCAAATTTGTCTGGAAGCAGAACACACACGAAGGAGTACACGTTGGAATAAAAAATGCTCAGAATACGTGTTACTACGATGGGGAAAATGTTAAACAATCCTTTGTTTTGTAAAAGAAGACGCGGTTTTTTTAGGCACGTGAAATGTAAGTTAATAAGCTAACTTGTTTACAGTAAGGAAACATTTTTACGTGCAGGAACATGCTAGACAAGGAATTTTATAAACGGATCTGTTTTAAATATTTGTTTCTCGTTTTCTACAATACTAGCCTCATAAACGCCACTCTTGTCTCTTTCTGGATCTGAATTGTATACCGTTTTCACTTCCACGTGATGCCAAAGGCGCATTCAGACTATTCTCGGCGGCAACGCGAAATTCGAGCGACAAACAAGCAGGTCGAGTCGCGACAATAAAGTGCCTTAGATCTTAATACTCGTGTCTTTGTGCGGGGACGACGCGAGGCATTTGTCATAGCGGCCGCGGAGAGAGCGTGGTCAAGCTCCTTGTTGCAGGAAAGAGGCAGCGCATTAGCCCAAACAGCCTCTCTCCGGGAAGCAGATGTAGGCCATTACACGGGGCGGGCGGGAGAGGGGGCTCAAACGCTCGCTTGTGCTCCGACACAGCGGCCACTACACTCCGACAAACGCACGGGACGCGGAACAATACACAAAGCGAGGGCGGGGCGGGGCGGGGCGGGGACGGGCGCCTGCCCCAAGGCGGAGACGCGCGGATAGGGCTAATTCTGTGGCATGAGGCCCTTTGACAGGGCAGCGGTATTCCACTTCCAGCCATAAGTAATTGACTGCGCCGGTTAGACTTATGGAGGTTCTTTATTGTTTTACTGGACAAGTTCATATTTGATTATAAGTGGCTCATTTTTACACTATTCACAATAATGAATGTGGTAAGATGTGTACGTGAAACACTATGTTTAATAGGCCGACATATTTTCGTAGATGCTAGTGCCGTTAATTCATAACTGGTTCACAAAATCAACATTTAGATGATTTTTTTCTAACAGGATTGTATACGGCAATGGAGATTTGTCGACAAAGAAAATAGTCTATATTTTCAAAGATGAAAAGGCATCTCATTTCGAGATACTTCAGTAACGTCAGGACGGTTAAAATATTTTTTTAAACTAGAAGCAGCAGAAACTATGTTCTTGAGAGATTTGAAGTACCCTTTGTCAGATTTACAGCATGTTCAAAAGATATTCCAACTTACGTCCGTAACTGCACAAGTCTCAAGAATGGTAAGAGCTTGGATAAAAAGTTATTTTATAACCTTATTCGCCAGCTGGTAGTTTTATATATCTCCACCGCTAATCTAAGGAGAAGAGACAAAAAACGAAGAAGAGATAGCTAAAATAAAGAGTTATCTAGACATGTATTTTCTATTTTCTCTCTTTTTACTTCACTATTTGCTTCGAGTTATTACATCTTTGAAACTCCATTGTTTCTGTTGCTGTTTCAATAGTCCAAGACAGTAGAAGTTTTTCAGTATGCTTATTCAGTAATAAAAATAACTTGCACAGAGCGGGTAGAAATCCAGCAGCGGCGCGGGCGGAGGTGACGATTCTGGCGCGGGTGGCGGCGGCGGCGACATGGGAGACGGGCGCCGCGTGTGCGGCGCGAGTTTGCGCGCTGACTCACGGCGAGCGACGTAGGCGGAGGCAGGGAGGCTGCGGGAGCGGCAGAGGCGAGGGAGCGGGCGACGGAGACGCAGGATAGCGCGTGGGCGACGGAGAGGGCGAGAGCAGCAAGGGAGAAGGACAAGAGGAGGGTGAGGGCGTGGGAAATGTAGGGGACGAGGGCGAGGGCGACAGAGAAGAGAGCGAGGGTGGCAGAGAAGTGCGGCCGAGGAGACGGCGAGGGCGACGGAGAAAGTGAGAACAATGAAGGAGAGGGTGACGGAGGGGGTGAGGGCAACGGAGAATGCGAAGACGAGGGTGGCGGATAGGGGACGTAAACGAACAGCCAGGGCGAGGGCGCGAAAGACAGCATGGGCGAGAGCAAGGGGGAACGCGAATGGAATGAGACCAAAGGCGAGAGCGAGGGTGGTGCGGAGGCAGAGCGGGTGGGAAAGGCAATGTAAAAGAAGCTGGCCTGGTGTGGTTTGGCGTCGAGGAGGTTCAGGGGAGGGTGAGGGCAACTGGGTAACTTTGGCGCGTGGGGCGGAGGGGGCGGCGGGGCAGCGGGCGGCGGGAGCTGCGGGAGCACGAGGGCGGCGTGGGCGGCGGCGTGGGCGGCGGCGGGGGCGGCGGGAGTGAGAGCGGGTCGCCCGGGACGCCCTCTGAGCTCGCCCTCCGCGTGCTGTCGCAAGTCGTCGGTGCCGAAGCGCCCGCGCGCGCAGAGCATGCGAGATGCCGCAATTTTTCTTGCCAACAGCAGGAAAAATAATTTACTTTTCTTTGCGACCAGGATGTTGCAGATGGTCGCGTTAAATATTTAAGTCATGCACATCGAAGCGTGAATGCAAGAAAGATAAAGCGAATGCTAGTCACTCTAGAAAAATGCGTTCACTGTATATTTAATTTAATTCTCATTTCTAAAAGTATCGTCAAACATGGCAGGTAAAAATATTAAACATATATTTCTAAGAAAATAACATACTTTCAAAAATTAAATTTAATAAGTATAATGAAGTTACGATTAATTTGCTTTACTTTACTATGCATTTAACTCAGTATAATATTTTTTTTAATCTTTAAAAGAGGATATAAAAAAGTGGAGAGAAAGAAAGATTCAGCATTAGATTTATCAGGAAATCATCGAAACCATTTGCTTTCGGAATCTGAAATAACTGTCACTCATTCCATAACGATCTCCTCACCAATTGCTATTCAAACATAATTCAAAAATGAAATTTCAATTTTTTGTCCTGAATTAATAGTACGCTGAGAACAAGAGGCAACATAAATTAGGATTTCAACGTCTTTCATTCATACAAATACCACAATTTAGCAAAGAAGGAAAACGCTGACTTCAGTGGTTGCTGGACCGTTACAACAAACACCGTCATCATGGGCACAAGCACAAACGTGCGAAGATGCGAGGACAACGCAGTCAGTTTTTTTTTTTTTTTTTTTTTTTTTTTTTTTTTTTTTTTTTTTTTTTTTTTTTTTTTTTTAGAAATAACTGACAATGTCGCCGTCGCCGAGATTTCACACGGTCTCTCAGCGCAGCGCACTTTGGCTACGCAGGCTAGTCTGAATATCACCAAACGCGCACACGGGCGAAACATTATAAAGCAATCGTTTGTTAATAAATAGCAATTTTGCATATATATGATAACAGTGTTAACTCAAAATTAATTACACATTGTAAATTTCTGTATATGAAAAACTAGACCTTTCAGCAAATTTTCTTTCTCCCAGCTCACAAAATTTTTAATTCAATTAAACAATACTGGGTATATCAAAATATGTGTCAAGTTTTAAAAGAAGACTTGCTGTCATCCATGAATTTGTTAAGCCATATGCCACTACAGTCGCATATGATAAATGCTCTAGCACACTAGGTGTTTTTAGGATCCCCTTTGGATGAAGAACTCCCAATGTAGGTAATAATTTTATATCTATTCCAGTGTTGTAAAAGTATTTTATTGTTACATTTTTAATAACAACAATTATAGTTTATTTTTATAGTCATTTTGAATATAATTGTTAATTAAGTTATTTCTATGGAGGGGTCCATACATCAGCAAGTAAATTCCGCTGTGGTTCTTTTATACCTGGTGAAGCAATCAAACATTTTTGAGGTCGAAATGTCCCGGTTTTATGACTTTTTTAAGGAATTGTCTCACTACTCTTAATTGTGACTTCACCAATTCATTGTATTTTGTGACTTGGTGTTGTAAAGGCTTATTTGTAGAAAACAATTTTTGTTTAAATATAATTATGTTTTAATAGGACTTTCGCTCAATCACGATTGTACGTTGATATACTGTTTTAATTTCTTTTAATTATGGTTGATTGCTCATAAAATATCAATAATGATAAATTACCTTTATATAAAACCTATCAGTGAATAAACCGTTTCAATAAATTACTAAGTCGTAATATATCTTTATTATCAAAAGTGGCGTTTCGAATTTACTTTCATCATTAGCCCCCTCCCACAAAAAAACATTTTATATTTGAAGTTATACATTCAGCTAAACATTATTACCCAATCATTCAAACAAATACAGATATGAATCATTGTCCTTCTTATAAACAAAACATCTGATCACAATTTTGTTTTAATAATGTTTCTATTAAGTGTGTAGATAATAGTATTGGTCGTCAAATTTCCGTTTGCGAGTCCCGTGCCCGAGTTTTGGCCTTCTGAACACACTGTGCGGCGCAACGCGGTGTTGGGCATCGGGGGGTGGGGGGCGTCGGGGGTATCGGGGGGGGGGGGGGCGTCGGGGGGCAGCTGCCTCACGCTGCGATCCCGCGACGACGAGCGGCAGATACGTCGGCGCCGACAATATCCACAACGGCGGAAGGTCGCGCCAGCCACACAACAGAAAGCGCCGACTCACCAGGGCGTCCGCGGAGACCATCGCTCGCTCACCCACACACACGCGCGCGCGCGCGCACACACACACACACACACACACACACATACACACTTACACTCACACACCTACACTCTCACACACACACACACACACGTCCAGCAGCCCGGCGCGGCGCGGCGCAGCGCAGCGCTGCTCGGCTCGACTCGGCGTGGGAAAGAGCTCCCCCCACAACAGCTTACCTGCAACACAAAGGAGCACACGGGCGAATTAGAATTACGAAAGACGGCGGCGCAATTACAGGCAGACACACACACACAGGCGACGGCAGAGGGGAAACGTCCTCCTGTTCTTTGCTTGCGGACTTCCCAGCAGCGCCTCCACGGAGACCGTGATACAACACAACACGGCCACGGAGACAAAGTACAAAGTGGTTTTGGATTGGGATGCCTGAACATTAACGGTGTTCAGACGCTTTCAACCCATCTTTTGATACTTAAGTGAACAACTAGGCAGAACTTGAATTCATCTTCAACAAAACGACTGTAGCAGGTAAAGGAAACTTAAATTCGACTGAAAGTTGGAAGTTAAACAAATAAAATGTCGCACAATGCCCCTTTGACGTATTAGAAATTACCACAAAGACAATGTGGTTGTCGGCGTGAGCAACATTTGAAGTTTTATCAATGTGAAAATGTTCCTACTCAGAAAATGTCAGGTCCTCAAGATATCACAAATAACACATCTTCTTTTACAGAGAATACACCTGTACTGTTTGAGTATGTGTAAAATAAAACTAATTGTTATATTTCGTGTTTCTATTTCTTAACATTCCTCGAACGCTCTTTCTCTACAAAGCACATTTCTAAGCTAACAAAATAACATTTTAAAGAACTCTTATTTAATTTGAAGAATTGAAGTAATTCAAAGGTGAGGTGTTTCAATTACTTTCATGTCCCCCCACTTACTTACCACCCACAAAATATTGTTTGCTCTATTATACTGCAACTGTTGATAAAGCGCTTTCATTACATCACTCCTTACACCCCAGAGAAAATTTCACGTCGGATACTCTGGGGGTGCAGAGAAAGTGATTTTACCCAAAGAGGAAAGTTGCAGGGAACGAGACTTTACAATCGTCCAGGGTGACTGTTTCGAAACAAAGCGACCCGGCCACCGCCACCCCGTGCCCCACCCCCACCTCCGCGCCTCGCGGTCTGTCTCTTTGCGCGCCGCGTCGCAGCCCGGCGACCTGCCCTGCGACGCCAGGAAGCTGCGCGCGCCGCCCGCCAGGCTGCGCCAACTCGCAATAACAAAACAGCAGCGGGCGGAAAGGTCCTTCGTCGGCGCGGAGGGAAGCGGCGGGCTACAAACTTGTTACAAAAGGAAAATTTTCATTACGCCATAATTACGAAACTTTTCGCGCTGGAGCCTTATTGGAGAGGGCGGGACGGGGCGGGGCGGGGCGGGGCGGGGCGGGGCGGGGCGGGGCGGGGCGGGGCGGGGCCGCGGACCGCGCCTTTGAAACAATTACAAGAATAATAGGGAGCATTAGAAGAATGCACGGAGGGGCCAATAGCGGCAACTTGATCCCGAGTTGGCGGGTGAGGCACGCGGGTCGGCGTGAGGACGGCGTCGATAGGGGCAGGGGGAGAGGGAAGGACTGAGGACGGGGCAGGGCGGCGGCGGCGGCGACGGCGGCGGCATCGCGAGACGGAACTTTTCGCGCGCGCGCAGAGCGTAATTAAACGGAACGGGGAAGGGGCAAGGGCTAGACGGGAGGGGTTGGAAGGAGGGGGAAGGAGGAGGGGCAAGCGACGGCTGCGTGAGATCGCGGATCGCCATAAATGACATCGTCGTTGTCGCCATCAATGTCAAATCGGTCCGCGCGCCAGCTTTCGCCAGGGAAAGATCGGAGCAGCGCCGAGCTGCTAACAAAGAAAAGGTGATGGTGAGGACATTCAATACTGGACAAGAGAAACTGTAAAACTCTTTTTTTTGGGGGGGGGCGTTTTCTTTTAATTAAAGCTATAGTAGATAATATATTTTAAAATCACGTTCATACAAATAATATATTGAAAAATTCATATTAAAAATTATGTTGATCACTTTATTACAATTTTTTATTACAGAACTTTGCAAATGAGATGTAAATCAATATTATAACTACCATAATCACAATATATTGTATTATTGTATAGTGCATTATATGTTCTTTTAAGATGTAATATAAATAATGTGTTAAAAGCAAGTTAGTTCGAATATTTGCCCGATACTCATTAAAGTTGCATCGAAATAAATGTGGCGGAGTTGAATTCTCAAGCCCAAGTCAACAATAAGGAGAGAACAATTTTCTGCTCCGCGCAGGCACACTAAGCCCGTCGCGCAAACAATGCGAGAGCCGCAGCGCACCTTCGGCAGCGACGGAAGTAGGTCAGCGCGCGATCGGAGATGAAAAGATATAGACGAAGCGAACGGATGGGGGGGGGGGGAGGCGTCGCGCTGACCCGGAAGCGAAGTGCTCGCTTGGCCGCGGCCGCAGCGCCGGGCGCGTGGGAGTCAAGCACAGTACAGCCAGACTCCGGCCCTCATCCTTGACCCTGACCCCACGCGCGTGCAGCGCCGATGCACGAGAGACTCGGGGCGACGGAAGCAGCTTCCGCGGAATGATACTGTTGGAGGCGGAGCGGTAGAGGGTGGGGCTTTGAGGATGGAGAGCGGAGTTCAGGTAAATGGAAGGAAAATGGGTTCGGAGGGTAAAGCTTCGGGACAGAGAAATGCAGATCGAGTCCGCATGATGGAGGGAGGGATGGTCGAATTGAGGGCGGGACGGTGAGATAGAGGAAAGAACGTTGAAGGAAGGGAACGTGACGGCAGAGAATGGGCGTCCGGTTGGTGGAAGAATTTGTGGGATAGAGAGCTACGTAGGGGGAGGGGGAGAAATATTGTGATAGAGGGCGGTTATTTCGGACAGTACGGGGGATTGTGAGGTTCAAGGCAAAATAGTGGGTTACAGGCCGGGATGGCTGGGTAAAGGTTACGGTAGTGAGTTGTGAGGCGGGTGAGTTGGGTAGAGTGTGAGACAGGGCAGGACTGTACGGTAGAGGGAGGGTTAGTGAGTTAGAGGACAGCATAACCGGGTAAATGGCGCGAAGTAGAGGGCTGAATAATGGGTTAGAGGGCGAGAGAGCTGAGTAGACGGCGGGATAGTAGGTTAGAGGGCGGGAGAGTTGAGTAGAGGGCGGGATAGTGGGTTAGAGGGCGGGAGAGCTCAGTAGAGGGCGGGATAGTGGGTTAGAGGGCGGGAGAGCCGAGTAGAGGGCGGGATAGTGGGTTAGAGGGCGGGAGAGCCGGGTAGAGGAGTGGGATAGAGCCGGCCGGACTCTTCTCCAGGCTAGACGGCGGAGTGCAGGGCACGAGGCCGGCGTCGGGGCCGCGGTTGCGGCGGGAGCGTTGGGGGGGGGGGGCGAGGGGCGGAGGTGGGCGAGCGATGCGCGTTATTGCGGCGCCAGCACATTTCCACGCTCCGCCGCGGAATAAAGCGGACCAACAGCAGAAGCAGCGGCAGCAGCGTCAGTCGGGAAGTTGCCTTCGGCCGGGTGATATGCGGGCGGCGCGGCGGGGGCGCCATCGGGGTCGCCGGCGGAGAGGACGAGGCGATGCGGCTACGTCAGCGCCGGAGGCGGAGCAGCAGGGGGATCGTAATCAAGTGTTGCTGGTGGTTCTGGAAGAGCCTTGAGCGACACTATGAAGCCAGTAACAATCAAATTTGGGACAGTCAAAAGAATGCGAAAGTAGTATTATTACATACGACAAGAAAATATAAAATATACCCACCGTGATAACTTTATAATTGGAAACTACATTTTTTCTGTGCAGCGTTTTAGCAACAAAATATTAATATTTCCGCCTTATGATGGTCCCACAGTATATTTGGGTATGGTTGGCTCAGCTCAATTATCACGGTTCATTTAAGGATTCTTTCCCTTGAACATATTGCAAATGGAAAACTATGGGAAAAGAAAATGGTGCTTGGTGCCAGGAGCCCCCAAAGCAGCTTGACACACTCGAAGGATAAGAAAGAGATGGAGAGAAGTTCTGAGAGGCCCAAACAGGTACACACATTACTATTCAACTTAAGACTACGAAGAACATTACGACCATTTTTTTCTGGTAACAGTTGTTTGCACTCACCTGAAAAGGGAAACGAAAGGAGGCATGACTTGTCTAGCGTGACGTGGACGCCGAAGAATGTATGAGCACATACTGCACACGTACAATTTATCTTTTCAAACGAGCAGCGCGCAGAATGGAAATGTTTCGTTTTCGTTGCAAGGGCCATTTCGCTCCGTCCGGTTGGCCAGCAGCGGGAGGAAACAGACTTTGCCCGCCCTGCAATGCAACGGCCGGGTGGTCCTTCCCACTGTACTTCGTCGCGCATCTTGCGGTGACCGCCAACGTCGTTCACTGGAGAAGGAAGAGGAGAAGGAGGAGGAGCAAGAGGAAAGAGAGAAGGGATAGGGAGGAGAAGAGGAGAGGAGGAATATAAAGAGGGAGAGGAGAGGCAGAGGACAAGGCGCAGGGTGGCTGACGAGGGAGAGCGGCCGCAAGAGAGGAGTCCGGAGGTGTCCGCGCCTCGCTGCAGTGGGTGGCTAGACGCGATAGCGCCTGCGGTCATCCGTCAGCCGAGACAGGCGCCGCCTGCAGTTGCAGCGACGGCGCCCGCGGCGACGCGTCGCGGAGAGAGCGGCGGTGGCGAGGTTAAAGCGTCCGTGGCCGGGGAACATGTCCGCAAAGCGCCGCCGCCAGCACGACGGAGGTGTGGGCGGAGGCGACGTGGCGAGACGTCGACTATGACGGCAAAGGTGGCGGCGTCGGCGGCCGCAGCTCTGGCGGTGAAGCTGGGCTCATTAGCGTCTAACGCCCCCGCACGCCCTCCTCACCCCCACCCTCACCCGCGCCGACGCCCTCCCGCGGCTTTGCAGAGTTACCGCCTCCGGGACCTTTCGCCCCCGGGACACTTACTTATCGCAACAGCTCGCCTTCAGTCTCGCCGGCTTCTGCGCGTCAACGTACACAGTTTCGCAAGTTGCGCAATATTTCATAGCCCCGCGCTCGGGAGAGTCCACGCGATCTGAAAGTTAAATGCAGCCCCCCAGAAGCGGCCCGCCTAATAAAAAGAAGGAGAGAAAAGTTGGCGTTGAACGCTGGGAGAGGTGCGCGCGCGAAGGAGAGCGAAAACTTTCCTCGGGATGCAATCGCAAATTGGATTCTTGCGAATGCGTTTTCATAATTGAAAATAGTTGTTTTTCGCTTCTCGTGAAAAGCGAGGTGAGAAACTGGAGCACGTCGGAGCACGTGGTCCCTTTTTAAAATATTCATCCCTACCCGCCCGCCCGCCCGCCCGCCCGCCCGCCCTTCCCTCGAGGGGGACTCAGTTAAGGAAGCACTGCGAAAGACCAGTTAAGCAAGCGCCGGCCGAAGATCCGCTGAAGCGGGCGGCCTCGCCCTTCGAAGGTGAGTAGGGTGGAGGTGAGAGCGGGGGTGGAGGGGGCGGGCCAGCAGGCGCGGGGGCGGAGAGAAACAAATAGCACGCGCGATCTAAAAGTCAGGCGGCAGGCTGGCGCTCGCGACGCCCGAGGCGCCAGGAGGGGCGCGGGGGCCAAGGGGTGTCGGCGGTGGAAGGGGTGGTGGAGGAGGAGGAGGAGGAGGAGGAGGAGGAGAAGGGCTGTGCACAGCCGAAGAGGAGTTTAAAATATCGCGCCCTGCAGGCAAGTCACGGACAGCGTAACGGGTTTCCTTAAAGAGTTTGCGCAACTAAAATTAATGAGAGAGCTCTGATGAGCACGTCCGGGCTTTGTGGGCGCGCCGCGGAAAGGGCGGGGCGGCGGGGGCGGCGGGGTGGCAGGCGGGGCGCCACGAGGCCAACGGGAGGGGGGGTGGAGTGATAGAGATGCAGGACTGCGCGGCATGGGAAATGCAGTTCCGGCAGGCCGGGTACTGAGTCAGTGGGGCGCCAGGCGCTGCCAGGAGTCCCGAGAGGGAGACAAGAAGGTGGATACATTTGGTGGAAATAAATAATATCTCCCTAGCACTTAGTGCTTACTTTAAATGTCAAGAGATGCTAGGTTGGAAAACCATCTGACTCCTGAAATCGTGCTTATTTAATTAGATTTTTATGCACAAGAATGAGCAAGAAAGAAACTAGCAATAAAGAGTGAAGTCTTGCACAGTTACACAAAGTAACTGATGAAAAGGTAACTGCTGACCAAGTTATAAGAAGTATGCAACCATTTACATGCTTATACGGAAATACATGTGAAAATTTTCAGATAATAATGGCATAGCATGTTCTGAGTGAAACGGCAGCGGCTGGCTTCACTGAAGTTGAAAAACATGTATAGAAGACGGATGTTCTGGAATTAAAAATAAAAGTTTCTAAAGACTGCGAAAACAAAATCTCTGGAATGGAAAAAATACTCTGATGATTGTCTCCCTGGTTTAGGCATCCATATTTCCAGAATCGGAACATCAATAGTTTATCAGGACTGCCGACAAACGAATAAGCGCCGAAATGCGGTCGATATTGAAATGAAGAGATGAATATAGATCAAAATATACGAACTGTGTATTTGCAGAAGAAATGAGACGATATGGAAACACGAATGCATAAAAAGAGCAGATATGACGCAGGAAATTGGAATAGATAAAAATATATTGAATTTTATCTAGATTTTAAAACAGTGCAGATTTTTGAGAATAAGATGAGAATGGCAATTCTCTACCAAATAATGTAGAAATTTACAGCGAATATGAAATAGTTGGTGGTAAAAAAATGCTTTAACGGTTTTGAAAAACCACGAAATTGAACAATCATCAAGTAGTTTCACGCAGATGTAGATACAGATGGCACAAGGAATGAAACTCGTGAAAAAAAAAAGAAAAAAAATATATTCAAATTTTTTATATATAATAATTATTGACTTTAAAGACACATCTTACAAGTCTAAATCTGTCCTACAATAAACCCAATTACATCGACATCTACATTGATAGGGATGAGCAAATACGGAGAGTAGGACATTACGTGAAAGCTACATATGATGAACATAATTTGCGTAATTCAAAGTATTCTTCTACAGAAGGGGAAAACTTGCATATCGGGAAAAATCAAACAGCAACTACCTAGAGGCACGAGGTGTTCCGTAAGTGGGCCTTCTGAGCTCAAGGGCTTGAGCAGTCTGAACACGAGGAACCGGCATGTCTGGCGGGGAGAAGAGGGGGTGGGAAGGGCGGGATGAAGTGTAGAGCACGGCGAAGAAGGGCAAGAGACGGCGGGGGTGAACGGATCAAGGCAGACAAGGGCACGGCGGTTGAGAAGGGAGGGTCAGGGAGGGGACAGGGCGGAAAATGGCGAAAAAGAGCGATGCGCGAGGCACAGCGGGAAGGGCGGGAAAGAGTGGAGGACGGGAAAGAGGGAGAAGCGCAGGGAAAGATGGTCGACACGTGGGGAGGGGAGTGCCGGGGAACCGTAGGGGGCCGCACCGGGGGTGGCATGAGTGACGACCGAGGGGAGGGGTCAAGATGGGCAACATGGCGGCGGTCGGGCGGCAGCGAGGCGAGAGAAGGGTGGAGCGCGGTGGTAGGGCGAGAGGGGAGGGGACAAGTGGTCGGCGGGGTGCGAGTGTCCCCGGCCCTCCCAAGGGAGCGGTCCGCTCCGATTGCCCTCCGTTGCCCTTATTAAGGGTCCTGAGGGCCGCGCGGGGAGGATCCGGTTAAGGGCAGGTCTGCACCCTTCCCCACAGCCTCCTCTCCGTTACAATGGATTGGAATTTGCTTTTCCTCCTCAGCTTCCTACACACCACGAAATTCCATTGGAGAGTGACAGGAATTGCAATGGTTCGGCGTGTCTTGCACTTGCCAGACTGGCAACAAAATATTTTCCCGAACAGTGATTCCCTTTATTTTAATAATGCAAAAAATGTGATTAAACGTAACACATAATTATTTACTGTTACTTTCTATTAATTTCTGTTGAAAAACTCTCATAACTAAAAATGGAAAGATGTCACATTCGCATTTACTAACGAATATACCAGCGTCTTTCCTTCTCTGGACCCTTTATATCTTTGCAAAACATTTCGTCCTCGTCTCCCGCGGAGTTTAAAGATTCAGTTTCTAGTTTAATTTCGAGATTTCATTATGTTACGAACGCGTCCTCCTAACAAGAAAAGTATCTCTAAGGCATTAGCGCAAAATCAACGAAACTTCCGCCGCTCGGGCCCTGTGACGTGTTCGAAACGTATTTGGCGTCAAGTTGCTCTCGCATTCCGCGCCGCGTGCGTCTTACAAATCCAATTCATTCCTTTAAGCCTCGCGCGGTTCCAGGGACGCGGGTACCGAGGCGCGGGAGGGGAAGTGAACTTTGCAACAAGTTGCGATACAAAATCATTTCCCGCGAACGCCGGCAGCTGCCGCGCCGCGGCGAGCGACTAACTGGTCGTTACACACCGGGAGGAGCATCAATCCCCTTCGTTAAGTACTTGGACGAGCATCAATCAGAGCGAGAGAGATCCGTCGAGCGGGGTGGGGGTGGGGGGGTCGGATCGGTTTGCGAGCGACCGGTGCAGGCGGCGCCACTTTCGTCTCCGCCGCAGGCGCAGAACAAGCGCTGGAATCCAGCCGTCTACTGCGCGGCGAGCGGGGCTGATGTCGGCGGGGTGAGAGGAGAGGGGGGGGGGCGACCGCCGAGCTGCACAAAGGCGCGCTCGCTAGCGACTTGTTATAAAACTTGCCTGCGCGACGCGGCCGGCAGAGCTGCAGACTTGGAACTCGGCGACGGCGCCGGAGCCGATCTGCGAATAACAAGGAAGGCGCGCGGGGAAGGGGCGGGGCAGGACGAAGAGGAGGTGGACGAAAGGCGGGGGGGGGGGGGTGAAGCCGGCGGAAAAGCGCTTTTGGTGCATTATTCAAAGTCTCCGGGAAACGCCACTTAGACCGCCGGCTGCGGGGGTTGCAGCGGCGGTACTGCCGCGGCCTCAGCCTCCGCGGGAACCTGAATACGGCGCGCGCGCTGCCGCTTAAAAATTGACGATCGCGTCGCGTCGCGCGGCCCCGGCGGGGTGCAGGGTCAGTCGCGCCTAGAGCGGCGCGGTGGCGCCGGGGAGAGGGGAATTCCTAGTTCCTCTCTTTTCTATTCATTCTTCTCAATCATCAGCATTCTTTGGAGCTCGTATTGAATTCCACATTCAAAAAATGACGAAATATGAACCAGGTACGAGAGTACAAACGTTTGCGTGAAGCAAACGGCGGAAGAGACCAATTAAATGTGAAAAAACCTGTCATTTATGTGCGAGAGACGATTATTTTATTTTATATCAGAATTGTGACAACACATTGGTTCCACTAGTGTTCACATCTAAGTTGAGCAAAGATTAAAAAAAAAGTCATAACCTTCTAGTTACATGTTTATGATTGCTAAAATCGACATAATTCAATAAGAGCAAAACACAGTTTAAGAAAAATGTAATTTTAAATGCATCAAATTTTCGTAATAAACTATCGAACGAAAAAGAGAACTTTAAGACATTAAACATTGAATTAAACAGAAAAAATTACATTAAAAAAAAACTGAATACATGAATTTAACGTCCGATAATAGCAGAAATAGTTATTTGATATTTGCCACTGAAACGTACGAAGGGTAATAACGATCTAAACAGATCGATGGAAGAGGATTCGACGTCCTGAGAGTGAGTAAACAAGAAGGCTAAACACTCCAAACACAGGAAGAAACCGAATAGTCATTCTTTGCCTGTTTACAACGTGAACGTTTATTTGAAACTCACTCAAACAAAGTGTAGTGTATATTTGAAAAGAAGAGAACTGAAAAACACGTCCATCAAATTAACGTCGATACTGCACGGCAATGTCTTAAATATCTGGAAAACGAGAAATATAATAGCAAACAAAAGTTTGTAAAAATACAACCAAGCGCACGGTTGCTTGCACACAAGCACAGTTTAAAGTGCTTTAAAATACGCGTTTCAAAAAGATATCCGCACGCCTGAATACATTTAGAAACCAACATTTCATTCGCGTGCACATTCTACATGTTGTTACGCATCGATACTGTGATTTTTTTGGTTTTAAAATCCCAAGTAAAAACAGATATTAACACACTTTTAAATACCTCCGCAGCCAACAGTTTACAGAAGATCACACTTCCCAAACAGCGGCGGCCCTTCACGCAACAGCAAACGCACTCATACACACACACAAACACACGCGAGCGCGTCAACGAAAAAGCCCACACGCGTGCGGACACACGCACACAATCCGGGAAAGTGTGTGTGTATGTGTGTGTGTGCGCGCGGGCAGCGTGCTTGGGCAGCGCGGCTCTCGCGGTTTTCGACGCGTATATCCCGGCTCGGCGCCGGATGGCGGTTTGTGCGAGCCGCCCACGATAAGTCGATTGCGTTCGGCTATCGAAACTGATCCATCTTTCAATTAACATACGGACACGGGCAGGGGGTAGGGGGCTGGGAGTGAAAGCGGGAGACCACACGGGGGTGTGGGGGGGATCAGCTGTGGGAGAGGGTATAGCGTGCGGGATGAGATGGGGTAGGGGTAGTATAGAGCGAAGCTGGACGGTCAGGGCAATGAAAGCGAATCGAGTGGGGGGTAGAGTGGGACGGGGATGAGTGAGGGCGGGGCAGGGCGAGGTGTGGCGGGTAGGGCGGAGCAGAGCGGAGCGATTCGGAACGGAAAGGGGTAGACCGGTGGGTGGGGAGCGGGATGAGGCGGGGTGGGACGGGGCTGGGCGGAGCGGAGCGACACGGGGCTGGGCAGAGCCGAGCGGGGCGGGGCGGGGCGGGGCCGGGGCTGGGCGGAGAGGGGCGTGGAGTGAGGGCCGCGTGGCTCGGTGAATTGACTGCGAATCTGCGGTCCGCGCCGCCGCCTGCACGCGCTGGCGCTGGCGCTGGCGCTCGCTCGGAACGAAAAGAGATGGTATCGCGCGGACGCGCGCGGTGGGCGGGGCAGCCGCACAAAGGACGCGCAGATGCACTGCTGGAGGACGTGCCGATGGAATGAAGGTCTCAGAGTGCAGCTCCTGGCGCTCAGATATTAATTTGTGGCATAACGCGACGGGCAAGCGTCGGTTTGCTGGTATCTATGAAGGGGCGGCAGTATAAACGGCTACGACTTGTGACGGCGCGATGCTATAGACTATAGACGACGATGGGATGCTAGTGAAACGCACGGAGGAAATGAATTGAAGCAAATGTCACATATGTTAAATCTGATGTTCTGATGAACAGAAAAAAAAAGTATTACGGCATGTCAAGAGCTTACATGTGAAAAACGAGAAATGAGCAACGAAACTGAAGACAGGCGATTAGCTGGAGTGGAACAGCTTATAAGCAAACAATTATCTAAGTAAATGCTAAATTTTGTTTGACGCTACACGAATACTTCGGTTGACGCAGACTACCTTCTTCTTTGAACTTCAACGTAATGTGGCCATTCTTTAGGAATCGGTTGTCAAACAGATGATTGTCGCCAAAGGCCAGCATGTTAAACTCGTGTCGACAAGCATGTAAACGTAAAAATGTTCTTGTGATAGATTTGAAATACATGCAGGTCGAAGGTACAAAAGAGCCAGGCATAACACGCAACCCTTTCATAAAATAATAATTATTGTCAATAATTATTATTATTTAAATTGAAGTTATGAAGCGCACTTTTCTGGAATTATAACAACTTGTGTACATTATTGTGTTCATTTTCGGCGAACAAAATAATATCGGGATCATCAGCCCCAGCAAACGCTAGACGAAGAAATTAATTGAAGTGATTTCTTTACATTACTTTCTGATCACGCTCCCCAAATGATTTACTAGAAATGAGTGTGAAAATAATCGTTCACTTTTCATCAGACGGCATGAAGCGGCTTTAAGGCTTAATGCTGTTGAGAAGCGGCAGAAAAGTGCATGGAGAATGCAGGAGGCCGGGGAATTCGAGAGACGGAGGTGAAATAGGCGAAAGGTTGAAGTAAACTTGGCATAGAGCACGTGAGGGGCGGGGGGGGGCGAGTGAGCGGGAAGGCGAGCGAGCGGGCGGGCGAGTGGGAGGGGGTGGTTTTGGGTGGGTGGAGGGTCGGGAAGGCAGGAGGCGCTCAAGAGGCGCAGGAGGGGCGACGGGAGGGGAAGGAAAGGGGGTGGGAGGGGGTGGGAGGTGTGTCGGGAGGCGAGCGAGAGGAAAGGAGGCGGGAGGAAGGGCGGTGGGAGAGCTGAAGGGGGGCGGCAGGGAGGGGGGCGGGCGGGAAAGAGGAGGCAGGGAGAGGAAAGGAGGAAGGGGCAGCAGAGGAACGGAAGGGAGCGGCAGAGGGGGCAGCAGAGACGAGCACGACGTGCAGACAGAAGCAGGGAGGGGTGCGGGCGGCGACGGCCGAGAATGGAGTGCACGCGGCGTCGAGGGGTCGACGATCGCCACAAAGCGAGAAATATTTCAAAGTATCGGGGACATTCCTCCAATTGCTATCGGTATTGGTATTACGCCGAAACTGGACACGTCCGGCTCCGCAGTCCTCAACGCCCCACCCCGTTCCCCAGCGCCCCCCCCCCTTGCCCTCTTCGGTCGCTTGCAACCCTTTGGCGAACACTCGCAACTCCATCGGGGGAAGGGCGCTGCGGACGGCCCTAAGGGCCAGAAGCGGACCCTTTGCAGTGTGCTTTAGCGTCGAATTCTTTTGCGTCCTTTTTCTTTTTTTAAGGGAAACGAGAACGAAGTGGAGTGTGTCCGTGTGGTCGAAGCACATTTCCATCCCGTCTATGGACGCAGTTCATTACTTACAGATACTTTTAAAGTCCCCGCGCAGGATGTACCCGAGTGAACTTAGGTACGTTAACGGGGAAATGATATTAGCTCTCTTGTTTGCAGGTTCATTATATTTGCTTTCAAAGCGTACGACAGGAAGAAATATAAAAAAAAGTTGCAGAGAAGAGAAGTTGCTTGATCGATGAAGGCTCCAGAACAAAATGTCAGGAATAACTCAGTTATTTCTCAAGAAGTATTAAATTTAATGTAAAGTCAAACATTATATTAGAAAGGCAGTCACTAATTCACGAGATATATTGTTTTTTTATATTCCAAACAAAAATGAACAGACACAATACAACAATGCAAATAAGCCGGCAGCGGCAAACATGAAAATTCACACTAAATTGATATTTACGGAATGTTCTGTTTCAAATCATTGTAATTTTTAAATTCATCAAGAGAATAAACTTAGAATATGTAGTAAAATGGGCTGAAAGTGAAGTTCGATTTCATTGTAGGCACTTAGCAGCTAAGTCTAAGAATAATGTTACATGCTCTTCATTTTGTCGAACACAGGAAAACGTAGATTTCAATTCCATTGCAGCCTGTCACTGCTCCTGATCAGATACCTGTGCTGCAACCTGCTTGCCGTCGAAGCATAAGCGAGCCCTGGTCACCATGACGGACGAACTTACGTAAGAGCCGAATTAAACTAGTGAATCAAAGCGATGCCCATACACATCGAACAAAAACCAAGGCACAAAAGGACGACTGGAAACCATACCCACGTGGTTCTCCGACCACAAGTGAGGAAACCACTTGGCGAATCTCGAGCAGCAAGTTTACCAACTATCCCTGCGACGAAGCGATTCATGAATAACACGGAGAGCCGAGTTTAGGTCCCGCTCAACGGCTCTCGTCTATCGACAAGCAACCTTCATCAATGCAGATGGCGGCCGGCGCCGCCCCTCGCCCCCGATCGCCCGCGAGCCCGCGGCGTCGCTAATTTATCGCCGCAACTTTTTGAGAGTCGCCGCCGGCGGAGGCGGACGGGGCGGGCGGGGAAGGGCGAGCGTATAAAAATTTTAGAGCCCTCGGCTGCCAACTTTTTGTCGCCATCGCCGCCGCCCGCGGGCTCGAGGGCCGACGCCCAGCCACGCGCCGCGCCGACCGCACACTATTTACGGGAGCGCGCGCGGCGCGAATTTTGAGCGGCTGGGAAGCGGAGGGCGGCGGCGGGAGGGCGGCGGCAGCGGGCGGAGGGCGGCGGCAGCGGGCGGGCGGCGGCAGCGTGCGGGCGGGCGGGGCGGCGGCAGCGTGCGGGCGGGCGGGCGGCGGCAGCGTGCGGGCGGGCGGGCGGGCGGCAGCGGGCGGGCGGGCGGGCGGGCGGGCGGGCGGGGCGGGCGGGCGGCGGCAGCGGGCGGGCGGGCGGGCGGCGGCAGCGGGCGGGCGGGCGGGCGGGCGGCGGCAGCGGGCGGGCGGGCGGGCGGGCGGGCGGCAGCGGGCGGGCGGGCGGGCGGGCGGGGCGGGCGGGCGGCGGCAGCGGGCGGGCGGGCGGCGGCAGCGGGCGGGCGGGCGGGCGGCGGGCGGGCGGCGGCAGCGGGCGGGCGGGGCGGGCGGGCGGGCGGGCGGCGGGCGGCGGCAGCGAGCGGGCGGCGGCAGCGGGCGGGCGGGCGGCAGCGGGCGGGCGGGGCGGCAGCGGAAGGCGGCAGCGGGCGGGCGGGCGGGCGGGCGGGCGGGCGGGCGGGCGGCGGCAGCGGGCGGGCGGGCGGGCGGGCGGGCGGACGGGCGGACGGGCGGGCGGGCGGCGGGGCGGGGCGGCGGCAGCGGGCGGGCGGGCGGGCGGGCGGGCGGGCGGGCGGGCGGGCGGGCGGGCGGGCGGGCGGGCGGGCGGGCGGCGGCAGCGGGCGGGCGGGCGGCGGCAGCGGGCGGGGCGGGCGGGCGGCGGCAGCGGGCGGGCGGGCGGGCGGCGGCAGCGGGCGGGCGGGCGGCGGCGGCAGCGGGCGGGCGGGCGGGCGGGCGGCGGCAGCGGGCGGGCGGGCGGCGGCAGCGGGCGGGCGGGCGGCGGCAGCGGGCGGGCGGGCGGGCGGGCGGCGTGTGCGTGTGCGTGCGTGTGTGTGTGTGTGTATGAGCGTGTGTATGAGCGTGTGTGTATGGGGAGAAGATGTAACAATAACGGAGAAAACACGTAAAACTATCAGAGTAGAATTTTTCTCAAAGCAGCGTCTGAATGCGACCTAGTTATGTTAGTCTGAGTCGAATGTACGCTTGAGGTCTCACTCTTGTCCTCTACTACCTTCTACGAAGCTTGACTCGCAAGATCTGCAGAAACTATCATTTCAACCTCTATCTCTCACGTTCTTGGCTCCTTTTTTTTCATGAAAATAAAAATACGCATCGTTCACAAACACATTCGGCTTTAAAAGACAGGAACTCTCCTTCAGACAACGGGCGAATTGGACCTCCCTATACAAATAACGTCGAACCCAGGTCTCGAACGTTAAGACCTCCGAGTCAAAGACACTGCAGTGGCCGCCGTTGTTCCCCCGAGCCATCTGAGCCGCTCTTTTGCCCCCCCCCCCCTCTCCCGCTTCGCCCTCATCGGCGAACGTCCCTTTCCGTCCCTCCCGAGACTCCGCAGCGGTCACGCTCGTAATTCTGCGGTCGCCCCAGCTGCCGGCCCCCATGAAGGCGGCGGGACGGGAAAACAAGGGCGATGGCCAGTGGCGATGGAGTGGGCTAGAAGGAGGACAAAGAAGGGGAAGATGACGACGACGGCAGCGAAGACAATGAGTTAAAGGAGATGGTGACGGCATCTAGAGCTGAGACAGGCAGATGATGGCATTTACGTTGGTTTGAGATAAACCAGAGGCAACAATAGTGGTAGTGACGGCGGGGGAGGGGGAAATAATGTAGTAGTGGTGGAAGCTGCGGAAAAATGATGACAAACACCACAGAGGATGCAAAGGCTATGGGAGTACAGGCGGTAGGGATGCAGGTTGCATGGGAGAATGTAACATTGTCGGCTGGGGCTAGGACAAAGGCGGTAACGGTAGAGAACGCTGTGATATGGCAATGGTTGGATCAGTGGCAGGGGCGCAAGCAAATGTGGAGTTAGAGGCGGTGGCAGTGACTATGGCACAAGCAGTGGTGATGTGCTGCCACATAAGTTGTGGGAGAGGCGATAGCGATGGTAGAAACAATGGCGGTAGCAAAACCAAATGTTGGCGGATACTGGTGGAGGCGAGGCTGTGCTTGAGAGAAGGAGGTCGTGGTGGTGGTTGGTGGTTGTTTGGTGGTGAGTGGTGAGTAGTGGTGGTGGTAGGGAGTGCTGAGTGGTGGTGGTGCTGGGTGGTGGTGGTGCTGGGTAGTGGTGGTGTTGGGTGGTGGTGGTGTTGGGTGGTGGTGGTGGTGGGTGATGGTGGTGGTGGGTGGTGGTCGGTGGTGGGTGGTGGTGGTGGTGTAGGTGGTGGTGTAGGTGGTGGTGTAGGTGGTGGTGGTGGGTGGTGGTGGTGGGTGGTGAGTGGTGGTGGTGGGTGGTGGTGTGTGGTGGTGGTGGGTGGTGGTGGGTGGTGGTGGTGGAGAGGCGGTGCCGCCGGAGTCGTGCGCACCTGCCCTGACATCGTTGAGCGCCCTAAATCCGTCCCCTGGCGCCCCGGCCGCCCGGCCGCCCGACCGACGTTCGGGCCCTCGTCTCCGGTTTTCTGCGTCGGTTGCTTTTTATAATGGGAAATTGTCGTCCAAGGAAAACACTGCGCTCCTGCGAGGCCCCACGACCCCGTGAATTATCCACTCAACTGGCGCAGAAGACGTGGGCGCTCCAAAATAACAAGTTAAATAATGAGCTCCTTACAGCACGTCAACTCCTGGAACCTGTATGACTCGTAATAAATTCATTATAAAAACGGAATAATTCCTTAAACAAAATAAATTTGTAATTGAAAAAAGTTTGCAAAGTTGTAAAATGTCTTAATGTTATATACTTATTTCAAGATGTTTAATTTACATAAGCCGAGCGTAAATACATTCAAAGTCGACACGCTGACATACACGATACGAGACTAAAGGAAACAAACTGATTACATGTGTGAATTTACCTACGAAGGCTGACGTTGCTGCTTCTACCCGTCGACAAATGTTGGCTGAGGAGACGAACCTTCCTGCCGCAGCACCCACCAGTCGTACGACGGAGGCAAATACAGCTCACGTAACCCAGCCGAGTCGCGAGGGGTGGGGCGGGGCGGGGCGGGGCGGGGCGGGGCGGGGCGGGGCGGGGCGGGGCGGGGCGGGGCGGGGAGGGGCGGGGCGGGGCGGGGCGGGGCGGGTCGCAGTGATACAGGGCTCCGCGAACCGTTGCGGTTTGATGTGCAGGGAACGGAGCAGGCAAAAACGGGGTCGGATGAAGAGCCAGGAGAGGGTTAGGAAAATGAGAGGAGAAAAGTAGGACAAGACGAAATAGAAAGAGGAAGGAAAGCGGCAGGGTGGTGTGAGGTAGGAAAGGAACACAAGGTAGTTGGAGGAAGAGGGAATATTGCAGGGTGAAGAGGCTCGACATAGTGTCGAAAACCCTGCCACTCTGGGGACGTGAACCTAGGACCTCCCAGTCAGAGGCACTCCAGTGACATCAGTCGACGCGCTGAGCCACCTCTCCTGACTGGTAGATAAGAGAGAACCTGACACGGGAGGACGGATATCGGATAGGACCCGGCCCGTGACGCGGGGCAGGTAGTGGCGAGATGAGACGCGGCGCACAGCACTCGCACGGGAATGCCAGAGCGCGTGGATGCGCTCTCCGCGAAGTTTCACTTGCGCCGCCACCGCAGCCACTGCCTGCTCCGCCGCTTCAGCCGCGCAAGTTGATGCCTGGAGAAACTAATTAGGCGCGGAGTGGCGGCTGCTGGGCCTCCGGAGGCCGCGCGGGCCAGTAGGCGAGTGGGCGAGTGGGCGGGCAGGTGGTCGAACGCTCTGCGGGGCGGGCGGGAGGGGGATCGGGGCAGGGTAGTTTGGGGAGGGGCAGGGAGGGGATTGGATGGGTGGGGTGGAGGGGCGGGAAGCGTGGGAAGGTGTGGAGGAGCGGGGAGGGTGTGGAAGAGAGGGAGGGGGAGCGGAGTGGCACGGAGGAGCGACGGGGCGAGGTAACGCGAGACGAACTTGGACTTCGCGTGCCACCGGCAGATGACTAACATTATGGCGCGCTGTAGCACGTGCTCAAATAGAAGGAAATACCACACCCGTTTAACATTTGAGGCTTTATCACTCTAAAAGAAGAATCAAAAGAAACATAGCAACCCATAAAATATTTTTAAGGATTTTTACGAGGATACTACCGATTGTCTCTAACCGGAGTGCTTAACCAAATTCCATCAAATCACTGCGCTCAAGCGCGTTAGTTGGAGGTTTTTGGACGGCTTAACGTTGGAGAATCCCGGGCGAGGGAAGAAAGTGAAAAAAAAACAGAGGAACCGGACTAATGAAAATACGATCACGAACAATTATCAGTTTGTCCACCTGTTTGCTGCACCCGAAATAACAAAAATAAGGCGTTTTTTAACGTTTCCCCGCAAGCGTGTGCTCCAAACTGAGACTGGCCTAAGGCCGACCGAGGAGGCGCCTGCGTCCTCTCGCTGAGAGAGCGGAGAGCGCGCGAGAGCGCGCGAGAGCCGCCAAGAGAGCGCTCCGGAGCGCGCGCCGGCCCTGCGAAGCCCTCGGAGGTCGCGCGGGCGCCGCGCCAGAGGGCGAGCGGCGCTGCCAGGCGGTCGTGTTCCTCCGCCCCCTCCCTTCCCCTCCCCTGCCACCCCGCCCCACCCGCCCCCGCGACCGGGCTACTTAGCCACGCTCGGCCTCCCTCCCCGCGCCCCGCCCCCGCCATTAGGCGCCCCCGCGTAGGTACTCCCCTCTCCGCGCCCCCCGCCACCGCCTCCTTTTGCCCGCCGCCCCGTCGAACAACTAACTTAGTACTCCGCGGTCTAAGTTAGCCTCGGGTGGTGAAGACGGTGGCGGCGGAGGAGGATGAACAACTGTGGAGGGGAGGGGGAAAGGGCGGCACGGGAGGTGGAGGCACCAAGAGCTGCAGCGGCGGCGACAATAGGAAGATGGCACGAATAAGAGTGATGGTTAGGACAGGGCCGCGGGAGTTACGGAGCGCGGGACGGCGCGGCGGTCGGGGAGGGACTGCCTGGAACAAAGGCGAGGTGTGGGAGGAGCGGGCAGAATGCGGCAAGCGCACGCCGGCGTCCAGGGAAGAACGCGCGGAGGATGCCGCAAATGCGGAAACAACAGACGAGGGCGGAGGTGCAAGAGTAACTGAGGAGGTTTGAAGGCTGTGGTACAGGAGGGATTGCGATACCGCTCAGGCACTTGGTGGGGCTCGAAAACTACGGATATGTAATTGTATTGGCGAGAACGTCAAGGAGCTAGGAACGCAGAGGAAGTGAACTAAGAAACGCAATTATAAGGTAGCTCTTGAACTAGACCGAATTGCGAGCGGATAAATGACAAAATGTATGTAGCATAGCTCTAAGGCAGTGACGGTGTATCATGGGAGGTAGAAATTGCATATATTTTGTATTAGTATGGAAGGGAAAAAGTAACAGAGAATGCAAGAGGGATGAGCATGAAAAGACACACGAATAATATATGAAAGAGGGGTCGAAGAGCCAGCTTTTGTGAGCAAAGAGGAGAACAGGCTCGAGCAATAGAACACTCCACAGGCGCTGGAGGAGAGGCGTCGCGAGAGAAGAGGGGCCGCTCGTTGCAGAGCCCACAGCTCAAGTCCGGGTCTGCGATAGCAACCGCAGTGCCGTCTCCCCTGCTGCTCTCACCTCCGACCTTCACCATTGCCTACGCCGCCATCCCCACTCCCTACCTCCAATCTTTCCTCCCACATCCACCGCCTCCGCCCCGCCCACGCCTCCACCGCCGCCCATGCGCCACCCCACCTCTTCCACTGCCCTTGCTTCCCCCTACTACGCCCCGCCCACACCGCCGCCCCTCTCCGCCACCGTTCACTACGCTGTTTAATATGAGAGGCGCGGAGCCCGTCTCCATTACCTGCGAGTCGGGTGGCCGGGAGGGGGGGGAGGGGTCGCGAGTACGATGGCACCGTCCGGGGTCGGGGATGGAGCGCGGGAGGGGAGGGGGACAGTCGGGTCGGAACTTGCGCACGAGTCCCGCGTTATGGCGCAACCTCAGAAGCGAGGATATCCATTTGACGGAACACGCGGTTTCTTGAACTCCTGTGCTGCAAACTTCGGATTTTCTGCCCCGCGCGATCGCAGGGGGTGGGGGGGGAGGCGAGCAGAACCAGTAGACGGATTGCTGCGACCGAAAGCGAGTGGCGTTCGTTCATTTGCAAGAAATGCCATGTTGTTCGTTTCTGACTTATGTTTCGCAGTTAAATGCGGTGTGCACGCTGTTAATGTGAGAAACGCACGTCATTCTGCCATTAAGAAACTCCACTAACACAACTGAGGGACCTCTCACAACAACTTACAATGAGTTCCTAATGTAAAAGTTCAATTTATACCTTCATGTTTTCGTTTATCGCGAGCAAGTTGATTTATATCGTGAATGTAAAAATCGGGAAAGGACATCATTATATACGTCTTTTTAGGTTATTTGTTGTCATATTTATACATCTTGGATAGAAGTAGACAATTTACATGGAACAATCTATTGCTATTTTTTACTATTTTCTAAGCTTTGTTTAAAGATATATCTAGAGATTGTTTATTAATGAGTTCTCATGTAAACAAAACGTCTTATGGGTGAGCTGAAGAGTGCAAAAGTCTTTTCATTCATGAGCGAACATTAAGTACAAAATTGATAAAAGATAACTTAATTAGTAAGTAATAAATGATTCACGATATGAATACACACAAGCATTCCACTACCAGTAGGTTTACTTTTCTAATTTCTTACTGGCGCAGCAGATACAATGAAACTGCAAATTTACAATCAGTCTCTTGTATAAATACGTTGTTCGTCGAATGAATCCGCAAACGCTCTCATTTGTGAACTGTACTAGATGTCATGTCGCCTGTAGACATTGTTGTGTCGGTCCCCAGCATATTACGAACTGGGGTCGCTCCTTCTTGGAAGACGAACAATTGCCCCAGCATTTTCACTGCAACGGAGCGACCAACACGCGGCTTCCTTTACACGAATGCGTCAGCGGCGTGACGAGAATCGCAGTCGCGGCGCCTTCCTGCTCCCGGACACTGAGCGGCACGTAGAAGCCTCATAATTATGTGGATGAGGCATGGGAGATGCGGTGCACTGGAACTGTTGAAAGGGTTCTCATCCAACTCCCCTTTCCCTCAAACGTATTTTACGACTCGCTTCTGCGTATAAACGAAGCTCGTCTTTTCATCCTCTCACCAGACCGATCACCAATTTACTAGCCATTCCATCTGTTCACTAAACATGGCACCCGGCCGCTTGTCTTGTCAACCGATTACTACCCTTCGCACTCGCTCGTCAGTCTTCAAATACTCAGCTGCTCTCTCATCCGCTCGCCAGGTTCCTCACCCATTCACCAGCTCCCTCACTCACCAGACCTGTCACACGCCCTCTCGCCCCGTCACCAGCTCCCTTACCCGCTCTCCAGAACCTTCACTTGCGCACAAGCAACCTCAGCCACTTTGACTCTCCCACTCATCAGCTCCCTCGCCTGCTCACCAGCTCTCTCACCACGGACGAAAGACGCATTCATTCCTCGATGCACTTACCACCCGCCTTCCCATTCGTCCGTGGCGTCGCCCGCCCCCCTCACCACGCCTCGCCGCGCCGCGCCGCCGTGCCTCAATGCGCATTATGGGCCCGTCATGCGCAGACGCCACTATTAGCGATCTTTTGTGTCGACGCCGCCAGCGCTCCCTGCCGCCGTTTTAACATAATTCCTCGCGCGCCGCTCCCCCCCCCGGCGCCGTGCCAGCTCTGCACACTGATTGGCTCGCTTCCGTAACTTCTGATGGGTTTCATATCGTGAAGGGAAGGTGACATCCCGGAAACGTACACAATAAAAGATCAGGAGAACATGGATAAAACGAAACGACATACTCAAATTGAACAGCAATAGATTTTTTTGTGGAAATATTAATGTCACAAAACTGTATATAATATTACCAAAATTCTTGATACTAAATCTTCTAGTTAGTTTTCTAGTCATCTTTTTCAATTCTATAACATGCGACAGAATATATTGGGCTGGGCGATTGTTGATGGGAATTATTCAATTAAGATTTCTCAAAAAGTGCCGTGAAAGGTTTGCCGTGTTATCGCAGCCCACTACTACGAAAGTGCACAGGACATTGCACATCTGAACCGCTGGAAGCATGCGACTCGGAAGTCTGCTGCTAAGCACCTGTAATGAAACAGAACGTGCGTTCCACCGCAATTCTTCATTCTTGGGGTTCAGTTATGTTAAATTACTATTTCCACTTTTAAATAACCAAGCAGGAAAAACCAAATGTATTGCTGTCCGTGTATATTCTATTGGATTACGAGTATCGAAATGAGATTTTGAAATGATTTCCGTCAGTTTTATTTTATTTCCTTTGTTTTGTTTAGTGTATGTTAACTAGTGCTTTTTCCTGTTTCACCACAGCTCTGCACTGAAAATGCAAACGCACAGTATTTTGTAATTGAATATGCCCGTTCCCAATATCATGCATCGGAATGCAAATTATATACAAAAATTTGGAATCTCTCGGACTATATATTATGAGTTGAAACTAGGTGTTATACAAATAATATCAATAATACATATACTACATTAAAACTCATAAAAATTCAAGAAATGTACGTTCCTCTCAAAGTGCAAATACAAATACAGGAAAACTATTATTTGGAAATAAAAATGCCTAATAATGTCCATTAGAGAATCACCAAACAATCCAAGCAAGAACTACCAAAACCTATTTTCAGAAGCGTTTGTACACGTGCTATTATCATGTAGAGGTAAAGTTCTACTCTTCTCATGTAGTGTTTCAGAACATTTAAAATATTGTACACGTAAATAGTTAGGCGGAAAATCAAGCCTAAGAATGTAGGTTCTGCCAATTTTTTTTCAAAGAATTTATTAATATTATTATTACACTTAATAATAATAATAATAATAATAATAATAATAATAATAATGACGTAGTGGCCATTACAGATCACGCCCCACGATTAACGTGTGTAATTTTGCCAGAACCAGCTTTTCACCTGTATCCCTCAGTACAATTTTCTACACCTTGAAGTGTGAAATATGATATAATATGATGATGATGGGGGAGGGGGGGGAAAGGGACAATCACAAATACGGCCATGAGCCTTCTCCGCCCACACAACGGCTGCCGCAACCGTCTGCGTCACGAGGCCGACTCTTAATAATAACAACAATAATAATAACAATAACAATAACAATAACAACAACAACAACAACAACAATAATAATAATAATAATAATAATAATAATAATATCCTCATTACTACTTTTCAGAATCAATTGATACCTTTAAAGAAAACAAGATGTGCCATTTGTGAGCGTATGCATTTCAAAGCGCGCACAGAGATACACACACACACACACACACACACACACACACAATCGCTCCAACCCACTCAGCAGCACCGGCACCGATCGAGTGTCAATCGCGCGCCGCCGGCAAAGGGCTGAAGGCGCCGGAGGCAATCGTCCAAAGGGCGCTCAAAGGGACGCGCTGGGGCTGCTGCAGCCCTTCGGGGCAGCGTTAACAGGGCGCGGGGTCTCTTACGGATGGGCCCAGAAGGGACAAAGGGCGCGCGCGGAACACGCGCAGCGCCGCCGCCGCCGCCGCCCCCTGCGAGTTTTAATTAACTTTTTTTTGCAACATAATGAACATTAACCTTAAGCGGATTACGTCGAGTTTCATTTGCGGGGAGTTTTCGTCCTTGCCGCCCCTCCCCCTCCTCCCCCCTCCTCCGCTCCGATCCTCGGGCGAGACCGCGCGTTCAGGCGCTCTTCCTTCTACGCTTTCTTCGCTCTTGCTCGAGCTGCAGCCCGTATTCCCGAATATGGTTCCGTAACAACGCTTTTTATTAAACAAATATTTTGTAAATTGCGAAGAGAGTAATCGGCGTCATGTCCATTACTTGCGAGAAGCGTTTCATTTAAAAGTATTAACGAAGAGCCATATAGTCCATTATTTGGTGCAGTATCGTGCAGTAATTTAATACTTCAGAGAAAATGCAAAGTAGAAATTAAAGATGAATATGCGTACCGACCTATACATAGCTTGCTATAAATTGTTAGTGCCTTATATTCTACACGACTAAATCGGGAATGTACATTTTCGTGCTTTATTCCAATTAGTGTCTGGAAGTCGATCCATGTAAGCATACAAGTGCAAAATCAACCCAGAGTTACGACTGCTCCCTAAAACTAAATTTAGACGAGCTGCATGGGATGTCATTTCCAAGATATTTAACCATAAAAACTACATTGCAGAATTTTCGACACATATTGAAGGAAAGATAACTAAAATCTACAAGAAGTAATACTCCATTCAAATTAAAATAGAATAAACTGGAAGCACATGAGAATGAATGAAGATGTGAAGTGGATATCAAAAACTTCCCTGTCCAATAATAAATTAAGATGCTTCCAAGTCACTGTGTAACTTAACTTCAATACAGTACATTATTAACATGAAGTCCGTTAACTGTTTTGAAATAAAATGATTTTTAATATCTAATTTCTAATTAAACATATCTTAAAACTACAACTTCTATAGAAAGCAATTGAACTAATTAATTTTATAAGTGAATATGGTTTCTTGGTTGGGTAATCATTATGATCAAAGTTAAATTTGTTTCTGATAATCTCAACAAATGTTATATACTCATTTATCAGTCCTTTTTACACTTCCGTTCTGTATAATTTAGTACTAATTTGACTGACACTCGTTTCACATTTTAGTTTTTTTTAAAGAAACAAAACAAATCTCCTTTATACACCCTGCTGACACAATCATTAGGGACACAATACCTGCACATTAGTCACCTGTTATCTTCCGCATATCCCTCAGGCCGCTTTCTCTGGCGCCTTTCCGTTCTATTCACGGCTCCCCCCAATCGCCTTCTGAGTCCCTGGGTCTCGCTCAATTCCCTCACTCTATCGCGATTGTGGCGCAGGATATTAACGCGCAGTTGCAGGCACTCCTTACGCTCCATCACGATGCCGGCGATGCTCCGGGAGCTTAGTCGCCCTCGCCCTAAATTGTTTGGCGTAATCTAGCGGACGCAGAGAGGAGAATAGCCGTCGCAGAAGCAGCTGGTCTTTACCCCAAGCACCTGGACGTTCCTTCTTCAATGGGGAGCGACAGATTCTGTGATTTCGACACGAGATCAAGAAGGGGCAAGACAGGGCTTTAGCGCAGACACGTGTCTTATAGCTAGCACTTTGAGGACTCTAATGTCGGAAACAGCAGGACATTGGATTCACAAATACTGATTGATACAGAGATCCATGTTCCAGTAGAATGTCTGTGAAGTGCTACACGGAATGTTTTAGAAGAAATGTTACAAGCTTCTAAGCCAAGAAAGGGGGTCATGAATGATTACAGTTTGCCAATGAACATGCACAAATAGCCAACATGCACAAATTGTAAATACCAACATACAGATTCTTCCAAAAAATCCACCCAGTATAAATGAATGAATTACATACCCAAGATTCTTTTTTTTTTTTTCGTTCTACAATGCCTTGTTTGGAAAGGGAAGTCGCTGGAATAAGTCTACAAAAGTCCTTCTCGCTGGTCGTGAGTCGCTCGACCACCTGCAAGAGGAAGTGCCCAGCTGCTGCCCGCCCTCCTCGTCTTCCCCCACCCCACGCCCCGCCCCCTGCTGTCCGCGGCGACCGCAAGGCGCTGTCGCGGCGGCAGCAGACGTGGCACACAATAACCGCACGGCGGAACTAAGTGGGAGCGATTTGCACCAGGGCCGCCGACGGAGGCGGCGGAGGCGGCGGTGACGTTAGCGGAACGGGAGCGGTGGCGATGGTCAGGTGAGAGCGGAGGTTGATGTCCAACTGTGGATGACGCGGATGAGGTGAGGATATGAAGGTCGGAGAGAAGGAAGATATATTCAAGAAGTAACATGGTCGGAGGTTGGACAGAAATGAGAAGACTCGTAGAAGAAGAATGGTAAAAGAAGTAAGAAAATGCCTCGGAAAGGGTGGGGAGATCAGAAGGAGGCGAGTTCAATAAGAGGTAGGGAAGACAGAAGGAGGTAAAGTAGGACGTAGAATGTTCAGAACACGATAACTGAATCAGAAAGAGGGAGAAATATACGGTTAGGGAATTCTGAAAAAGATGGAAAGATCAAGAGCGGATGAGAAAATTGAAGAGAGGTCAAGAAGAGGAAAATATGTTAAGTAGAGACGTCAGGAAGAAGTAGAGATATCCAGAAAATGGTTGGAAGGTCAGTAAGAAGAAAAGCGACCAAGAATATGTCATGAAGTTAAAAATACATTAGGAGAGTCTAAGAGGAAGAGTGGTGAAAAGGAAGAGCAAGAGAGGGTAAGAGGAAGAGAGGTGTCGAGGGGGAGAAAAGAAGTGAGGGAGACAGAGAGGAGGAAGAAGGTGACGAGGGGGGAGAGAAGAAGAGAGGGAGACAGAGAGAGGTAAGAAAGGGGGTCACTCACAAGAACGCCTGAATACGACAAAAAATCAGAAAGAGGTGAAGATCACACATGAGGCAGTGGCAGAAGCAGTTGCGATGGAGTTGCAGCCCCATGCCACCGACGCACGGCCCGTATTTCTAAGACGGCGGCGGAGGCGGCGGCGGAGATGGCGGCTGCGTTACGAGGCCGCCATCTCCGCCGCTTACGACTTCCCTTACGACTGCGCGGCGGCGATGACCAGGTGCGCGCGCAGCAGCAGCCTATTCTGCGCGGCGGAGGGCCTTTGCGCCACGCGAGGCCTCCGTCCCGCCCCCCGAACGCGCGCGGCGCGGCGTCATCGCGCTCTCCGAGCACCGCAAACAGATCCCCGGCCGAAAGACGACGCGGCAGCAATTTACCAATTTCATGTAAAACGGAAACTCGTGAATTTGCCTTGTTAGAGCTCGAGTAAAAAAAATAGAAAGGGTACACCGTCAATTGTAAGGACGTAGAAAACTAGGTATTCTAAAAGAAAATAAACCTCAAGTGTACCGTGGTACGTAGGAAAGACACATGATAAGTACAAGTACACATGTTGTGGCTTCACAGACCTATTTGTCTCCTGCAGCGTCCCAGCATTCACTGTGAGATTTACCAGTCAAGTCGCTCAGTAACTCGATGGTTACACATTTTCATTATAGTGAATTTATGATGTAACTGAATTGACAATAAGAATAGTTGATAAGAAAGTGAATAGTGATGTGTTTATATTTTTACACGTCAATAAATACTTGGGTACTGTTATTTCTTCGTTGTTTGCATCAAAAACTATTGGATACTGTTTTCACTGAATTTGAAGAGACAATCGGGTACTTGGTACAATAACCAGATTAGTTTATATTTGACAAACCTCCAAACGAAGAAAGACGGGCGAGAAGGAAACGCAGCAGATCTGAGAAGGATCCGCGTGAGAGAGCGAGGCAAGATTTCAATTAAGGAAGATAATTCAGCTGCCGAGCGCCAGCTAGATAGCGCGTCCCCGGAGACCCCTAGCGGCTCCGACTTGGCGCGCCACTGACCTACAGCGCGCTCCAGTTGGCCCGCGGGCGGGGCGGGGGCGGGGGCGGGGGAGGAACTGCGGTCGACCTCCCAAGGGAGCCCCCGGGGCCCGACCCCGCGCCCTTATCGCCCTCCGCATGGGCGTGCGCATTCAAGGGTTGCATGCAAGGGACGCCCCCACGCCAAGTGCACTTACGCGCCTCCTCCGCCTCCGAACACCGGCCCCGCCGCCCAAGCCTCCAGGTAGCTGCTGTAACCCCACCCACCTACGCCCGGCTGGCACAACCGCTTGCCCTATTACTACAACACTTTCGTAGTCATACTGCGTCACCAAACCCCGTTTGACGGGCTTAGCCACTTTGTCACCTTTTCCGCGCTGCAAATCCCTTACATCCCGACGAAATCTGGCACATAACTACCAGTTCACAAATCCCTCCTTTCGTGTCCTCCCTGCCCAATCGTCACATCCCTACTTCGCACACTGACAGCAAACTTACCAGCCGTCAGGACACATTACGATTTCTCACAACTTCCGCTACCACAAACGCAAACACTCCTTTCGCACGAAGCTCCTTCTCTTTATCTATCTCCCTTGAGTGTGGCGTTCGCTCGTGTCGGAGCGACCCTCCCCAGCCCGAACCCTTGCAAGCGCCCGCCGCTGTGTATTCACCTATCGCCGCGGCGCCTTCCCGCCGCCCTCCCCTATTTAATCCGGCGCCAGCGTCTATTAGCGCGCCGCGGCAATTAAGCGCTGAACAGCGCCTGTAATGCCCGGCGGCGACCGGCACGCTCGCACGCGCCCCGCCCCCGCCGCTGCCCCTCCTCTCTGCAGGCCGCTGCAATAGCATCGCGACGGACGCGGAGGCGCAGATGAAGCGGGAGAATGGAGGGAGGTCAGGGGTATTGGTACTGGCAGTGGTAGTGGTAGTGGTGGTGGAAATGGTGGAAGTGGTGGTGGAGATGGTAGTGGTAGCGATGGAGGGGGGAGTGGTAGTGGTGGAGGTCATAGTGATAGTGGAGGCGCTAGTGGAGGCGATTATTATTATTATTATTATTATTATTATTATTATTATTATTATTATTATTATTATTATTATTATTATTATTATTATTATTATTATTGTTATTATTATTATTATTATTATTATTATTATGGCTCGAGGCTGGCTCTTGGTCCGCGTGATCACTTTCCACTATGCGGTTCCCCGGGTTCGATACCCGGTCGAGTCAAGACTATAGGGGCGTTTTCCTTGCAATGTCCCTGGATGTGATGCTGTGTGACGATGAGAAAATTCACTTCTCAGGTTTTGGAGACCGAAATTCGGCCAACCCCACATTTTTTTGCATAGTGGTCTTTTCCCCGCTCGCTTTTTCCTGCTTACAAAAGCACTTCTTTCAAATCCTTTTAGCTGAAATTTATTATCCATCAGACGAAATTGTTTACAACTCTCTTTCTCGCAAACTCATTTTATGAAACGATGTAATGTGCATGAAACGATACAATATTGCCATATTCTCATGATTACTTCATTTGTGTAGCATTTATCACTACGACAGCGGCTTGGCCATCGAGTGGCGACGCAGCGACCGTCATCTGTCCCCACGTAGGGCCGCCGCCGCGCCGCAGTGTACGCCGCGTATCTTAACGCGCGCGCCAAGGCGGCAAAAAAAAATGGCGCGAGCGATCGCAGAGGCTCTTGATGAGCCAATCGGCTCTGAATTACGCATCGATTGGAAACAATTCAGGCGCTTTCAAATAATTACGCCCCAGCCCCGCGACGTAAATGCGCCAATCATCGCGTTAATAGCGGCATTTGCCACAATCTATATAATTCATGCATGCAAATAGGCGATAGCTTAACCCCAGACGCCTCGACTCGCGCGCACTCGCGCGGGAGCGTTCGGAAGTTTACAACCGGCCGCTAGTAATTTTCGTCGCAGCTGGCGCGACATGCGGAGATAGCCCCACGCGGCGCGCGCGAGACTGACGGCCATCGCGGAGTCGCGTGCGTCGACTCGCGTGATCGATTCTCGCAATAATCGAAATTGCGGACGAGAAATTACGAGAACCAATTTGATCAGAGTGATCATGTGATGTACAGCTCTACAGAACTTTGTAATGCAGTGCGATGTTTGATAGTAATGTTCGGTAAAGAATCAGAAATATGTAGACACGTTAAAGGGAGAATCCCATAAGCGAAAGGGGGCGTTCAGAAAGAAAATTTCACAGAATACTTCAAATTTCGTCCGGAAATCTACTTATCCAGAATTATAGCTTATTAATAACACTATTTCACCATTTACATATATTGAAATATAGAAAACACACTTGAATGCCGTTTGGAAACAAATCATAGAGAACATCATGCGAGAAAGTGAATCTAGAAAAAAAATAACACATTTTATATTTGAAATTACATGAGGATATTTGAAATACCTCCCGAAAATATCTCTGTGGATAGAATAAATACTGAAATTCATTATCCATGTCTCACTCTTACTCATACATCAACAATTGAAGTTAGAGGATAATTATTAATCCCTTTGAAAATTCAAAACCATCCCGATTTCAACCATCATCCATCAAGTTACACTTCATGTTATACTTAACTCTTTTAAATAAGATGTATTACCTGCTTCATTTTTGTGAACTAAACACAAACAGTTTTTTCTTTGATTTGCTACCTTCACCGAATACACAAGCAATTTTACTTTGATCTTCACTCTAAAATGATAAACAAACTGATAAAATCCACCCACAAATTCTGCTGTCGTAACGCAGCCACTTATAGCAAACTCTTGTTTGTTCTAACTCCCCCGATCGTCTCAATTGAGGAAACTCAGCTCCTTCGAAGTTCTCTTCGTCCGTGTTTCTGCTTATCCTTCCTTTCCACGTCTTCCGACACAACATGCGAATCGGATCGGGTCGCATCGTTCTTTGATGCCACCAATCCACAGATCCGCTTCACCCCGTCTAACCTCCACCTCCCCAATTCCACCGAGCTGTGTTCGGCGAAACCGCTCCACCCTGCCACGCAGATCCCACATAGCCAACAGCACTGACCGCGCATATTTTCTTGTTATACGAGCCCCCTAGTCGCTGTCCAGCGCTGAATAGTATGGCTCGTTGAGAAGCATAGATACACATTAGTAACACCTCGTATCAATCATGTTGTCATCACCAACTCCGTAACTATAAATATCTTTGAATATTCATATTTCCTGGTCTAGGTGTGTTTATTAGTGATTTGCGTATATTGCTCTGATATTTGATGACTTTTTTTTGTATTTTCTACGGTTTAGCGATTACAATTCACGGTACATTTTTTCATTCATTATTTTCTACACTTCTGCTTACTCACCAACCAGAATTTATAGATAGGTTTCGCGCCAAGTTCAATTCAACAGTTTGCCCGCCGAGTTGAAGCTGTGACGTAGGCAGAACCATCCTCTCCCAACCCCACCACCACATTGGAACATTTGCACCTATAGTACTCTCCCCCGATCCACCTTATAGTCTCCTCCCCACCTTATACTCTCAGCGAATGTCTCCCCTTCGACCAACCTCCCATCCTCCTCATTCCCTCTCAACGTGGCCTCGCACTCCCATCTTATTCTTCTGTGCTTCCGCCTATTTCGTTCACCCACCCTACCCCAGACCAATGTGTCACGATGGCTCCACTCTGCCACGTGACGTCGCAACCACCTTCCCATATCTCCCCGTACTAAGCCTGCTTCGCTTACTATAATTCCAGCGGGCCAATATCACCGCGCCGTCGCTGTCACAGCCCCCCCCCCCCGCACCTCTGTGCGTCGATCGCCAAATCGCCCTCCCGCCCGCCTCGTTCTCCTGAGCGCCGACGCTGGCGCTTGCTCAGCTGCTCGCTGCCGCCGCCCGGATCCGCAAACGCGGGGGTTGTTAATTTGCATAAAAATCTGTTGGCCCGGCTCGGCGTCTGTCTGCGCCGCGCCCGCGCCATCGCCCCCGCTTCGCCGCGATTTGTTGGGCGCTCGACGGCGGCGGCGGTGTTGGGGGCGGCGGCGGCGGTGGTGTTGGGGGCGGCGACGAGCGCACGGGCAGGGCGGGCCGGGCCGGCGCCGAGGCACCGCATCAGTCTTCAGCCTGATTCGCCTCTCCCACCCCCGCGCCGCCTGTACAGTGGAGGACACTGCTTATCCAGGCGGAAGCATTCCATCATTCGCCCATGGTTTGGCAATTCTGCTCGTTTTACACACAGTGGTGGCTAATGAATAGGTATCGCACAGCACAAATTACGTGCGGTACGTGTAAAATGTAAAAACTTTAACTTACGTACGATTGGAATATTGTCGATATTCTTTTTTTCACGTTGCCATAACTCAAGTGATTGTCTTTGTTGCCATTATGGTGTCATTTAATAATTATAGTACGCGCTATACCTATGTACCAGAGTACACTTCATTGGTTCGCGGCGAATCCAAATTTTCCTTACATTTATTTTAGTACATACTCTAGTTATCGAAAAATATAGAAAATTGGGAATAGAATACTCTGTCGTAAAATATTGATGTGATCACAACTCAAATTCAAAGAAAGAGCCACCAAAACATGACCATCCGACCTACGTTGCTTTCAACTGTGCGCCAGACCATCAGATAGGAGCGAGTTCGACTCGAGGCGGTTTTCGGGCTCGTTCGGTTGCGCCCCCTCCCCCCGTACCAAAGGCATCACCTCTACCGTCCCAATCACCTCCAACGCTGCCGTCGTCACCGTCGCCGCCGCCCGCTACTCAGCCTACGCCGGCAGCGCCAGCGACTCCCCGCGGCCACGTAAAAGCGGCTCCTCATGGACGCGGTAGGAGCCTGCGGGGTGGGCGTTGACCTGATGAAGGGCCAGGAAACGCACGACGACGAATGACGTACGGAACGCTCACTGACAGACAAGAGGCGAAAATCACTCTTGAGATTGATGGACTGATTAGTTCAAGTTTCTGGGTGAATCAACTGCTACCCCGCTATACTGCTTAGTCCCGTATGTGTAGTGCGTGCTTTATCAAGGGAGGGGGCGGTGTTCGCACTGGATGGTGAGATCCGGCGCCGACTTAAACGGCCGTTTGAGGGTTTTCCCCATCCAGGTATCATCAACGGGGCACGGCCCGATCTGACACTAGCTCTAAGCTCCCGACCGATCTCCCGACATGTGTGGTAGTGAAGTACGTGTAATAGTAAACGGGTGCAAGTAAGAGGTTGACGGGGTACTCCTGATATGGAAGAGGAAGGAAAAATTGCGCGCGGTTTTACAAAACGTAGGTGAATTAGTCCTAGCTATCTAGCTAGTGTCGAAAATCCTGCTCCCGTCGGGACTCAAATCCTAGAAACTTCCAGTCAAACGCACTGCAGTGACATCAGCAGAAGCCCAGAGTCATCATGGCTGATATTCTCTTCAGAAAACATTAATGATTCCGAGATAATTGAAACAAATTAAAAATTAATTATTGTTCAGGCGAACACAAATCTAAGACGCATCGATAAATATTAAAATATTTTTTCTACTACATACATCCTGCAACGAATTTCCAAATCTTATATTTATTTCCATGTTATGAAAAATTAAGTGGTAGTAATTTAGGTAGCAGAATTTCCAAGCCGTCAAAATAGATGCTACCGTTTCTCGCCCATTAGTTCCTCGGCAGAAATTCCCCGTCCCCTTCACTGCATCAACTCTGACGTGCAGCTACATTTCCACACGTCCTCGCTCCATTCACCGACGATCTGGCCTCCGCGCCGTTGACGCGTGCTCCCCCCCCCCAACGCGCCCATAGCAGGAGCATCACATCGCGTCCCCGTGGTAACGAGTATGTCGCCCAGGCCATCTTTATTTATTTCGCCGCCAGATTTGCGTCATTTGGATCGGCGGGTTGGGGCCGGGCGACGGCGCGATGCATATGCATCGGCGGGCGATTGACTGACGCGGACGCGAAGCGGGCGGGCGCAGAGGCGTGGGGGGGGGGGGGGGGCGGGAACGCAACCGATCGGCGGCCGCTCGTCGACTGTTTTGTCCGGCGTCCGGCCAATAGGTCACGTGCTTCCCGGGGACTCCCGCACGCAGAACGTACGCGACTGTATGCGTGAGACGGTGTATATGCGCTGGCACGTAGCTGGCAGGTGATTTGCTGCGGCTGGAGCGATGCGTTCTTTAGGGCGCTTCAGCTGCTACAGCAGCGGCAGCGGCGCCGGGGCAGGCGGGACAGAGGGGGTAGGAACAGGGGCAGGAGCGGCAGCAGAGCGACCGAGGCAAATGTGGGTGTGCGGTACACAGCACAGTCGATGACGAGAGGGTAGCAAGAACATGTGCGGCCTGTTAACCCGATAACAGGCTGTTACGTGTGCGTTCGCGAAAGTAATGTACTTAGCTGTCAGGGGGACTGCGTCGCTGCAAAAACGCTTTCCCGACTGCTTTTCACATACGTCGGGAATGGAATTCTGAAGAAATTTGATTTGACATACACACACACAGACAGAGAGAGAGAGAGAGAGAGGGAGAGAGAGAGAGGGTTGTTTGAAAATGTATTGAACAAATGATTATCTCACATTTACCTGTAGATAACCCAGCAAATTCTGAACTGATTATGTATTTTGCTTAATCAGATATTTTGATGTGATCCGACACAAAATACTCCTTTTGCAGAATGTAAAGCGGGTTATTGCCTTTCATGCATACGACTATCGAGCTCAATGGCAGAAAATTAATGATTCAGTTCACGACTCAATTCATGATTCAGTTAAATTGCGCTGCATTCGTACTATATAAAACATAGATCTAAAGGTTTAACGTGATGTGGCTAATGTTCGTATCACGTTATCATAATGTATTTTCTAATTTCGTACACAGACTCACAAAAAACTACGATACGTAATGTTGCGAAATTTGGGATTGCGACCAGTGCGTGTCTTCTCGCTAAGTCGACAGGCGCGCGAGGGGAGACGCGTGCACAACGCTGTCTGCGTGACGCCGGGGACGCGAGCCGGACGCGACGCGACGGTGCTGCGGGTGGCGGCGGGGCGGCGCGGAACCAACAGCGGCGAGGCTGCCGCCAGAGACGCAAGCGTCGCTTCAGAACAGCCGCGGGGAAAGGGAAGGGGTGGAGGCAGCAGAATCAGCGACACGGCCGGGCAGCGCCGGCAGCACTAGGTTCTCATCACCAATTCCCGCCGTCTGGCGCTGCGAGCACAGCACCCAGGGAACGACAAAACAAACCCCCACCAACACCCCTCGTGATTAACACCTGCCTCCTCATTTCACTCTCTTGCAGTCTCTCTCTCCTTTCCATTTCCTACACTGCATACGCATGCCTATATACTCCACGTTCCTCTAGTCTCCTTCATCCTCTACTCTACTTTGCTTCTCGTTTCATCGGCGTTCGCCCTCCCAGCTGCAGCTGGTGCAGCTGCCGACCGCATTCATCCCATTCACGTTGCAGTCCTATCCCACACCCTTGCTTCCCTCGTCTATTTTCCCTTCGTCGCACCGCAGCGCCCTCCACAGGCGCTTCAAGTCATCACTCGGGCAGCCCACCGGACTCCCGGCTCCCGGCGCGGCGCGCGCCCCGCGCGGCCGTATTTTTAGCCAGGGCCGGAGAGAGCGGCAGGGAGGAGGCGCGCCAGTGACAGGCGGTGACTGCGCAACAGGCACAAGGATTTGTCGGGTGATGGACACGCGGCAAGCGGCGCGTCCGTGCGCCTCGCATTAGCCGATTGCCGGCGCCTCGCCCACTCGCCCGCGTCGCCTTCCCCGTGTGCGACGCACGCGATCACCCAAATGCTACCCCCTCCCCCGCCTCCTCACCGACACGCCCATTGTATGGCCAGCCACCCTCCACCCTTCCGACCACCCGCTCCCTCGTACCGTCATCCTTTCCCGTACTCTCCATTTTGCTCCCTCACTCTTTAGCCAGTTCGTCCACCCTTTCGACCGACCGCTCCCTCATCCCCTAGACCGCCCTCTCACCTCTCCTGCTCGACCAGCCTTATGACCTCCCGCTCCCTCATCCCCTTACCCCCTACGTCATCCACTCACCTTCTAACTCGTCCCCTCATCATCTACCTCATCCCCTCACCCGCTACCTCATCCCCTTACCCGCTACCTCATTCCCGTACCCGGTACCTCATCGCCTCTCCTGCTACCCCATCCACTCACCCGCTACCTTATGACTTCACCCTTTACCTCATCTCTTCAACCGATCCCCTCATCCTCTCAGTCGTTACATCGTGACCACTCTCTCACTCGCTTGCTGACATTGCATATGATTGCCCACCTACATCCACAGTGTTTTAAAATCTTTGCTGTTGACGCTGAAGGCGTGGTATTTCTTTTTTACCGAAGGCGTCGATTTAACCACCAGCCGCCCCAAACCAGAAATTATTTTTCAATAATAATAATAATAATAATAAATGAATAGATATAATAATATTTACTTTCCTTTTCCTTCTTTTTACGTATTTGGTGAATATTGTCCAGGTCTGGGAGTATACATAACTCTTAGAAAGTAGAGCAACATACGAAGGGTAAAACAGCTCATGCAATTGGGTGGGTACCTGTCGTATGATTTTGGAGAGAAGTCTTAGAAATCCATGGCAAATGACCAACTCATACATTGGATGCGCGACATTTGCAGTCTTTACGCTCTGCCACCGGAACAAATTTTGGTGTTGGCACCGCTCTTAGAAGAATCGTCTTTACTGCGTGCTCACTGAATCTGCCAAGAAGAACCGGGAACGAAAAGTTGGCGAGCAGTAATATAAAGAACAACGCCGAACTGGCCGGTCTATATTAATATTATCTCATTATTTCGGAACGCACGTAAATTAAAACAAAACGGAAGTTTACGAAACAAAATTATGTGTATCATGTGTTTTAGCTTGTAAAACCATTCTAGTGCCTTTTACTAAAAAAACTATTTAATACATAATCAAACTCTTAGCTACATTAAAAAAAAACAAATACAACCGAATGTAAAATAATCACAGACCGGTGGACAAGCACCGAAGCGGGGCGCCGCGCTCAAGCAGAGCGACGTCACGGAGGGACGCGGACGAGTTTAGGGGGTGAAGCGTCCTCTCCGCCAACCGCCCGGGTATGATCAGTAGATTGTGGCTTTGATTTCGGACTCGATTTTTGAATATTGAACATCGGAGTGCTTGTTTATATTATTTGTCCTGTTTATGGAACAATAAACTGTTTTGTTGAAACTGTGACGAGTTATTGCATATCTATTTCTTCTACCTTTTTTTTCACGTTCACTGAACAATCATTTCTCTTGCTCCCTGTTCGTTGGTAGTCCTATACGTAACCGGACCGCGGGTTACGTCGGCGATGCATTGGGCGCGTTTTTTGTGTTGCCGGGCGCGTCAACTGATATGGTCATTAGCACTGCCAGAGACGTGATTGTTTTAACTCTCGCAGTATGTTTGTATGCCTTCTCCGCCGGGTGGTGAGATCCGGCGCCGACCTACACGTCGAATTGCGCATTATCAGGGGGATTTACTCCTCCTGATATCGCCCTCATCTCAGCACCGCCCCAACCGGTACAAGCACTAAGCCCCCAAAATGTGTGGTGGTGTAGAGCATGTGTGAGTACGAGTGTGTCCGTAAATGTGTCTGTAAAGTGAGAGGTGGGAACAAGGACGGCAACGGAAAGATCGCGCGCGGAACGTTGGTCGTTTGTTAGAGTAGTGCTCCGGCATTCGCCTGACATTGCTGGAGAAAGCTTGTAAAGAGCAGTCGGAGTTCTAGAAGAAGCTCGAAGGAGCACCGATCAGAGCAGTCGGCGCTGAACTTTTTTTATGTAGAAATCGGCATCATTCTATCTCTTCCACCCTAAAACATCCCGGCCCGAGCCGCCGCAAAGACAACGGTAATGCTGCTGTGAGCCCATTCAGCCGGTTGGGGCGCGGGGTATTCTCTGCGCTGCAAAACGCGGCGAGCGGGGGCGGCGGCAGCGGCCGCACATCGCTGCGAAAACGCAGGTTTTAGCGCTGCGCGCCGCCGCACCGCGTCGCGTCGCGTCGAATCGTGTCTCCGGGGCGGCTTTGGGAATACAAGTGAAACACAGCCTGTCCGGCGATAACTCCATTATTCCGCAATACTGAAATACTGTCGCGCGTCGTTCGCCACGTCAAAGCGAGATTCATCGCCGAGCGCCGACGGGGCTGCCCTCCCCTGCCTCCCCCCGCCCCAGTGTCGCAGGCTGCCGCCATCGACGCGCGCCCCACTGCGACTCCGACCCGGTTCGGTCCTGCCCGCAACGCGCGGTGACGTCGACTTTTTTCCTCTTTTACTCTCTTGCTACGGAGTAGCAAGAGAGTAATGCCGCACGAAATTCTGTTCTGTAATGCCGCACGAAAAAACTGCAAAATATCGGCAGAAAAACTCTTATCACAGGGTCCTAGTAATGAAAACGTTGATAAATCCAGTTGCTAAATTTAGAAAAAAATCATCTAACATGTGGTGTAGACAGAATCCGTGTTTTGTAGATCCTTGATATCGAAAAATCGAATGGAGACTAAACGTCTGTTTTTCCATCCGTCTGTGAGTCTTTCATCTGTCTGCCCCTCTGTGAATAACGGTAGCAGCTAAACTGTTCTGTCGATTTTCTCCGAAACTGATATTCCATAATTGATCTGGCTAATGTCTCGTTCCTTTGAATACGAAAATGATATTTTAATTTTGGGAGCTACATTACATGAAGTCCCGGGGATATTTTCAAATTCCTACAACAAAAATATTAGAGATAGAGATTATTTTTCCTTAATGATGTTCCTTACAGATAGATGTTGAAATAAGGACGAGTAGAATTATTCTACGATTGGAGTATATTTCGCGTAATTTTGCATGAAAGTACGGGCTAGAATGTAAGTGCCGTTTTAGCACCACTAGTCTTTTTCCTCTCCAGCGCATTCCCGCGTACATTATGGTCATGCGTCAGGCTATGGGGTAAATACATAGGAGGCGCGTATTATGCAACAACCACCATTGACGTCATTGGTCCAAATTCATATATACGAAGAAGAAATAAAAAACAAAAACAAAGAAAATTAGTGAATATATCTTTCACATGTAAGCGGACAAGAAAACTTTTTAAGTTTGAGTTAAATGATTTTCCCGTTCTATTTACAGTGTTCTTCTACAAATCTATTTTTTTAAACATTTGTTGTTGTTATATTGTGAAATATATTATGTGTATCTCCAATGTAACCAACTAATCTAAACGGAAGGCGACAAAAATTATATATTGTTAACTGTCGTGAAATTGGAATAGAAGAATATATGAGAATTAATAAAGTTTCAGTTAACTTTCGTTTTGTTAGATCTCAAACACTGTAACACTGTAGAAGAAACACTGTAGAAGAAAATGTTCGGGACCGTCTTCAAATATTCACTGTAAATCGCACTGCGTTGAACTTAAATAAATGAAATAAAAATATTCCATTTAGAGACTTGAGCAAAAACGGCATTCATACGACACAAGCGGCACACTGTGTTATCCTTTTCCACTTGTTGCTGTTGTTCATAAACGTATTACCGCCAGTTCTGCACAGCTCCTCCAGCAAACTTCTTGCACCAAACTAATGTAGATATCTTCCTTTCATCCACACATTTCAACTTCGTTTATCGTTTCCGAGATCGATTAGATGCCTCTAATGAAGAGCTGGCGTAAAAGCGATTCCACTATCACATTTCGAGATCTCCTTTACCGTTTAGATCTTGTAAAGCAATTCCGTGTTCCGATTTCCAGTTCCCATTTCCATTACGTGTTTCAGCTCACACGGGAAACTGCTCTGAATGGATCCGGGCAATCTATGCCATTATCACGCACGTAGGCATCTAATCTATAACGCAATAATTATGTCATATCAGGCGTAAATAAGCAGATGCATGTTTGGTCATCTGAAATTTAAGGTTGGAATCCGAAATCGTTCACACTGCTAATTGCTCTTTGAAAGTTTATACATTGAAAAGGTTGGAATAAGGATAGCGTAAACTAAATAGCAACTACTTTAACAAGGTTTTTTAATATGTAATATACTCCTAACAATATATTAGTTACAAGAGAAAACTCTTCGCAACTATGTTGTAGCAACATATTGTTACATCAAGTTCTCCACTCAAATATTTCGGAGCAAAATCTGTTAGTGAATATAAGCGATTCATTTTTAAAGCCACTCGACGTATCTTGTCCAACTGAAAAATTGAACAAGGTGCATGTGAAACATTTAAAAAGCTTTCTGTAATAGAAAATAGCAAACCTACAAACAAAAAACGCAAGTTCGTGCAATTAACATCACATATGTGATCTCGTCAATCTTTGTTGGTAGATGAATCACAAGCAATTCGTTTAAAACAACCGACAGTTGAATGTAGCGTCGATTTCCTTAAAATCTGGCAGGGAGTACAGTCTAAAAGTGAAATTGTGATTTAGTATAGTTTGTATGGGATATTTGACAGCGACGTCTTTTGTAACGGAAGAAAATGAAAATGTACAAACTTTCTCGCATGCACAACGCTTGTCATGACAAACTCTGAAGCACATACCCGGAAAAATAATTAAAACGACGGCAAATTTAACCGTTCAACTCATTACCATTCTCCAAAATTCATCGCAATTCCGCTCCATCCACCACCCCATCGCCGTCCAACCACGCCCCCCCTCCAACCACGCCCTCCCCCTCCAACCCTACGCGGGCGACTGCCCTCCGAAATAAAGCCGCCCAACGCATTTAAACGCCAATCGGATCGCGAGGCCGGCTTTTTTACGCGCAAGAATTAATCATGCGCGCCCGACGAGGGCACCCCCGTGCCGTCCGCCCAGCCTGCCACGCCCGCGCCCCGCCCCCGCCCGCGCCAGAGCATGCTCGGCGGGCGACTGTCAATAGCAGCGCGCTCTTCCGGACGGAACCTGCATCACGCGCGCATGCACGTCCGCATCTGCTCCGCCCACCCAACCCGACCCCGTCCCGCCCCATAAGCAGTTTCAAAGTAAATCATTAAAATGCATCTGCCTGGCCCACGCGGGTCTGCGTGGGTAGGTGGGTGCGTGCTTCTGTGAGCTGATGTGCATATGCGTTTCTGGGGGGGAGGGGAGGCTCTGGCTCGGCCTCTCGCGTGATGCGAGGCTTTATTAATTTCGCTCAATAGAGTTTAACCCGTGGATTGGATTTCGGCCTCAAAGGTTAGTGGGAATCGCCGTAATCTGTACAATACGGCGCACATTCAAATTCCTTTTGTTCGGAATAAGTTCTTTTATGGGCCACGTATCCTTTGGACTTATCAAGGTAACTGAAATAACCGACTTTAATAATGGAAATATGCGACTGTGAATAATCGTTAACAGAATGGGAAATAATTTACGAGAATAAAATAATCTGACAGTCATTTTTTTTCTTAAAAGTCTAATTTTACCAATAAATTAGTTAACCGAATAAGCTAATTCAATGGAATAATGTGAACATTTAATACGTGAAATGGCTAAATTAGTACAATGAGGTTTAATTTCACATTAATTTTGCATGTCACGTCATTTCTTTCTTATTCTGAATAGCCTCATCCTGACGAAATAAGTGAATTCAACATTTACACCCTAGTATTAGCGAATAATACTCTCTTAATTTTGTTGGAAAAGAAATGACACTTCTTCTAAAAATAAATATAAATACACAATTCTGTGTCACATTTTTTATCCAGCATTTCATGTGCTTAAACACCATATTCATGCAGGTTATATTATGACAGGAGAGCAACGTCACGTCAAGAGGAGCTTCGACCTCAACAGCACCCGGAAGCCCGGTCGCTCTAAATGACTAAATTTAACAGAGAGTGAAAAATGTTGTTCCGATGTACGAGCCCCATTTCCCATACCAGACCCGTCCAAAAAGTTCCTACTCTCGCTGATAGAGCGCATAAACAGTATTAATGACGTTTAAAATTGGCCCGCTGTATCAATTATCAAATTGTGATAGCGCCATATTTTATCTATACGAATCGCCGGGGCCATCGGCCCGCGGAGAGAGGGGACGGGAGCAATGGGAACTAACATTCGGGGCACTCGACGCGCTCCGCGGCGCGCACCTCGGCAGGCGCCAAACAAAACAAACACACAAATGCGATCGTAAATACACAAACAGAAAGCAAAACGAATTATCGGATATTCTTCCTGCCTCACTCAAAATAATAAGCTCGTTTATACAAATTTACATTTGGAAAGGATATCGTGTTGGCAGAAAATTCCTCGCAATGGTGTTTGTAGAAATTAATGAATAAATAAGGATAGGATATAAACACCGTGTAATACAAAAATTGAATCTTGAAAACGCCTTGTCAAATAACCTCATGCGTGTAATGTAACCATCCACTTGATGAACTACAAGAGAAAAAGACGAAGTTCATTTTGATTTCAGCTGCTGACAAGCACCAAAATGAATGATCAGTGTTTTTACTCAGAAAATTCGTGCAAACTGAATTACATTTTATAGTAACTTACACTTATTATTCAGAAATGCAGAAAAAACATTGACAAATGCAAATGGTACACACTAAGTGAAAGCGTTCTGAAAAATTGATCACATATAGAGAGGCGGGGAGGCAGGGAAAGGCGGAGAGAGGCAGAAGGCGCAGAGAAAAGCGGAAAGAGGCAGGGAGAAGCGGGGAGTGCTACGGTGAGGCGGAGAGAGGTGAAGAAGCGGGGAAGTGCGGGGAAAACAGAGGCGCGGGTAGCCGCACGCGGGAGGCACGCGGAGACGCGGGGAGAGGTGAAGAGAAGCGGAATAGGCAGAGGGAGGCGGGGAGAGGAGATGTGGCGGCGGGGTGGAGGGGTGGGTGGGGCGAGGGGGCATCCCAAGTGTGAGCGGGCGTGGCCGGGGGGGATCGGGGGGGGGGGGGAGAAGGCTAATTTATGCGCGCCGGTGCGCTCGTAGCCGCGCGATGGATTTTTAATGCGAAATCTGACGAGCGAGCGGCGAGCGCTGAGTTTGTCAGATTTGATTTGCATCTCTGCCGAGACCACGCCTGGTTGCGGAAGCAGGGGACAGGGGGAGAGACTGGCAGCGTAAGGTGAAGGGAGAGGAAGAGAAGAGTGCAAAATGAGATGGAGTGATACCACGAGAAAAGGAGTGGAACAGGTAAAGCCGAAGGAGCTAGAAAGTGAGACGCTTATTATGCAGATTGATTAAATCCATACGAAAGGATAGATGTTTCTTGTCAATAGGAATTTAGACCTGTGATGGAAAATTAAAGGAAGATTCTTAAGTTTTGTTTCCATTAGCTCTAGAATAACTTTTTGACAACTAGGATATCTCAGAATCACAATATTCATGTTATATACTACAATACTATTGAATAGATAAGCAATACATTTCACGTTGATGTGACCTTAATTTTTTTTTAATTTCAATATGAGAGATGCGACTCCAAAACTTTTGAAACAATGTTATTTAACTGAATGTTTTGGTTAATTAAATTTGCTTCAACTTGAAAGCCGCAACATATATATTTCTTCCGTCTATCACCTACAAAATGTAGTCGTGGATGTCATGCTGTATTAATAAATTTTCTTCAAATTTCAACTTAATAAATACAACGTATGTAACATTTTTACGTACCGTAAATGGCCATTAATAGCCGTTATTACTACATCTATACAGTAAGAAGCCTTATAAATTTGTATCGCTTCAAAAACCTTTCGCTTTTAAACAATATATCCTAGCAATGTAGGATTACGCGGCAAGTGCAGTCCCTACATGCCCACGGGACTTCAAAACCAACGAATAAAAATTTTGGGGTCTTCCGAATTATCGTCTGCGTTCAGGTATCCGGACAAATTGTAGGTCTTGTAGGTCGTACGAGCCAGCCGCGGTCGGCAGTAGGGAAGAGGAGGGGAGAGAGGATGAGGGTAGAGAAGGAGATAAGAAGAAAGGGCTGAGAAGAGGAGAGGAGGAGCGGCGGTCCTCAGGCAATGGTAGGGGTGGGGGTGGGGGTGGGGGACTGCTGGGCGGCTCGTACGCCGCCAGCCACTCAATTAGAGTCGGTCGCTAACGAGTAAGTGATGGCTGCGGCCGCCGTCGCGGCCCAGGGGAAGACGCTGGCGACAGAGGCAGAGGCTCCTGAGCAAGCGCAGGGAAGCCAAAAATGTGCACCCTCCGCCTTGCTCTCTCAAAGATACTGACCATTAATTCACTGTCATCGGTCAGCAGGATCACCGGTGGTCGTATAATAATACACCGACATTCGCGCAGATGTGCATTTATCAGTGGTCATATGCTACAACGGTATGGGAACCACGAACTGGCTGGAGTTATCCTGGTAGGCAAAGCAAAAGATGGAAGGACAGCTTCAAGAATTCAGAAAATTTCTTATATCATCAATATAGTAATCAGTAAAATCAGTAATTTTTTTCATTTTTATATTTGGTTGTTTGTTGTAATTGAAGTAATTATTTATTTGGGGAGCCAGATCCTCGCCCTGAATTGGGCCAATAATAATAGGATATAAGCCACAGCTGTATACTTGAAAAAATATATTCAAAGAAATATAATATTTTGTAGTTTGTCACGCAGTTTCGTAAATATGTATAAATTAAATTCGATGTAACTGATACAGTTCACAATTATTTTAATGTGGTTAACTATATAATCTTTCATAACACCACGAGCAATCCATATTACTCCATTCTACATTTAATGATATGAAAGAAATAACAGTAATAATGTCTTGTGTCTAATTATTGTTAAATTCACTTCAATGTTTTTCCCAGTTGAAATAAAATTACACACGTAATATAAAGCATGTATGTGTGGCGAATATTTTACATTTTTTTTACAAATACTCAAAAAAGTTTAACACAGGATTGTTTTCAAATATTTTATTGGAATACTAAATCAATGAAAGAATTCCTGCTAGAAAATGCTATATATGCAAAGGATTTCATTCCGTTGCCGAATTGTTAATCTACGTAAGTACATTTTCATTCCATGATTGTTAAATGAGTGGAATAACGTGATGATTTACTAATGATACTATTTACGAATAATAAGATAATGATTTTTACTACTTCCAAAAACAGTAGAACAAGAGTTATTTCCTATTTCACACAATATGAAACAATGTGCACTTCTCAGTTTTTCGTATATTTATCTCATCATTGGAGATGAGGAAAATAAAAATCAAACGTTTACATGTTGGAAATGTTTCTGCAGTTCTCCCACATACAACAAACGACGAAGATAATTTTGATTCGTCCAGACTCCCGTATTTTAAGCTCAGGTACCATCCGACACCAGTACGATACGGCCACCTCGGTGAAGCAGTCATTGGACAATGAAGGAAACGACTGTCATCGCCCGACTTCTTTTATCAGATCCCCATTCGCGATTCGCAAAGACAGCGCGGCGCCCCGGGAAGAAAACGAAAGCAGTCGGTAATAAAGTTGCGCGAACTCCGCGGGCCGCACGAGCCGGGGCGGACGGCGGGCGCCCGGAACATCGTCCTTCTCTCGTCCTGTGTCCCCCCCACCCGCCCTCCGAACGACCTCTACCGCCTCCGGTTCTGCGCGCCCCCCTCCTCCGCCCTCCGTGCGTTCTCCGGGCGCGAATTCCCCACCCTCGCGCGCTGTCCGGAGTCCCGGACCTGGATTTGAAGAGGAGCCCCCGGAATGGGGGCGTGGTTTGCTGTCCGGGCGAACTAGTTGATATTTTTCTCAATTCCCGCAGCGTCTGCCCCGCCCCCGGCCCGCGGCGCCCAGAGTCCCCGGAGCGCGGCGGAGAAGGGAGGGGATGGGTGGAGAGAGGGGAAGGATGGGGGGGGGGAGTGACGCCCTTCCCCGGAGGATCGGCCGAGGAAGCGAGAAGTTGGCAAGTATTGAACCAAAGGCGTCGGGGATCGGGAGGAGGTAGGTGCGGCAACGTTGGAAACGGGGTAGGGGGTTTGCTGATGAGAATTTAGATTCACTGCTGGCTGTGATTTCGGCAAAGGAATACGCGCTATGTCATCCTAATGGGTAGTGGCGATGGAAACAAACGCTTTTAATACAAGCAATAGACCGAACAGAAAAGGGGGAAATTAAAGTATAATTGAGCGTGGATTTTGTGTTTGAATCGTGTGAACGACCTTAAAATTCAACTCTAATTCAAGTTACAGAGTTTATGATATTGTTATCTGGAGGAATACGTCATAACAGCAGAGAAAACTGATAAAACATCACATTTCCTTGAATTTGATGTGAATAGATCTAAATGTTGCCACCTGGCAAAACACATACCCACAATTGTATTAAAAAAATTCCCACAATATTTCTAAAGGTTCTTATCACGAATGTTAATGCAAAATATTTTATCACTTTCACATTTTGATTACATTATAAAATCAGTCTCAAACAAAAAAAAAATATTGTAAAAACAGTGAGCACCATGGAGTAATTTTCTCAGTCTGCCCTAATTAATTAGGGCATTTTAAGAGCTAGAAAATTAATATCTGCATTTAATGCGGAAACACACCGAGCACGCAGATGGAAATTCACAAGCAAACCTCCACATGCTTTAAGCAAACTCAGACCCCACTCGTCGTCTGGAAGTCCAACTCGGGGAGCTCACTCATTTGCTAACTGCGCTCCCCCGCTCCGCGCGCCCCGAATACCCCGCCAGACGCCGTCCGGCATACGTACTCCGGGGGCCCACGTACCGCGCTGCAATTAACGTTAAGCTATTCCTACCTGCTGACCTCTCGAAATTACAGCACGCACGCAAACGCATTAAAAGCGAAAGTAGTCCACCAGACGAATTCAATTCGGAGGAGCGCGCCGCGCCGGGCCGCCTTGCGTTGCACCTGCCACTTGACGGCGCGTTTGGTTCCGGCCTCGCACATGGCGAATTATCTCCTCCGGACATGTGCCTAGCTGCGTTTTCTGGACGTGGAATGCGCGCTAATGACTAGCTGGTCTTGTAATTCCAGGATACAGATGTGAAAGATTAACAATTGCGCTTTGGAACTTTTCTCATGAAGTATGTAAGATAATATAGTTTGACTCTCATTTACGAGCATGACGTATTTTCTCAAATTATTGAAGTTTGAAATATAATTAGAAACTAAGTTATATTGCATAAAAATATGGTTAAATACTAAAAAATGCCTCAATTATATGTTGGTAACCACAAGGAAAAAAGGAATGTACTTTAAACCTTAGAATTACCAAACAATTCAAGACTATGACATACGTGTATAAGCTTCACTTCAGTAATCACTTTGTAACAAGCAATTCCCACTAATGTCCATTCAAAAAAGTGATTATTTTCTACTCTTCTACAATATCTAGAAGTTTGTTTCATTTATTCTAAATAACCTGTAGATTTTTTCCATTTAACATTTCTAAACAGCACTATTGTAGGCTGATCCTACTCCTGAGTGCTCGGCGCGCGGACCTCGCATAGCCGTGGCTAGTCCCGGGCGTTGGGTCGACGTGCGGTGGCTAGGCGTGGCGGGGCGTGGCGTGACGTGGCCGGCGCGTCGCGGAGCTGTCTCGATTTTTGCGGGACGCGCAACGGCGGCGCGCGCGGGCTGACAGCGCGTGGGCGGAAGGGGCGGCGCGGCCACGCCCCGTCGGACGCTGTCAAAGCGCCCGCCACTTGCGGCCACGTTCTCGACCGCCGCTTCTGCTGCTGCTGCTGCTGCTGCTGCGTTCCGCGACCACGAAACTTCCGCATCCGCCCGCCCCCCTCCGTCACTCCATCCACCCCTTGCCCCATACACTGTACTCTCTCGGCTCTCGCTCGCCCTCGCTGTCCTCCCTCGCGCTGCTTCGAATTTTCCCGTCTCCGCCGCTTCATGTCCGTGTTCTCTCGCACTTCACCCGGTTTTCGAATTCGCGCAACGAGGAGTTAACATTTTGACCTGCTTTCTGCATGGTCTCCTCATCCTTATCCATCTTCCTTATCCACAGGCATTTTCTTCCTCTCTTGACCATTGCTTCCGACTCACTTTCCGCACGCTTCATCTACAACATTCTCTCATTTTTCGGTCTCAACACAGTTACCCATTACAATCCCACCTGGACCTTCTCAACGTCATTAGTTACTTGCGATTAAATAGTCAGTTCATGGACTTCCCCATTATTGCTCTATACAAGTACTTTTCTGACAATATTTTTTCTGCTCTTTAGGTCTCCTGGGACCTGCATTACGTTTCTACACATTGATTACTCACGCTACTCTATCTAACGTTTGCCCCGGATTTTCCGTACTATAAACTCAATTCACCTCTTCCCCCCCTCCTCGTTCATGGTGCACGTGACTGTGTGCACGTGACCTCTACGATTCCCACAGAAGCCTAAATATAAACCCTACATCCCACATGTGCGGCGCCAGCTCCGGGACATTATAACTTCCATGTAAAGTAGGAGCGACGCTCAGTGGTGCGCTCTACTCTTGAGCTTTCGTGCAGGAACTAAAAGCGGACTGCTGCTATTGTTATTGAGAGGTCGCTTGGGCTGGCGGGGCACACACATATGAGGTTTGACTGATGTTTTCGGACGCATGAGCTGTTATATCATTTGTCCCGTTTGTGTAGTGATTGTATTATCCCTGGAGGTGGCGGTGTTCCTCTCACGCTGGAGGGTGAAATTTTGATGCCGACCAAATCATCTGCTTTTGGGGATTCCTAGTATCTACCCCAGGTGGTACCGCACCAGCCAGGGCAAGTCCTAAGCTCCCGACTGGCCCCTCATAAAACCGTGGTGGTATTGTATCTAAGTGTGTGTGTGAGAGTAACCGAAAAGATGGGGCCAATGATGAAAAAAATCAGGCGAGGTCCGAGGCCCGTTTGTTACGGTATCATTCCGGTAATCCCCTAGCAAGGATAGGAAAAACCTCCTCACAATAAATATCAGAGCAATTGGCCGCTAGAATTCCGCCCAGACAGCCAGTGATGTTGTTCCAGTTACTGCTAGTATCGAAAATACAACCGTCCGGACTCGAACCGAACGTCGCTCGGTCAGAGTTGCGCCCGCGGAGCTGCGCCACAGCTCATCCCCCTCCTCCCAGTCGACGCATCTGCGCCTCAGCTGGAGCCTGCGCCTGAGCGTGAGTGTGAGCGCCGGGCGAGTTTTGAGCGCTCGTTAATGCTTCCGGGCCACCGAGCGTGGTTGCAAGATCCGTCCGACAGTCGGCGAATGGAAAATTGGATTCACTCGTGAGTTGGCTTGTCACACCGCTGTTCGCTCGTTTGTCCCGCCGTTCGTCTGTTTGTTCTGCCGCTTTCTGAAGTCTCAGCGTTCGGTGTGTCAAAGTGAATGACAACGAATATTTCCTCCCCATTAAATTTTTACAAACGCGAATTCAAGAGCGCTTCAACAAAAGGATATATTTTGTGTTATTACCACGAGCTTAAATAAATATGTACGAGAGAACAACACTAACATTCATATATGTTTACACAAAATGTCTTCCCATTATTACGTAGCAAAACATTTTCTTACATTAAAATTGTTGACGTACATAGCAAAAATGCAGATATATCTATCATCTCATACGAGTATAATACGGGGAGAGGGGATGGGCTTATTGTAAATTCTTCAAGATAACTTTTCCATCTAGCGTGGAGTATATAAGAGGCATGGAAGTTTCCACGTTTCATAGAACACGCAGAGCATTACAACCAGCGCGCGTATTTCACCCTCAAAATGCAGGGCCTCTTCGGATACCATATTCCGGCAGCGCCGGTCCACGCTCGACTTTCCTTAAAAGCCGCCGCCGCCATCGCCGCCGCCGCCGCCGCCGCCGCCGCCGCCGCCGCTGCTGCTTTTCCGGCGCCCCGGAGCCGCGGAGCCCCCGCGCTATTTGAGCGCTGAGCTCCGCGTATCGAATTAAATAGGCAATTTACCCCAACAACGCTGAGCGGAGGCACTCGCCTCGGTACATTTAGCGCAGCCGTAAATAGTGGAGATGCGACTTATCCAACCCCACCGCCCTCGCCGCCACATGCCTCACTCCTCACTCCCCCTCGCCCTCACCCCTCCCCCAACCGTCGCTGGCTTCTCCGCCGTCCGCAGAAGCTTCCAAATGCTCCAAGAAGGCCACGCCGGGTTCGAGTTCAAGGCACCGCTTCGGCGCAGTTCCATTACGCGGTTACAAAACTAAAATCTAACCAATTTCGCACGACAAGCATCGCTTCTTTTCTTTTTTAGGCAATCCCAAGGATGACACACGAGAAAAGATTACTCTCGTATTAAACCACCGAAAGCAGAGTTGATCACCGTGACTCTGATGTTACCATTATCTAGTAAAAACAAACTGATGCAGAACCGTAAGATTTATAACAAAGACTAATAGTAATAATAATAATAATAATAATAAATAATAATAATAATAATAATAATAATAATAAATTAATTTAAAATTACTGTGTCCTAAGTTGTGAAAAATCAATTTATAATACTCATAATGTTACCATATATTTTACATTTTACCGAAAGAGCCCTAACAGAGTAATAATAATAATAATAATAATAATAATAATAATAATAATAATAATAAATGAATTTCAAATTACTGTATCCTACGTTGTAAAATATCAATCTATAATGCTCACAACTTTACCATATATTTTACATTTGACCCTGCTCTTTGTTTGTACATTTTACCATGTACAGCGAGCTTACTCTGTAATGCTATTAATGTAGTCTAGAGATAGGCATGAATACCACGTCCTGCTGTGCTAATACTATCGTCCGAGTTGGTATAAACGCTGAAAATTGTATGACTAATCATGCTGGTATTCAGTTCCACTTCATTTAGTAGACTCCATTCGACTCGCGCTTACATCCTGTAGCAAAGTTTGTAAACGATTAATCATTCCACTCCTCTTGTATACAGATTTGCCCACATATACAGTATAACTGGACGCGTTCGCACGAATCATTTTCAAAATGTGATCTCTGTTTTGAGGGAACTATATTAATTTTAATGCGGATTAATTTTTTAGCGCATTATGAAGGGCATCATTTCTCTCACCTTTATAATTCAATGTTCAATGCTCGGTATTGAGAGCAATTCTCTGGCAGAAGCGCACATGAAACGGCCTAAGAGGATCTTTCTATCACCTCTATCCCTGTCGGGCAATGTCACAGTCATTGGCATACACGATCTGCAGAAATCGTCTTCATATTTTTCATCTGCCGGGTCAGTCCCTGTCGGTAGAGCTATCCACACTTTTGTAGGCAGACTCTACTCGGCACAGTCGCCTCTGCCCCCGCCCCCACCTCCCTGTGCACACTACCACCGCCTCCACCACCACCATCACCCCCACGGGCATCAGCGTCTCCGCGGAGACGCGAGATAAGTTTGTTGCAACTTGTGCGCAACTTGCCATTATCTGCGCGTGGGAGCAGTCGCCGTGAGAAGGCGTCGCTGGAAATAGCCTCATTAGGTGCCGCGAGCGGGCGCCAGAGCTTCGCCCCGGCCCCTCTCCCCCTCCTTTCCCCCACCCCCGCAGAGTTCGCTTCTTCTGCCCCAGATCGCGCAGTCCGTCACGCGCCTGCGCCGCCGTCTGCGCCACTCGGCCCGCTTTTGCGCGCGCCACAATGCAACTATTTCCGGCTGCGCTCGTTTCAGATTTGAGTTGTAGCGCAGTAACGGGGTGAAGTTGCTGAGTACCCTGTCGCTGTGGGAGCCATACCGAGATAGCGGTTGTAAGAGTAAAAAGTTAGTAACTGACGGCAAAGAATGTGAAACTTGTCAACCTGACGGGAAATTATGGAGGCGGAATAGAGGATATCTGCGCAGAAAAGTGAGGTTTGAAAAAGACGGGAAAATATAGGTGAGGGAGAACCGAATTGAGAGGCCGGAAAAATGTGTGCCGACGGATAGCGACCGTGGAAGAACCGCGCACAAACAGACGATTTCAAGGGAGGAAAAAGCGGGAAGTTTGAGGGAAGGGCGAAGGGTGAGCCGGTGAGCCTCGCGGTGGAGAGGAACCGCAGCGGCGGGGCCGGAGCGGGAAGGAGGGGGAGGAAGAAAGCGGAAGGCGGAGGAGGCGGCGCGGTAGCGCGCTTTGTGTGGCCGGGCCGCGCTTTATCTGCGAAGCGCCGCGCCTCGCTTTACGACTTCCACCAGACGCCGTCGGCTGCGGCTGAGGAGCGGGAGGAGGAGGAGGAGGAGGAGGTGGTGGTGGTGGTGGCAGCGGAGTACTGGGGCGAGGAGGAAGAGGAGACTGAATGATGCGAAGGGGGAGACAAAGAGGCCGACGGAGGTGGAAGGGGAGGAGGGATAGGGAGGTAGAGGAGGGAAAAGGAGGAGAGGGGAGTGGGGTGGAAGGGGAGGAGTGGTAGGGAGGTAGAAGGGATGATAAAAAGAGATTGAGATAAGATTGAGGGGGAGAGGGAGGAGAAGTAAAAGGAGGAGAGGGAGGAGGTGGAGGAAAAAAGGAAGGAGGAGGAGAGGAGGTGGAGCGGAGAGGGAGGAGGAGGCAAGAGGGGAGGAGGGGAGGGAGGAGAGGAGGTATAGGGGAGATGGCGGTGGCAACACTGAAGCGAGGGCAGGGCGCGAGGCGGAGGGTCCATGCTAGTCTCCTCTGAAAGAGATCCAGTGCCATGAGTCGGTGAGGAGGGCGGCAGCGGCGGCGGTGAACGCGAAGAAGGGCGGACAGGCCCTGGAGGAAGTCGGGAAGAAGAAACGGCAGTACGAGGTGGTAGCGGAACACGGGCCTGGGCAATGGTGGGGGAGGGGGCGCTACGAGGGTTAATTTCGCCTCCTCCATCGCCCCCCCCCGTTTCCCCGCCCCACGGCCGCGGGGCTGCGGCGGCAGAAGCAGCCGAGTCGAAAGAGCAGAGAGGAATGTTCTTCACGGAGACTTCAGACTGCGTGAAAGAGGATCTCTTTTCTCCCGTTCGGAAGTTACTATGTTCTACTTTATCTTTTCGCTCATGATCGTGGTTTAGGGCCCTGCTAAGAGCACTCCACTGTATTATGCAGTAAACTAGTTCTTTCTTCCTACATAATTCCATGAAGTAACTAGTTTCATTATCACTGATTCAACTTCGAATTTAGCTCCGCGAACGCCTGAGAGCAGTTAATACAGATTTAGATGAAACGAACATCCTCTGCAAGTAAAATGTAACACAAAGGGTTTTTTATCATAACACAACATTAAAGTGGCTGTGTAACAAACAATGGCCACACTCTGATTCTACAAACTCAGAAGATACGATTCATAAATAATACTCATACAAGTGCAATTATAAAACAAATAGGTGTATCAAATTGGTAAAATACAAAATACGAAATAATATTTTCATAATAAAGTTTAAGCTTGTGTGCCCTCGCACAGCAACTCGTCGGTCAATTAAATACACAAGGGCAGAAATCGTAATTTCTATCAATTGCGCAGATTTCTGTGAACATACAAATTGGTTATACAATAAATTAACAACACGAATACAGTATTTTGTGGAATAGATTTGACGATTTTCTCATTAGTATTTATTTTAGCATTCTATTTCATGCGAGTTAATTTAGAAATTATCCTAAAGATTGTACTACTGTAACTCTACGTAATGATTTCCCACATGACGCTTAGTATTGACGTATTTGAAGTAATAAATTTGATTAGAGTACAAAATAGAAATTCACATCCTTCCATTGCTTTCACACAACACTACGTATCCATTCGTCCAAATAAAGCAAAACCTGACGTAAATGTAACCCAGTCATGTCGTAATCCCAGCAAGCGCGCGGAGGTGACCTGAGTTCTACTCCATTTGTTTCCAACGGGAAACGTGCTGATTTCAAACCCAAACGAGGATCCAGTGGAGTACAATAAATCGCAGCAACAGTAATATGCACGTGCGCCAGCGATCCAGGGTCAATCGCAGAGTGGGAGCAGCGAACGTGAGTGATGGACCGCCAGATAAAGCCGATACGACAGCGGGAGGAAGTTATCTGATTTGGTCTCTGCCCTTACGGCAACGGATGACCGGACGAAGTTATGCAAATGTAACAAGAGAGAGAACGAGAATGGGAGAAAGAGAGAGAACCAGAAAGATAGAGGAGAGGGAGAGAGAGATAGAGAGTGAGTGAGAGAGAGAGGGGGGAGAGAGACCACCCGAAGAACATAAAAATAATGAATATGGATGTGACAGTATTACTGGGCTGTTTTTGTTTTAAGTGTTAGCTAATGTAAACAAACTACCTTACCTTGTAATGATGCAAGAGCAAAGCTAGACTCGTCAGAAACGGTACAATAGCCGATCAGATCGAAATCCGGAATCAAAAATCGGGTAAGAATGGATGGCTACATGTCATGTGTGGATTTTTTGTATGTCATGTACGGATGTAAGAAATAATAAAGATGTAAACAAAAATAGTAAAGATTTAAACATGTTTCTACAAACACAAACATGTGTCCCTCGGCACAGAACATTGAAATTACGTCCAGGCATCAGAGTCGAAGTTGTGGTGTGGTTGTTTTTTCATTCCTCAATGAATTTCATCAGAATGTCACAACATCCACCTTTAGTAATCACCCTACCATCATCCATCCAATGGAAGGCAATCGCAAACAACCACTGTGAATATCGGTCCAGAAAAGGGGAAATCAAGACAAAAATGGCAAATAAATTCATACGACTCTTTGCTCGTCCAAGGTTGGCAATCGAGTAGTATTAAACGTTTTTGCTTTCAGCATTTTATGATTCGTCCGCAATGACTATTGAAAGGTTACACGAAACGGTTCTAGCAATGTTCATCGGAATCAGATCGTGGCACTATTATGCCATGTGTCAAGTGGGTCACGGGAAGAACAGAACAGGGAAAGTATCTACGCAGAGCAGTGAATGGGAACAGAAAGGGGTAATGACAGAATTCAGGGGGTCGCGCTGTCTTCCGTAGCCTCCTCATTTGCGAAGTTTGAATATCGGCCCCCTGTCATCGCGGACGCCCCCGGTTGGGCAATTACAGGCGGCGTAGTAGGGAGCACGATATCGACACAAGGGGCAACATCACTCTCACCTTGAAAACTTGGAGACACGATAAGTTCTAGAACACGGTAGGGCAGAGATGAATTTTGTACATTGATAGCATAACTTACAAACTACCGTTTCCTTTCCTTTACAACAAAATGGTTCCCAGAACTCAAATGCTCTCTATTCGACGTTCTTTCTGATACTTTTTTCTCAGAAATGCATCAAAGAAACTTCAACCGCAACGTCTAAGTTTACAGTACAATGAAAACGTTTCAAAATTGTAAAACAGCAGTCTGTTGCAGTACGATAATACTACAATTCCAAACATACACAAAGCCAATTCAACTGGAACGCTTTAAAAAAGAACAAAGGTATTTGTGAAGTAATTGCATGTAATAGCTCGTCAAACATACTTGCACAAAAATATGAACTAAATATATAAACATTGCGTTTTATTACGACATATGTATCACTGATTTCCCAATGTTCACAATTTCAACAATGGTTTTTAGTGCACTCTAAAAGCCTAAGCCCCTAGTTTCAATAGATGATAATAAACATCTACGAGTATTTCAATTCTGAGACGTGTATTGTACATGTTTGTCCGAAATATGAAAAATCTACGAGCGTTACGCTTCTGTTTTGAAACAATAAAAATAATTCTATTTTAATTGCGCGTAGGGCTTTTAGCTTCGAAGGGCGCGATGCTGCTCTCATGGCGATGCGAACGGTCTCACAGCGTCGCCGTCGAGGGCAGTGAACGAAGGGTAACAAGTTGCAGAGGCCCGAAATTAGCCACGATAACGACCCGCTAATGACAACTGGCGGCGTATGAAATGTACTGCGGGCGGCGCCGACTCCCACGGCAGCCGCCGCGCTCTTCCGGCAGGCGACCTGCGAGCAGGAAGAGCGCAGGAAGAGCACCGGAAGGCGGGGTCACGAGGGCGTCGCCGCCACGCCCCCACCGCTTCCTCCTATTCTACTCTTCCTCCTACCTCTTCCTCCTACCTCTTCCTCCTACCTCTTCCTCCTACCTCTTCCTGCTACCTCTTCCTCCTAACTCCCATCTCTCCTTTCTCACCTTCGTTTTTACCTGCTATTTTCTCTTGTTTCTTCCATTTTCTCTCCCCCATTTTCGTCCTTCACTACTTCCTCATATTTTCCCCATACTCCGCTCCCCATTTACACACTGCATCTCCTTCCTTCTCACTATCGTCCTCTACTTTTTCTTTCCTCCTGTTTTTGTTCTCATTTTTCTTCTCAACTTAACCTTTTCTTCCTTCACTTCTTCTTCATCTTCATTCTTTTTCACCCTGTTCTCCATTTATTAGACTGCCGTCCTCTACCTTCTCACCCTCTTCCTCGTCTGTTTCTTTTTTCAATCTCGTTTTCACTTTTTCCTTCTCTCCTTCCCCTTTTCCTCATTCTTTTCCGTCCGTTCATTCTCTTCTCCTCCCCAACACTATCCTGCCTTGTCCCTCTCTTCACTTTTTCGTTCTCGCCTTTTCTTTCCTAATTCGCATCCTCAGTCTGCGCGGTGCATTGGAAAGTGTTGGAAGTGATGCGCATAAAATACGCCAAAAGTGATCTTCCATTGAGTCTTCCAAACAGGGATCACCATCTCAGAAAATTATAGTACGCAAGAACAATGTTGACGAATAAGCAATCTCCGTTCTTAAAACTTCCAAATTTTATATTCGAATTCATACATTCAGTTTAATATCACGTTAATATAACCACGAACAAGGCATTTTTTACATTTACGGTCTTCGTTTTACAAACTTCCTTCTAAGCAGAGCTACATCGCATCAGAAACATCTAAAAAATATAATACCATCAGAGGCAAACCTAAACAACACGAAAACCCTCCTCGCCTTAGTCGCCATTACTGGTTCCGCCATTAGCCGGCGCGTGGGAAGCAGGAAACGCCCAGGGCCCCGGTGTCAATGACTAGCGCCCGCACTCTCAGAAGGCGACTAGCGACCGCCCGGCCGCCTAATTGAGTCGGCACGGAGCCCAGGATAACGATCGCTCATTGTCGACCCCCCCCCCCTCGATTTGCTCGTCGGCATGCGAACTGCGCCGACCACGGGCCGCCACAACTCCTCATTTGCAGGGGACTGCGACCAGTGCTCGCCTGTCGTGCTGTAACTTCACAAAGGTCGTAAGACTTTCGCGTGAGGCGAAACAAGAAAGTGAATTTTATGACGACGACAAAATAATACCAATCCGTCGCTAGAAATAGTCCCAAATAATAACCTTGCATTAAACTCTGTGACATCTATAAATCGAAATTTAAAAGAAGATACTAAAAATTTCAATAAGTCAAATTTTGAAAGAAAAAAAATCAACTTTTTTTTTAGAAAAAGTAATTTATTAGCTTGTTAAATAGTATTTCATGCCCTCCCATCACTACGAAGTACGGTACTTCAAAATAAAAATAACTATACGGGTAATTGGAATTAAGAAGAAACAACAACCACAGGTTGCATTAAAAAACAGTTTTAAAAATTCGGAAAATATATTCTTCGCGATTGTAAAAATTAAATCTCTTCACTTATTTTTTGTATAATAGGTGCATGTTTTTATTATCTTAGACAAGTAACAAAGAAACAGTTGATGTACCACTGACTTCTCAACAACGTCACTCCCTATTTATATTCATTAGCAAGATATGCACTAGTCAAATTTTGCTATTGACTGCGAATTTTACTTCTACCAATAACTGTCAGTGATTATGATGTTAGATAAACCTAATTTATATGAATTTACACTCATATCTGAAGAGTCTTCGGCACATTTACATGCTAACAGTTACAATGTTCACATTGGTGTACGGATATGCATTGTTCAGAGAGAGATGAGCTTTTTACGTTGTTAAGCAACATCCCAAGAAACTGAACGAAGTGTACATTCGCCTTGATTAAGAGTTTCCCTACTTTCACTGCACTAAAAAGTTTTAATGACACGAGTTTTATAAAGTTTAAGTTTTAATGACAAAGACAACGAATTCAGCTGAAATGGCGTGAACCTCATGACAATACAAACCGTCTTCATTTCTAAAATGATACTTTTGAGGTTGAGATTTTGTTGAAGACTTAATTATATTTAATTACAGACTTTTACTTAAGCTACAAATACCAAAATAATATTCTAAATTAAGCTAAGTACAGAATTTAGATTTCCTAAAAAAAAAGGCACCTAATGTCAGAAAATAGGAACATAACTGTTTTCCCCTAAAATCCCCCACCAAATGCTCCTACTCTGAAGCTCGGTCTCCTCGCAACTCGTAGGCCTCTATCATCTACTCTCGCGTTGCTCGTCGCATTTGCCTGGCTGCACGACGTGTCACTGCCCGCCCCGCCCCGCCCCGCCCCGCCCCGCCCCCACGCTCCCCAGTCGCCTTCGTCGCCGCGCCGCGCCGCGCAGCAGACGCTCTCGGGGCGTAATTGGGTTAGGCCGCAATTAGCTAATGACGGCGTAATGAGGCCGCGCGCGCCGCCGCGACGAAAGTGAGTCGCGAATGAGCGCGGGAGGCGGAGGCGGAGGTGGAGGTGGAGGCGATGTGTCGTCGCGCTGGTCGGAGGGCGTGTACCGGAGTCGGGGGCGGGGCGGGGTTTCGGAGAACGGAATAGCGCGGAGCCTGGATCGTCGGAAAGGGTGAGTGGTGGATCGGCTGGTTGGCGGAGTGGGAAGAAAGAGGGACAGCGAAGCGGCGGAGAGACAAATGTGGAAGGTGACAGAGAGACGGGGAGCACAATGGCAGAGTGGTGGATGGCGGAGTGGCTGGGAGGCGGGGAGGTGTGATGGCAGAGTGGTGGATGGCGGAGTGGCTGAGAGGTGTGATGGGAGAATAGTGGAAAAGCGGGGCAGCAGAGTGGTCGGGGAGGTTGATTGTTGGGTTAGAGAGGGCCGGTTACCAGGAGCACCACATGGAACAGGAGGGTGAATGAGCAGGAGCAGCGGGAGAGAGGCGTGCTGTGCCGGGACGGGGATGGCGTGCAAAAAGGGACCGTGAATAGAGCTCTATGTCAAGAGAATGGGACGCAACAAATGGAGAGATTCTGGCGAGAAGACTGAAGCGCCACTCAAGGGCTTGGCGCGAGCGGCGAGACGGTTGCTATGAACTAACGATCGGTACGTGCCCGAAATATTAATGGAACGTCGTTTCTGTACAGCCTGAGGAGTGAAGGAGAGAATGTTTCAGTGCGGTACCGATCGATCACCAACCGTGAGAATTAAACGGCAGAGTGAATACCGCACAGTAAAATTTAAAAAAAATATATTTTCAAAGAGATTTTGTGCACAGTAAATTACCTTTACCTAGAAAAAATATTTTAACATATTAACATACTGTCCGGAATGCAGGCTAAAATAACATATCACGTCATATTGTAGCAGTAAAATGTTACTTCAATAAAAATGTAACTAAAGAAATTTGAAAATATTGCTTGTGTAATGAATATTGTTACGGGTATTGAATGACGACAAAGAGGAAAAATATACAAAAATAATGAAATCATAAACGAATAAAGAACTAATGTAGCAGAAAGCATTCTGTAGAAATTTAAACAGTAAATGGATCCCCGTTAGCTTTGGTTTTTCAGATTACTTTCAAGGTTCCACAGGACCACAGTTCCCAGGCGACATAATATTTGTCATTATTAAATTAAACCAGTACATATCAAATGCTCATATATTCTCAACATTTCGATATATTTCTGAGTATATCGGTAATCTCTAAATTTTAACCTTCCTGGTACCTAATCTATGATCTGGATACGGCCGGGTCTCTGAAGACTTTCGATGTACTCTGCAAGGAATAAGTAGTACGAAATTTTCAGAAATTGTAGTTTACAGCCATTTTACATCATCCACCATGCAGCGAAGACCCTTTTAACAGGCGGTGCCACTGTCAAGTTGCCACTCGAAGGTGTTCACTAGAAATATGACAGCAATGTCCATGTATTCGAAACAATACATTGATGTTGATGTTTTACAGTTGACGTTTTTTAACAACGATGTTTCGTGCTTTATGTTTTGTTTGTGTAATATCCCCTGTCCCGCCGTGCCGTAAATGTAGCTTCACTATGCGCACGGTTTGTTGAACTTGTAAGAGTAGAGGTAAGGGCGAGTAGATATTTTGTTAGCAATGCAGAAAAATCATACTTGCAATTCGTGTACCGATGCAAATAAGTTTTCTATAACTCGGGAACGAAAATGTCTGTTTTTTTTCAAATATTGCTAATCTCGCGCTTTTTTAAATATATTTTTATTTATTTATACTCTTTCACTCATCTTTCAACTATTTATAGTTAAAATGACGGGAAGGGATTCTGGAATTCAAAAAAACGTGCGCAGATAATCTTTTCCCCCCTACATCACATCAATGTTTACTGTTTTTTTTTACTAAATAAATCTAAATCTAAATCTACCATTAGTACATTTAACGCCTGTTATAGCGCTAGTGATAAACGTTAGTTAAAGTGTCGTGTCAACCTCACGAAACCGTGGCGTGCAGCTCACTTGGCTCCAAGTAGTCAACCTACGCTGACCGCATTTCAGTACCGGCCGTCAGCTTACGCTGACAGCCCGTGGACACCACTCCCTGCTGTGCTCCGTTCTCGCCTCAGTCACTACGCTGGTCGAAGCCAACTTATTTCAAAGCTCTGAATTGCCTGTAATTAGCATTGGAGCAGCAGACGTGCTCCACCTCATTGAGTATATTTTTATTTTATGTTAAATACATTTGTTTCCCTAAACTTCACTTACCGAATACCCCAACAGTCAACAGATTGGGGATAAAAAACTCCCATTTTTGTAACAGTGAAAATATGAAATAATAACTGTGGCTGCCACTGTTGTTACTTTGTCTCGAACTAAAGGAAAGCGATCTGTCTTAACTTCATCGTGCTGGCCATCTCCCACTCGACACAACCCCGATGCCCTGGTGTTATATACGTCCTCCCGTACGTTGCACATGGAGAGGCGGTCAACATATGCGCGGTGGTGCCCCTTATTCCTGTACTTTGGTGAACTGAGGACTAACCTTTTGAGAAAAGGCTGGACGCTCAGACTTCCAAATTCAGCTTTTTATTAATTCTTCTTACTATTTTTAGCTTTGTTTTCTGTTAAATATCTATTACAAATTGATGAACACGGCCACTGTTTAAAAACATCATATTTGTCATACATCATTTTATTTAGGTTACAAACTTGGGTCTGTAGAATTCCGATGAGTAGTCTCTTTCACTTCAAAACATAACTTTCAAAAAATGTAGTTAAAGAGTTATATACTCTATTTACATCGTTCCCTTTCTCTTCGCGTGACAATACGCTCAAGTGTTCTGTTGGACGCCTCTCAATATGTCATCCCGCAACCGCCAACACCATAACCTCCACCGCTCCAGCACCAGCCTCAACACCTCCGCCGCGCGCCCCCCTCTCCGTTACGTCTCCTGCCTCGTCTATCCGTTACGTCGGCGTGCGGCGCGGCGAGCGTTTGTCGCCGCGATGTTTAGCAGCGGCTCCGGCGAAGCGCCCCCGCGAAAGAAGCAAGGGCGGGCGGCGGTGCGGGCGGGGCAGGCGGGGCGGACGGGGCGGACGGGGCGGACGGGGCGGACGGGGCGGACGGGGCGGGGCGAGGCGGGGCGGGGCGGGCGGACGCGCGAGATAAGTTTTTGCGAGATGCACTTTGCGCTCGCGGGCAGCTGCTCTACACCGGGACGAGTGGGAGTGGGAGTGGGGGTGTCACCGCGACGGATGGCACGGGAGAGACACTGCATAGGCTCAGCGCCGCCAGAGCGCGTACTCGCAAAAACCGCCCGGAAATGTTCATGGCGGGCGTCTGGCACACGTAGCGCAAGAGCGCTGGTCATTTGACTCGACTCATATCGCGCAGACACCGCCACGCAACAATATTACAGGAAATACTTTCTTGAAAACAAGCAACAAAAAAAAACGGCGTGGAAATTCCACGCTTTCAGTGACAATATAAAACGTTTTGTTTATTGGATGAAACGAAAAATAATTCAGTTTAATTTTAGGGCCCTTGTGACAAGTGTATGCGAACCATGATAAGCAGTGCATTTGGTTCGGAAACATGGCCATTTTTTACGATTTCTATCGATATTTCTATCCGTTTATCCACCCCTGAGCGGTTTGCTGAAATTATTTGCGTTTCAAGCAAAAATTTAAATCCGAATTAGATGTTTGGATTCCAGAAAGTTTCTAATATCTGTCAAATCAAAAATATTTTTACCACTCTTTCCAAATCAGTATCAAGGTTATTAATTCTTAAAACGCTTAAAAGTGTGCCACAATCTATTTCATTAACATAAATGTACATTGCAACGAATTTAAATTGAGGTCTATTCATAAAATAATTTGTTCTTCGTAGCAGGCCACATTTTATTAAGCCGAATTTCATCTTCTTAAAAGTCTAAGACCCGCTCCTTTTCAAGAATCATAACGAGTCTTTCCATCTTCTCCTAGGTCTGCCAACTTCTCTTCTTCTCCTCGACCCTCCTCTGTAGTAATCCTTACGATACTTTTCTCGTCCATTCTGTCAATATGATCGTTCCATTCCTTCATTCGGTCTGTTAGTCATTCCGTAATGGGCTTAACTTTGCACTCTTCCCTGTTTCAGTTTCTTTCCTTATCCAGTACAGTGTGATTTGTAATTGTTCTTAGATCTCTTATTCGGCGACCTCAAGTTGTTTCGCCTTGCATCTTGTTTCTTCTGCATAGGTTAATATTGGTCCTTGAACTTCGTGTAGCAACATATTAGCTCTTCACAAATAAATGCGAGCTTCCTCTGCTCCATGCTTCTCCAATAAAGAGGAATTGCGAATGGTCTTCTGGAGAGAAGAGAAATCCTCTGCAGGAGTAAATCGCTCAAATTAATTTGCGAGTCCAGCCGCTGCCTGCGAAACGCAAGTATGGAGTCCGCCTAGGGTCGTGGAGTGGAATCCGCCACTAGAAGCCCTTCGCTTTATAAATCGCCATTGTTCGACTTCCTCGAGCCGCAGCAGCCGCGGCGGAAGTGAAACGGGAGCTCCGGCAAAAGGGAACCTCTCGGGACCGGGCACGTGCGTTGCAATGGTGCGTCCAGCAATCTCAGCAGCAACACGGCAATGGTCTCAGGTAGGTACAAAAAAAGTTAGAAAAACGTCTTACTGAGTAGAACAAAATAATTCCAATATTACAGTCGCGCAGGAACAAGTCCGTGTGGCCTGAAGATAGGAAAAAGACCTAAAACGAAAGTGGCTTGTTCAAACTTGGCTGGCATTTTTTCAACGGCAGTAAATAATTTTCTGCCGTTTTAAGCTGCAAACGTGACATGGCACAGAGAGAATTATTCTCTGTGTTTCATGTCACGCTTGCGGCTTGAAAAAGAACCTTGGATAAATGAACGTTCAAGGTAAATCCTACGAATATTCTTATCCTAATCGGATCCCATTTTATTTCAGGCAAACAACACCACAAGAAATGGATAAATATGATATCTTCTTAAGTCTAGCCCCGTCAGTGATCATGGGAGTAAGAAAAAACAGTTAGTAAAGTTGGACGTCAACTTGATGCCAAATTTGATAATACATTACAAAACAATATATGTCAGTACCATGAAATGGAGATACTTTCCCAAACCGCGCACAAGAAATATCATCATCATCATCATCATCATCATCATTATACGAACTTATTTATGAGTTATAATTTACAAAATTATCTAAGATAGCTAAATAGAATGGACAATTGTGGCTTGTCTAACAGCTTGAAAATTTCCCTTTTCAGCTTTCAATACTAATGTATTCTGACATTTTTTAACTTCAGCATGCTGTATCAAAATTAAAAGATCAATAATGGAAACGAATAATATACAGGTTGTTCACACTGTATACTAGTGAGAAAATTTAATACCTACTAAAAATTAGTGATAAATGCGCAAGATACAGAGCACTTCTGACGTTAATTGCTAGATTTTCATTTAATTCCGAGATTAAAGTTAGTAAATCGAGATTTACTCGAAAGAGTTAAGCGAAAGTATACGCTTATTTCGCCAAGCACGTCCCTTGGCATCAATCTACCTTAGTCGCGCGCCCCTGCGCACTTTTTGCCCGCTCCACCTTCTGATACACCGGGTTGCCTACGCGCAGGGGCGACGTGGATCGGAAAGTGGAACCCCGTGGAACGGTTGCGCAAGGGGTGGTGGGTCACTCTGCAGACAGCTACTTACAGTGCAGGTCACTTCGACCCTTGAAGACTAAGTATGCCATCAGCCACAAGCTAAATGTTGCGAAATGTGATGAACGCAAAGATTAGGTGAACAAAAAAATCCAATAAGTGAGTCAGTATACTGATGGAGTGTTTTAACTCCTATGTGTATACTGGAATAGGATGAGGACATGCACTTCGATGATATGCGGACTGCTCACAATCACCGAATATTGAAGAACGTGCGTTGCGTTGTTTACTTTACACGGGCTCTCAACTAGACGCCCAAACTATTTATTCAATAGAAAGTTTGAATTGCACTTTTCTTAAATTCTAGCTAAATAAATACATTAGTTATATGCGAATATTCTTAGGTTGGTAACAAGACAAAAACAACAGGTACCCAGTTTCAGCACAATGTAGTCAAAGTTTGTGAAATGAATTGAATCATTTCTATCGGATATCACCCATTACGTCCTTTCAATTCACTTAAGCATAAGCGCTTGTGAAAATAATCGCTGAACGTACCTGAACAGAGTACAGAAGCTGCAAGTGGTGCAACGCGTAAAAAACCTCAAGTCGCAAACGGAGTTTTCCAAGACTCTTTAACTACTAGTTTCAGCACAATGCTACGCACTTCTCGTATCGTGTTACGCCTTTGGGAGGGGGGGGGGGCGAAGCGCCTCACGTGCGAAGAGGAGGAAGCGTGGAAGCGGAGGAAGCGTGGAGACGGCTTTGTGGCCTCCGCGAGATTTGCGATCCCCTCCCCCCGATGCAAACACACGGGCCCTGGCGGACGCCCCCGAGGCGTACCGCCCTCGGAATGTGCCGCACTCGGAAGGAATAGGGCGGCAGTTGGTCTTCGAGCGTCGGGGTGGTGAAGGGAATGTGAATGTCGCAGACGGTGGGCTGTTTTTACTGAGAACAGGTTACTTAGAGCAGAGATGCTCAAATGGAAGACATTGGGACCACGCCGTCACCGGCGGCCCTGTGCAGAGGCCCGAGTGCCGATCGCCGTTCACTTGACTAGAGCTGAACACGCTCAAGCGCCTGCTTCCTGACTCAACAACCGGTGGCCCGCGGATAAGCACTGACCCACAACACTCTAGGCGTGTTGATGAAGGTCATTGGCTGACGCTTTTGTAAATTGGTCAAAATATGTTTTGAAGCTTTCTAATAATTCAATTTATAATTCAATACTAATTCAATATCAAATTGGTCATTTAATTTCATTACGACTATTCTCACGAGAAAAAAATTATTAAGTTTTCTTTTTTCTCACTTTCGTGGCAACTGCGATTAAAAGATAATTCATCGACCCATCGCTACATATCGTATTTCCAGGCTCATCAACGGCTGTGGCCATTAATCCGGAAAATATAGTGCATGTTGTTATTACGGGAAGTGGCGGTGCACTTCCCCGCTTAGATTTGCCGCCGACCTACACGCCGGATTCCAGGATTTCCCTCATCAAGGTACCTCCCAAAAGCGGAGTATCGTCCCAACCGGGACAAGCTCTAACTCCTCGAATGGTGTCCTTCCATCATATGTGGTAATGTAGTCTATGTGCGTGTAAATGAGTGTACACAAGGGGAGAGGATAGGACAAGAAAAAGAGAGAGGAAGAGGAAGGAAAGGCCGCGAGTTCAAATGTCCTTTTGTGAAGTTATGTCCCGGTCTTTGCGTGGTACTGTTTGGTAAAGCCACGGAAAACTACCAATCAGAGCAGTTAGAATTCTGCTCCAGATAGCGGCTGCATTCGATCTAGCTGTCAAGCCAGCCATCGAAAAGCCTGCCACCGTCGGAACCCGAACCCTGGGATCTCCCGGTCACGTCACTATAGTCTACGTAATGTACATAGCATACAGATTTTGAGCATTAAATACAAGTAAACTGCAAAATATTTACATCGATCATTTATCTGCACAAACGCCATTTAGTCGAAATTTTAGCCGATCGAACATTTAGCCGAACAAACAATCGGAATATCGAGTGATCCGCAGGCAGCTGCTCAGGCAGCGCGACGCCGGCGGCGCGCCGCCCGCCTGGCCGCCTGCCGGGCGCGCGCTCCGGCGAAACCTCTTCGCGTCGCAGATGGCGCCCGGCGCCGAGCCGGAAGCGCCATCTGGCGGAGGCGGGCGCGCTGGACGGCGTCCGGCGCCGGAGGCCGAGGCGCAGGCCGGCACAAGGCGACGCGCGACGCGGCCCCGCAACCGCCAGTCACGCTCGCTTCCGCGCCACGCGGTGCACCGCGCCGCGGAGCCACTCGGCCTCCAAAGAGGCGCCGTGGAACGTTCCTCTGCTCACAGAATGCACTACAGTTACGGTGCTAACGACCGTAGCCGTTGACGCGTCCGGAGACACGAATTATAGCGATGTGTCGATCTTTGAGCCACAGGTGCCACGAAAATGAGTAAAAAAGAGAAGTTAATTTTTTTTCTAGTTAGAATAATCGTAATGAAATGAAAAAACTCCATTTATAAGCCAGTTAGCCACGTCATTAATAAGGTTATTTTTCTATATTCAAATTAAAAATCTGATTGCTTTAAAATGTATTTATACATGTGGTAAACACTTGCTTAACTCATTCTTATAAATGATGTAATATTTTTATATTATCTTTCGTATAATTTAATATATAACGTAATATTTCGGGTAAGAATAAAGAACATTTGACGTTGATAGTCAGCAAATTCTCTTCATATGACTTTGATAGTTGACAAAGTTTTAACGCCAATTCCTGTAAAAATTGGAAAGAACAATAATCTGTCACTTGGGAAGTAAATTCAATTAAAAAATTAAAGACAGTTTCCACAATGTCCTATGGTTTCAAAAATCCACTCATGAAGAATTTAATTTTTAAAGTAACTTCGTATGGTAGTTTTTATCATTCCTACAATGAATAGTGGTTAATTAGTTGTTTTTAATAAAAAAATCTCTTTCACCCCGCTATAAGAGCAAGAAATATATCTACAAGATCACAGTGAAAAACAAAACTTTTCATCAATCAGCAGGGTGAAAAGATGTAAATAGTAAGATTCCAAAAATGATTGATAAATTTGTGAATTTGTTCGGGAAAACAAAATAAGCTATACTTTTTTTGCTATATAAAGTAGTCACTAAAAACTTACCAAAATACTATTCTTTCACAAGGAAACAATGTTGTAAACAGTTTCAAAGAGCTGACTTCTAAAGTAACTGCAAATAGTACAATAACGTCAGTGAAATGAAATGGAGTGAGTAATATGGGAATAATCGGTACAAAAAATTCGATTAGCGATGGTGAAAAAGTCTTTTCAAAAGTACAATAGAGACACAGCTCATAGAAAATCTAATATTTAGTTTTTATAAAAAATACTTTTATTAACTAGAAATGTGTTTTATAAATACCTATCTAAAATGTTATTTTTTCAAAACGGTTCTCGGCTGTGACGTTGTTTCGCTTCTAAAACTTGCCTTTTTTGCAAAAACACAAAACACGCCAGGAGTTTTCGCTGAAACTCACCAGAGCAGCTGTGCAGAGTGCGGCAAACTGGTGATGGAAAGCGAAGTAACTCACCTGGAACAAACAGAAACAACCGTTAGCTTGCAGCCACTGAGTTCTTTCAAGACTCGGTCGCTTTAAACGGTGGCGGGTGCAATGACATCAAAGAAACCCTTAATCGTGGCGATTTAAGAAACGAACTCCATTTTATAATGAGCAATAAGAATAAGAACTAAGTGCGATGTTCATTAAAGGAAAACATCAAAGACAGACAAGGGATATTTACAGAGTATTAAATCGCTCGAAAACGGAAGTAGAAAATTATGTGCTGATCTCTTGTTTCTTATATTCTTTTAATTCTAAAGACATTAGCTGTTTCATTAATTACCTTTGTAAGACATTAAATTGAACCGTAGTGTTGAACGAAGTTTATTTCTAACATTCTCCTCATGGAGATATTGAGATTTGGGCTTTAACTTCTCAGCATACAACATTGTTCTCATTATATATGCAGATATTTCTTAATACACATTCGTACAAATTCACATTAGAGCACGTACACTCAGTTATGATTATACTGATATCTGAATGTTACAGTAACTTATTAAACATTCCTTTATGATTTTTAAAATGAAAAATTACAGAAACTCCAGCGTAAATTTACAATTAGTACTCAGAAGAATATTTATTAAATTTCTATCTGTACAAGCACATTTTTTAAACATGATGCTCGTAATGAAATCTCTAACAGTAGGCAATCCACGCACAAGGAACACACCCAGGATGCCGGGGCCGCCGAAGGCCAGTGCGGTTTGATGCCCCTTATGTGTTTTCCGAAGCGACCTGCGGGGCTGACAGAGCGGAAGCGACAGACAAAACAGCGCGATTCCCAGAAGGCGGACAAGCTCGCGCTCTCGGTTGACGGCGCACGTGACGGGCGAGGACGGGTGTGGGGGCGTGGGCTGGGAAGGGGTGGGGACGGGGGTGGGGGCAGGGGCGGGGGCGGGACGGGGGCTGCCGCGTGGCGAGTAACGCGAAGAGGGCGGGCGGAGACGACGAAAGAGTATAGAGATAAATGCACGGAACACTACAAGTGGAAAGTTGTAGGTAACGCGAGTAGGAACAGAGCTGTGATCGCCCCGATCATCGAAGAAGAAATGAGCATTGAAAGCAAGGGAAGTGGACTAATTTAGTAGATGTCATACCATAAGCAACACATCATTACAAAAGAATGAAAGACAAAATAATGTAGGTGCATTAAGAGTCAAATGACAACATGTCAGTCACTAGTACAGCTCTTCCTCCTCACGTTCTACTCTGCAAAATAAAAATCTATGGTTCTGATTCTAACCCATTTAGAGTACTTAGATCTTGGTATCTATAAATATGAATACAGAATGGTTACTTAATAGAACGATAACAGAATGGAACAACTGAAATGAAAAGCAGCAATTGAAGAGACATTTGTCGGCAAGAGACACGAAAAACAATTACGAATCCTGGGTTTGTATGTACTGATATTTAAATGAACGTGCTCTAATACGGCTTATTGAAGAACTTTATCATAAGTCAACATTCATTTATGAATTCATTTACGAAAAAGATTGAAGATGCATACAAAAAAACGATTACACCGAAACAGGACGATACGAAAAGATTCCGGAGTCCGCAAAGGAAAGAAATCGCAACGAGGGTGCGACCTCACGGAGGGGAGTCTCGAGGCGAATCTTTGGGACGGAGGCGGGGGCGGAGGCGTGTCGGAAGCGGGGGCGGGGGTGGAGACGGGGGCGGGGGCGGGGTAGGGGCGGGGGCGGAGGCGGGGGTGGGGGCGAAGGTGGAGACGGAGGCGGGGGCGGGTGGGCGGGGAGGCGGGCGCAGAGGTGGGTGCGAGGGCGGAGACGGGGAAGGGCGGAGCGCTGAGCTAAGAAACATTTTTAATGGCTCCCAATAAAAGGAGCTGCGCGGAGTGGCGCGTGGCGAGGCGTGGCGCGGAGGCGCGGATGACGGCTGCAGCGGCGCGGAAGCGAGCTCCAAGACGACAGATCGCAAGGGGGAGCGCTCCCGGTGGAGACCTCCGGAAAACCTTCAGTCCTGTCGCTGTCCGACCCGTCATCACGCGCAGCTTCTCTACGATTTCTCTCGCAACGTATTTTTAATTTGTGTAATTTTGTATAAGATAATGTATAATCGTATACTGATAATGTAATAATGAGCTTATATAAAAGGTACATTATGTATTTTTCTTGCCGTTACCAACTGCTTTATTCTCGAATCTAGACACTTATACATTTGTCATCTACTCCTACCTGAGGCAGCAGAACACGTAGGCAGCAAGAAAGCGAGGTTCACATGACATTTCGGACCGAGAAGTTGAGTCTATACTAGCTATAATCACCTCGGTTATCTGTCAGCTACTAAAGTGTACAAGCGCTGTTAGTGTTTATTATATTGCCGTTGACACAGAAAGCCAAAGACTGTGGGGGAAAGCGAAATGCTAATGAATGTCCACTTTCCCTACAGGTTGAGGGTCAATTTAAAAGCTATAGGGATTAGGTGGCCTATTGCCCAAGGGAATAGTTTCAGGTAAACCGTCGGAGAGCGACGGAGACGGAGAACCTAGCTCGCGGCAGAAAGCGAGGCAGAGCGGAAAAGGAACTAGGCGGGGTGGTGCTTGTAGCAGCAGGAGAGATCAGGGTGGGTGGAAGAGGGCGGGGAGGAGAGGGTTTGAGCGAAAAAGATCCAGGGGTGGAGCGAGACGGGACGGCAAGGGGATGTGAAGGAGAGGAGCAGTGCGGGTCGAAGCCTGGACACAGAAACGAGATGCGGACAAAAGCGAGATGAGTGGGGAGAAGAGGGAGGAGATGAGTGGGGTTCGCGGAGGATGGGAACAGGTCGCAGAGCGGGTCAGAGGACGCGGAGTGTAGCGTGCACGGTGGAGCGTCGCACGGCGCCGACCTACACGTCAGATTACGGGGATTTCCATTCTCCCGTAATCTCCACCATCCATGCCCCGCCCCACCTGGGACAAGCGTTAAGCTCATGACTAGTCTCACGAGATGTGCGGTAGTGTAATGTGTGTAAGTGCATGTAACTGAGGGGAGAGGGTAGGACAAGGAAGGGGCATGGATGCAGGAAATAACGCGCGCGGTTTCTGGGTCCCGTTAGTCCTGCTCCGGCATTCGCTTAGTGTTGATCATACAAACAGCGTAAAATTACCGATTAGAGAAACCGACCGCTAGAATTCTCCGCGACCGGTGCGACTGAACGCGACCTAGCTCTGCAGTCAGTGTGGAAAATCCGCCACACCGTCGGGATTCGAAGCGGGCAGGGTCACTAGAGACACTGGCAATGGTTGCTCTGAGCTAAACTCAGCAGCTGTGGGGAAAGGATTAACGGGGCGGAGGAATAATGAACAGAGCGGGACGGTGCGGGCCGGAGTGGATGAAGCGAGGCGAAGTGGGGAGGGAGCGGGGCGGAGCGGGTTAGAGCGCGACATGCGGAGCGGGACAGGAAGGGGCATGGCGAGCGGGTCGGGTCGAGGAGGGGTGTGGTGAGGCGATCGGGGCGGGGAGGGTCGAGGTGAGCGAAGCGGGGTGGGGGGGACGGGCGTGGAGAGCGGAGCGGGGCAGGGAGGGGAGGGGCGTGATCAGCGCAGCAGGGCCGAGACGGGCGTGGCGAGCGGGCCGGGCGGGGAAGGGCGTGGCGAGCGGAGCGGGGCGGCGACGGGCGGGACAAGCGGAGCGGGGTAGGGCCGAGGTAGGCGTAGAGGAAAACGGTGCGGGGCACGGGACAGGGCGTGGGAGCGGGCAGGTGGCAGCGCTGGAACGCACGCGCAAGTGGATCGGAACCGCCGGCCCGCTCACCGCTAGCGGTCGCCGCCGCCGGCGGGCGGCGCGCACTCGCTCGCTCGCACACACACACGCGCACGCACGGGCGACCCGGCGGAGGCAGCTGTGACCGACTCCGCCGCAGGTGCGCCCGCTGCGCCGGACGCTTTTCCCGGCGGCGGCGGCGACGGCGACGGCGACGGCGACGGCGACGGCGACGGCGGGCAAGCGCTGCCCGCGCCCTCCGCCCGCTCTGGAGGCACCAGTGCTCCTCCAAATAATGTCTACGGCTCTGGAAAGACCCCTGCAACCCTCAGTCTTGTCTGAATACAACAATCACACCAAAAGCAACAACATGGTTTCCAAATTAAGCGTGTAATTTCCACAGCATCAAGTGAATTACTGTTTCAAATCTTCGGTATTCTTCAATTGGTGAGTGTAGGGAGGAACATTCTTGCAAATGACACTTGTAAATGGGTACGCATACGATATTATTCTCATTTCTGAAGTTTTTCATTAACTTTGCCTTCGTTATCACGTATTCCAGCCAATTCATGCCTAGATCTGTCCTATGAAGAATTACAATTCGATGTCTATTTTCCATCTTAGGGGGTCTCAGTAGAGCTTTCTTTAGGCTCGTTTTAATAAATATTATAAAACGTTTTCTTTGGTTTGTGGTTTGTTTATTTCAAATTAATTTATTGTGAATTATCACAAAACTTTTGTCACCAGTGAATTAAAGTTTTTTCCATATACCTGCTTTGTTTGCACCATTACCTTCACCTTCAAGCGACTCATATCTCACTCCTTCCACAAACCAGTTTTTATTTTCCGAGCGCCACTACACCACTTGGCCTGTGCCCGCTCTCGTTCCCAGTGCCGTTCCTGCACTTCCACATCCGCTCCAGGTCACTCCCGCGTCGCCTCCGTCACTGCTGCTTCCGCCCGCGCCGCCTCACCCCGGCAAACCTAGAGCGCCTATTCGTTCCCCCCACCCGCGCCCGCGCAGCCTCAACTTCGGCCCGCCCACCCATCGTCGCCCATTTCGCACACCCCGTCCGCACGCTTAACACGGTACAGCCACCGCTTACCCCCGACTACCGTTTATCCATCGACCTGCCCCCTTCTAACACGTCCACCCGTCCCCGCCCACCTTCAAGCAGCCTCCGCACGTCAATCCGTCCGTGCCCGCCCATCCCGCCCCGCCGCCATGTCCTCCCATCTCCGCCCACACCAGCCCTTCCTTTCGTTCCACCCACCCATCCCCCACCACACAACCACTTCCTTTCGCCCCATCCACTCATCCCACCCCTTCTTTCATTACGTCCACCCAAACCACCCCCATCACTCCTTCTTTTCGTCCCACCCACCCAACCCCTCCCACACCACCCTCTCCTTTCTTCGCGCCCACCCTTCCCCACACACACCACCCATTCCTTTCGTCCCACCCACCCCGCCCCACCTCCCCTTCCTTTCTTTCCGCCCACCCCCTCCACAACTCTATCCTCCCGCCCCACTCACTCCGTCCGCGCCGAGCAGCCTTGCTACTCCGCCCTCGCTGCCTCCGCCGTGACACATCCGGCCCTGGCCGCCTGTTCGCTGGGCGGCGGCGGCCGAGGCTGAGACGGGGGCTGTGGCGGCGGAGGGACTGGCCGTGGGCGGCGGCGCGCTCACGCGTAAGTCCCGGCGGTGGAGGCGGCGTCCAGACGAACGCTCCGGGGACAAAGGCCCTGCGATCTCCCGAGAGCTGCTGCCTGGCCTGTCGTCGACGCGACCCCACCCCGCGCGCTTGCGCCGCCGCCGTTGCTCTCTTCGCCTCTCTGCGCCACCGCTGGGGGTAGCGCCTCCACCGCCACTCGGGTCGCTCGTAATCACGATTTCACTGCAGAGCGCGTACACGGTGGGAACTGTTACTTGAAGATCTCGTCAAGGTGAAGCCTGATTGAAACATCGCAACTTATGATTTAAACATCACAAGAATGAGTCAAAAAAATATGTAAGAACACTTCTCAGTTAAGTTTCAGCCTTTGGCGATCCCCTGCTAATTAACTGCATATCAGAAATACTTTTTTTTTAAATGAGCGCAATTTTGAAAAATGTGAAATGGCTTCTTGTATACTACCCGCATCGCCGTTACCACGGATGCACTTTAGGACATTGATCATTTCTCCAACGACACATACGGAGGCGAATCGAACGACAAAAAACGCAAATAACCTCAATACTCCGCATCTGCATCGCGTCACCACTTTCGTCTAGACCGCATTCATCGTTCCGTTCCCAGGCTCTCTCCGCGGCCGCCTCCGCCTCCGCCTCCTCCGCCGCCGCCTCCGCCGCCGCCGCCGCAGCTCCCCCGGGGCGCTTCTCCCATTGATTTCCCGTCGCGCGCCGGGACGCGCGGCGCCCGAAGCGAGGAAGCGGCGACTGCCGTGAGCGGGGGCGCTAGAGCCGCGCACGACGCGCGACGCACGGCCGAACAGGGCAACCTCACGGCCCAAACTCAGCCATCACCCCCCCCTCCCATTTCTGCAATGTATTTAACCCATAAGGAAAAATAAGGTATTTGGTATTGATTGATTGTTTAGTGATTGGGTTCGTCAACTCAGCTTTTCAGTCGCGTAAGTGTGCTGCATGTTTTTATCGCGGGAAGTGGCTGTGATCGTCTTCCACTAGATGGCGAGATTCGGCTCCGACCTACACGTCGGCGTGTGGGGAAATCCACTCTATTTTTTCACTTTCTGACTACAAATCGTGATACTTTCTGTACACATACTGTATTTTTTTTAGCAAGTTTGTTCAACTTTTAGGTTTTAATATTAGATTTTATGGGCAAGATCTTTATTTTGGATATGTGAATTCAAGATCATACTTATGATTTATATCTCTTCAATTACATTCGAATAATACTTGAACATTTATAAATTTAATACACCATTTGGTTCAAAATTATTTCCATGTTGAAGATACAGATTTTAGTTTTGAACCGTATGGAACAAAGTTTTAGAAAATGGATTCTTACGAATAAAATACGTATAAAGGTCGTCAAGGAGATTTTCAATTCGCAATAAAACGTTTTCTTTTATCGAGATAAACAATTTGTTTTAAATATAAAATTCAATTAATTAACTGTAGGACTAATAAGAGAGCTCGTTAAGATATGTGTAACGGATACATAGGAAATCAGGAAAATAAAGTTTGAAATTTCTCCGAATACTGAATTTAAAAAAATTGCAAACTAGATGAGAGGATAATGAACTGAAAATTCCAAAAGATAATAATGGGAAGAAATATGCAAGAGGTATAAAAATAGTGATAGTAAATACTTGGATCTGGTAAGTTTCACATTAAGGTGTAGCACAGAATAAAGAAAAAGAAAAAAAATAAGATTATCAAGTATTATTAGGCAAGACCGAAGCAAGTCTCGACACGTAAAATAAGGCCTTAATTGAATTCAATTCAAATATTTTTCAATGATAGTGCCTGAAAGCACATAAATGGAAATATCGTGTAAATGTATTAAAACTTAATAAATTTAATATCTAAATAACAATTAAAAAGAAACACTTTGTATTACAACTGATACCACCCTTGATTGCAGGATGGGATACGAGGCAAAAGTACAATTCGCAGTCGAAAAAGGAATTTTGCAAAGGAGGCAGCAAGATCGCAGAATCCGAGCCAGACAGAACCGCATTATCCCGAACGCAGAGAGAATCGGATATGCCTCGCGATCGCAGTGCGCGGCAATATCACGATTGTGCTGGGTGAGAGGCTATTGGGGGCGGTGTTAATCAGCCCCCAAGTTCGGGTTAGCAATCAGAGGTAGTGCTAGCGATTGCCCTACTCGAAGAGAAGGGTTCACACAAACGACGTACGAATCGTTAGCGTTGCGGTTCTGTGAAACTAGACACTTCTCAATCCCTGAAAACTATGAAGGAGAGTGTAATTGAGAAACCAAAAATTGCAGATCTTCCACAGTTTTGTTGGTTTTTAAACTTTCTCTCAGTAATTCGTTCACGACAGAACCACAACTTCTTTGCAAAAAATCGCTACCTTTTCATGCTTACATTTCTCTTCAATAACATAGATCGAAAATATAACACTTCCAGGTAGAAGTGGCGGTGGTTTTTGTACGTTTTTCTTGAATGCATGCATGTATGTATTCACTCCCACATACGTAGCATATAAACACATGGATAGAAAGAATCTGTCCAACTGATATAAAATAACAGTCTCAAAACAAAGAGAAATGAAAGTGAATTTGGAAAATAAGAAGATGGGAACAACTCAAGGCCACTTTACATTATGTTCATTCAATTGCAGTACTTAGGGTAAATGTAACACAGCCTTCAACGCGGTGTCGCCCGGACAGAGAAAATCATGCACATAATTCAGATTTGTCTTTGTTTAAAAATAAATTTAAAAAAATAAAATAAAAAAAATAAAAAATAAAAAGTGACGAACGTCGAGTCACTCAAAGGAATTACTATCCCAAGATTTCGCACTTTATTCATTTGAGTCGCATTCCAGCTAAGTGAGCGAGTAATCTTCAGGTCCATCTTCTGCCTAATAACCGCGCTTAACTGCAGGAAGACCGCATTACACGGTCGTGTTGCTCGGCCAGGAGGTTGGCGAGCCTGTCTCTGTCTCTGTCTCCGTCTGCGAGGCACATCCGGTGCACCTGAAACCCTTCAATTGCGCGAACGGACGAGTCCGCCTTTGACGGGACTCAATCGCCCCTCCCTGGAGCCAGGATGCGCCAGGGATGGCGAAACAACAATCGCCATTTCAATTCAATTCAATGACGCCTTATTTTACGTGACGAGACTCAGTCCATCAGACGTACTCCGTCCACGCAAATTTCGCTACGCTTCCGTCGCCAAGAAAGAAAGTATCACTCTGAAGACGAAACAGGCGATTTAAATTTAGATCAGATGCTTCTTTTAGGCTTGAGCATCTTTTACATGCAAAAAATCTACAGCATTGGACAGGTCAGTTTTACTTCCCCTAAAAAAGAACAAAGTACGAAGGATTTTTTCGCCCTTAAAAATCACTTTCGATCAGCTTTGAACCCGTAAACTGTGATATAACAATCCAATACGCTAACCATTATACGACCGAAGCCGCCAATTTCTTGAGAACGTAGAAATTTGCCTATTCAAACTGAGAACCGTCTACCTCCGCGTACGTGATTTTTGCTAATTCTTTTAAACATATCTTGTGTGCACTATGTATATTCCTAACATAGTGAAAGTAAGATCATAGTTTAATAAATCTGAGCGTTTATAATGGAACGCGTAAACAAATCGCCAAGGAGTCAATAAATGACCCTTTCCGCTTTGCCAATTAATTAACATCGATTTAATAGTAGTAGTAGTAGTAGTAGTAACTAACGTCAGAGTACAATTTCTTGAACTGGGAGACTACGACCATGCATCGTAAAAATAAACACAATAAAAGAAATCTCCAGCAAAAGTGTTAGTGTCCCTTTTTCTGCAAAGCACGAGTAAGGACACATTTGTGTACATATGTGTACATCGCAACTCTCCCAAATGTGGAAAATACCACTACCAACGAAAATTATCGAATAGTAAATGAAGGCAAACATAAAGTGTATATACTGAAAATCTCAAGGTGAACAGTTAAACTCGTCCTGAAAATTAGGTAAAATAAAGGTAAGAGATAAAGGCACTGATGAGATAATTAGCGCAGAAGAGTACTTATGCACTTTTTGTTGATACTCAGGATCACCAATAGGCTCAGCACACGTTCAGACACATAGTTTAACATTTTTATAAAAGGGCTCTGTTGAGCCAGGTCATGTCCGGTACCAGGAGCAAGTGCGCAACTTGCAACATGGTGCTGGCAACGCAGCATGGAAGATGTGAAAAAAAAGTACTAATTCCTAACAAGGGTAATTAGCTACGTAATAAATAATGTTCTCTTCTATATCCTTATATCTCCAAAGGAAGGAATGCAAGAAAAAGAGTAATTCGAAACATGACGAAACAGAAACGAAGTTTGAATCCGAAACTTGAAGAAATAGGAAAGAATTTCGTTTCTTTACGGAACGAAAAGAAAACGATGTTTTGATTGCGTTTCCTTTAACGTCCGAGCAGCGAGCTAGCACGCAAGCAGTTAGTTGCTCGCTCGCGCGTTGCTCCGAGTAACCCACTGGGCGGTGCCGAGTCGCGTTTTTGCAGACCGCCAAACGGTACACGCATAAAGACGCAACATTACACGTGTGCGGGCAGGAAATAATTTTTCAAATCTTTCGTTCCAATGCCCTACTCATCTACTGTAATTTTCTAAAAGGTTACGTAATCGACTGGAAGTATAAGCGCGAAATATATTAAATGGTGAATAACAATTTTCTTCTAGAAATATGGATTAGCTCTTCCCATAATAAAAGTTTATTACAACAGAACGTTTTTTCGGTCGCATTACAGCCATAATCTGTGTAAACATTACCCAGCAGTTACGAAAAGGAGCTTTCTATTGTAATACGCAATTATTTTGATAATACTTCTTGGGAATGTTTATTCCAACTTAAACTAATAGAAACAAAATTCATTTTTTAACGGTTAAAACTCTACAACTCTTCCTAGTATATTTATAATAAATTGGACTAAATTTAAGAATATTATTAATAATATATTCATAAATAAATAATTATTTATAAGACTCTACAAAACGCATTTCATTATTTTTCAAATTAAAATTTTTGACAGCGATAGGTCTGCTTTTATAGAGAAACAGTACAGACGAAACGTGAGAGTACAAGGAGTACAAAATTCATGACTCATCCACAT